>CM031241.1:94023984-94448838 GCA_018340775.1 Taxus wallichiana var. yunnanensis | reverse complement strand
TTGAACCTTTGGTTTATAATACTGCCGTAGCACCCCAATGTTGACATACATAGAAATTTGAGAATGAGCTGCTTTACCACATATCACGTTAACAATGATAAAGCAACTCTAGGATATCTAAACACTTTTACTGATTGCATCTTACTCATCACGAGGTTGATCTTTCCCTAATTCCACGCTCTTCTTCCTACTTTGCAAATCCCATGATAGAATCTTCCCCTTGGAAGGACCTTGAAATTTCTGAGGAGAAGAAGGGGATTTAGAGTTACCTACAATCCCACCTGATTTCGAGGAGGGAAATTCCTCCTTGATAAAGGGAATGATCGATATAAACATCGGACGGAGGAGGAACCAAAAATCTTAAAGTTGGTATCCCTCCTAACTCCAAAAGAGGTAGAAATAAATAGCCAAGTCCTCAAAGAGCATCAAAAATCCTTCACGTTTAGCTATAAGGAAATGGCGGAATTACACCGCACATTATAGTTCACAACCTCATCACCAAGCTAGATGTTAAACCCATTAAACAAAATTGAGGCCCATGAAGCCAAAGGTGGCCCTCATGGTGAAGGAAGAAGTGATGAAGCTCCTGCAGGTAGGATTCATCTTGCCGATTGACTACTCACGATGGGTGTCTAATAGATTCCCTATTATCAAGAAGAATGGAAAGATCCACATTTGCATAGACTTTCGGAAGGATATCAATAAGGCTTGTCCCAAAGATGATTTCCCATTACCATCCATCGATGTTATTTTTGTGCCTTAATAATGAGGTTTGAATTTTTCTCTCATGGATGGATTTTAAGGTACAATCAAATCCGAATCTCACGAGGAGGATCATGTCAAAACTATGTTCATAACTCCTTGGGAACCTATTGTAATGTTTTCATGTCATTGGATTTAAGAACACTAGTGCCACATACCAAAAAGAAATGATGTATATATTCCATGATCTTATTCATAAGATTTTTAAATCCTATGTGAATGACCTTATCAACGCTAAGGCCAAAAACATTTGATCATCCAAAGGTGCTTCGTATCATCGCTTCGGCTTAATTGAATATGGCGTCCCATTGAATCCGAGAAAAATGCATATTCGGTGTAATAAGAGGCAAGATTTTGGAATACATCATATCTTCATGAGGGATTGATGTTGACCAAACCAAAGTCAAGTGGTTGTATTGGAAATGATTCCACCATCGAGCGAGTCAAAGCATCAGATATTTTCTTGGGAAACTCAATGCAATCCAAAGTTTTATCCACTGATTTGACCTTTTTGTTCATGTAATCAATAATTTGTTGAAAAATAATTGTGGCATTGAGTGGACGAAAAGAATGTAATGAGGCATTTGAGTCGGTTAAATGATTCTTATCGTCCCCTCCCATGCTCATCTTTGCCTAGGTCAAACATCCCCTTGATACTATATTCACGAGCTACGGACGTCTCGTTGGCTGCATGTTGGCTCGAGAAGATGATGATAAACGAGAACGTGTAGTCTATTTCATTAGTCAAACATTGTTTGATTATGAGACACATTACACATAGGTAGAGAATGAATGCCTTATTATAGTATTTGCGAAAAAGTGTTTAAGACATTATATGTTGAATCAAGAAATGAGGGTTATTGTTAAATCGGATCAGCTATGAACATTTCTCACGTAAAAATCCTTATCTAAGAAATTTGGGTGCTTCATAACTCTAATGGGTGAGTTTGAGTTAACATTTGTTAATAAAAAATCCGTCAAAGGACAAATCATTGCAGACTAGTTGGCTAATAACCCATTGGATGGAGGCAATCAGTGAGATCTAAACTTCCCGATGAGTGTATATACTTCATCGAAACTAGGCCCCCATTCTTACGTGTCCATGGTAAATCGACATCATTAATTTTATAGTGGGCCATAAGTACCCGTGAAAGGGCAACATCACAACAAATAAGGTGGTTACGCGTCATTGCTTTGTTAAGTACGTTATTGTTGAAAAATTGCTCTACCATAGAGCCTTCGATGGAATGTTGTTAAGATGTATTGATGGAGAAGAATCTGAAAATATTCTTTATGAATCACAATGTGGAGTATGTGGAGGTCACTTGGTGGCCATGCCACTACTCGGAATATACGCTTGATGGGCTATTTGGCCCACTCTAGAGCATGATAAGGTAGATTTTGTGCACAAATGCCATAATGTCAAGAGTTCTCCCACGAGATCCACATACCGGCACAAGAATCGCTGACCAATTCCAACCCCATGGCCCTTCTCCATGTGGGGCCTGGATTTGATAGGGAAGTTCTCTCCCTTATGAATAGATGGCCATAACTTCATAATCAAAGCTATAGAATACTTTACTAAGTGGTTGGAATCCATGCCTCTTACCATCGTACACAGGTCTATAATCACTAAGTTCATCTTGAACCGAGATCATTTTAGGTACGGGGTTCCACGAGGTCATTATCTCGGATAATGGCACATCTTTCAAAAATGCCAAATTACGTGAATGTGTGTAAAGTTAAAAATAAGTCACCACATGTCTTCTCTTTATTATCCTCGGGCCAATGGGCGAGGATGAGGCTACGAATAATATGTTCAATTCCATTCTCCTTAAAATTGTTAAAGAGAACAAATGAGATTGGTACAAAGATTTTTCCAACCTTGTGGAGCTATCGGACATCGAGTTAGAACACCAACATGGGCAACCCCATTTTCTTTGGTGTTTGGTGTGGAAGTCGAAATACCTAGTCTCTATATTTTTACGTAAGGAATCCTAGGAGAAGAAGGCTATCGAGAAGCACGACTCTCGTTAGAAAGTCTTGATGAGGCTAGACTTAACGCGTTAAACAACGGCACAATGATTTACGCTGGACCGGATGGCTCGCGATACAACACGAAGTTATACGAGGATGAAATATATGAGGAAGATTTGGTCTTAAGGCTCGAGATAGCCGGATAGACAAAAAGATCGGTGAAGGAAGGAAATTCAAACCCGGGTAGTTGGGTCCATATTGAGTGATAGAAGACTACAAAAATGGTACATTTCACTGTGTACACTAGAGGGTGAGGATTTTAGAGAATTTTTAAACTCTCTTCACCTAAATAGGTACTATGCATGATCCATCAGCATTTTCATTTGTACATTCTTTGCATCTACATTGTATTTTCATCTGCAGGTTCATTCAGTAAAATTCATGATCAAAGGACTTATTTTTATAGAAACTCCTAAAAACTTATAAAAGAACTAACAAAACATTCAAAATATATCTCTTCAAATTTTCATGGTTTCATCAATTGTTTCGAATCATTTCATCAGTCCAAACGGGGAAAAGGCAAAGTTTTGATCATGTAACCATACCAAAACTGCATACTTGGTTCTACTTTTGGTCTCTTTCTTGATTAGGTGTCTTTACCCATAGTCTATTCTAGAAGCTTCATGGTGTCGGAACTATCTCATTTACATCTCTTTAGAAATAAAAACATTCTAAACATTTTTCCTTTATAAGTAAGTCAAATGCAAATCCCGACAGAAAATTTTTATTTTACACATTTCTTTTCCTACCAACCTTGATGTTGAGCTTGCATCTCTTACTAGTGATGTAAGGTTGGGAAAGGAGAGAAATGCCCTCACTACTTTATGCTTTGTCCACGGTGATGAGCCCATACTTCCTATTTGGTAGCATGGGGCAAGGTATGGGGGTCTCTTTGATAAACTTGAAAGTTAGAAACAATCCATTCAAATATTGTGAAATCACAAGTCAAAAACAAAGTGAGTTAGATGTCCAAAATTCCAAAAGAGTTTAAAACCTCAAAACCAGATTTTGTCAACCAAGTGGCCATCTATGGATCTAAGTCTAGATAAAATGGAAAGCAATTCACATTCTAAACTATGAAGTAACTTGAGTAGGGTGAGGTTGTAGCATCTCAATTTGGTTATATCAAACCATTTTCTTTCCCTCATCGTTACTATTCAACAATTTTTCATAACTTTTGCCCTTTTACGGCTCTTGGTGTTGAGCCCTTGCATCTTATTGGTTGTGTGGAGTTAGGAGTGGGGCAAGTACATTTACTTATCATATCATTGTATCACCACGTTTTCCAAGACAACATGAAGTATCAAATATTTCTTAAAGAAACTAAAGTTCAACATCACATTGTGTTCGCATTATCATATATCAACATTATAAAATACAAAAAGAAATCATTTTGTTATCATTCACACCCTGCATACATTCAAAAGCATAAAAAATAGAAATTCTAAACATCTAGAGTACACATGAGAGATAAGCCAAAAGGAATTCAACTCAGATATAATGGATTACTAAACCAAAAATAAGAGTCTGTATATATCATGATGAGTCAAGTTTGTATATAATGCCATCACGCACTAGGCGTGGTCAAAACACTCGTAATGAGCCGAGATATACAAAAAAATCATATAGTGCCTGACAAAATGGAAACAAAGGAATAAATAACCCAAGGGCCTATCAATCCCTATGGGATCCCTTGGATGGTGCACGGCCACATCCATGGCTCCTACTGCGGCTGCGATGACACTAGGAATGAATTGAATGGTGTAAGTGCTCATGGTGGCATCCGTCGACTATGGTCTCACTATGGCAATAGCTTTGCCTCATCAATCACTCAGTGGTCTTATACCCGGCAACCTTGGTATGAAGGGAGGTCACCACCTCTGTTATCCTCCAAATAGGTGTAAACATGTCAGTGTGTCTTTCGGTTGCTAATGGTTGGCTTTGGAGTCAAGAGTCAACTCAACTTGGGTCTTCCCAAGGGGATTAGTTGAGTATCCACGCACAAAGCATCGAATGAGCTCTCGCCACTCTTTTTGTAATCGTTGTAAGAAAGAAAGAAAGAGGAAACAATGCGTTAGAAAAAAAAAAAAATAAGTACAACTAACATTTCCAATTAACAAATTTGAGAGAAGAGTATCAACATATTCGGATCTCAAACATTCGAGGTAGGGTCATTGGTTACTGCTTCTACTCCTGGTGGATGTAGGGCCTCTCCAAATCTAGAGGCCAAACATTGTCTTGTCACAAACTCATTTTCTTCCTCCCCATATCGAGGAAGTGTCTCCTCTAAGACCAATGTCTCTCTCTCCGCACTCGCCTCCTCGTGTGTTGCTCTCATCATATCCTGAGTTTCATGCCACTCAGGGTCACTCTCCTCCTCCTCTATATGGGCTGCCTCACCAGCCTCAACACCAAACCCCTCATCCTCTATCTCTTCTCCAACCAAATCCTCCTTAGTCTCGTCTCATGTACTCCTCGGAATTAGAGTCTACATCGATGGGTTCATCCTCCTCTCCACTATGGGCGGGAGACATAATCTAAAGTAAAGGCGTTCGAGGGAACCGTTACCCATCAAGCATTAACCAAATTCCTAATTGTAATAGGCACACCTAGGGTAATCACTATCCATCTGTGATCTCCTCTAGGGCCCTTCAGGCCTCCTGAATGGTCATGTAGATCGGTACCCTTGGTGGAAGCATGTCAACATACGGAAGGCCAAAATACTAAGGAACCCGATAAAATGGATGAGTCTTGACTCTCCCTTCCTGTCGAATAACTAACCTATGGTAGAGAAAGCCACCATTGTGGTCACCTCCTGTCCCCATAACCTTGCCATATCCTGGTAGGGTGTGGAAACCAAGTTTTTCGTGGTCTGAGAATCCACTAGCTGATGTGGCATCCTAAGAACCAACATAGTTGTCCACCTCATTGCCTAGACAACCCCTAGATCCAATACGGTATTCCCCTTCCATAGGGGGTGATGCACTCATAGACCCAACTCATAACAAGAGTGGGGTGGCTCAGTGACTTCCCTGTAATCATTTACCCTGTCTGAGTTGTGATAGGTAGTCCCTAGGATTTTGCTCCATAGGCATATGTGCGGCCATGCCCCTCGATCTATGCGATAATAAGAGCTAAACAATGAGAGAAGGGTATCACCTCCCTTTCCCCCAATCAATCACGAGGACAAGATGCCCATGATGGCTCTCTGGATGATAGGAATAGGAGAAGTGGCAATGGACTAGACCTTAATTCCCTTATTTGAACCAAATGAAATAGTGACATCTCTCCACATAGGTGGCTTTGAATCATCACAGCCACTGGATCTTGTTTTCTCCAGTTCGAGAATCCTCCAAATATCGAGAGCCCAAGAATGTGGTATACATCCTCCGGGGTGATGGTTCACTCACCACTGGCACTGCAACCGAAAAGTGTTCGTCTGCATCCCGAGAGGAAAACAAGTCACACTGATATGTGACTATTATGGGTAACATGGGGCACCCATGCAATCCTCTAAATACATGTCCTCATGTAGAATGTCCATCTTTCCCTAGGTCAAGCTGATCCAAAATCCCAAGGACTCAATCACACTCCCTCTCGACTCAGCGTATGTACTCGTCCTTATACGTATTCACCAAAAGATGGAAAAAGATTAAGTTAATAATGTATATCAAAATATAAGCTCACCAAAAACATGAAAAAACATCCAAATCTAAAAAAATGTGAGTTAACACATATTTTGGTCATGCGGTCCGTGTATTTGCCTTGCCTGTTTTGGGTGGTGGACACAAGGCTGATTTTCCAAATATGCCCTTAACCCTAAAAATGCTCAAAAACACAAAAATGACCATTTTGGACAAAACAAAAGACATCCCTATGGGTTCCCCCAGAGACTCATTTAAGGCAACAAATTTTGAAAATGGTCCCCCTAGGCAAACCTTTCAAACACTTTATATTTTAGGTGCGAAAATGCAAAAGTGGAAAAAAGCCAACCTTAGACCGCATGCTGGTTGATCTCCCACTCATGGAGGCATGATCACGATCTCATAACGATCATTTTGGTTGTACTACGATCTAAAATGGTCACCATGGGTCCATAGATCCAAATTCACCAAATCAAATATGCACAAATGAATTAACAAATGAGTTGTTTTGATATATATGATGATGTTTGACCTCGTTTTTAGCATATGTATTCACAGTGCTAGAGCATTGGCATAGGTATATCTCTATATCCCTAAAAAATGGTAATCCCCTTGTCGTTTTAATTTGGCGTTTATTTTTCAATATTTTATCTATCGCACATGAGTTTTCTTCCTCTTACATGTAATGTGAGTTTGGAGCGTGATGTTTGACACACGAGTATGTTAGGTATAGCTTCTAAATCCCCATTTCGGGAACGCCATACTCAAACTCTACATTTTATGCCTTTTCATGGCTAAGATGCTTCTTACGAGAGGGAAATATACGCACCCAAAATTACATGTGCTACATTGCGAAAAATTGTTACTAAAATCCCCAATGATGATTGAGTTCTTTTAAAAGGTTTTGAGCTCAAAACCCATTCGCAGATCAATATTTGTAGCCTAGACATCTTTAGTTAGCTTTTATGTGTTTTTTTTTCCAATTCTTTGCTTCTTTCTATGTATTTTTGGCCTTTAGTGTGGGACGCCACCCAGTGTAGGGTGGCGGTCTTACCACTATTTCTAGATTCTGTCATGCATGTTTTAACATGCGATGATTCACTTAACTTCACTTTTAGGATGCATCCATGAGCCAATTGTCTAATAATAGTTTTGATTGCTTAGTTATCCTTCCCTCTTCTATTTTTAAATGAATTTAATTAGTTGGAACTGCTTCTTCTTGCCTTTTGCATGAAGGCATATCCCAGCCCCAATTCTTATATATTCCATGCTCATGTTCAAGCAAATGGCACTGAGAATTTTTGTGTGTCTTGCATTGTATTATTGTCATAATCCTACTAGGAATTGCATAGCCGGGCTTAGATCTCTTGTGTTATCTCTCTTCTACTTGCATTGCAAACCAGATTGCCTTTAAGCTACCATTGCTCAAGTGTCCTCTTTTGATGTTGTTCTTACATTCCCAATTCCTTGGACTCATATGAACACACAAATAAAGAAAGGAACAAACTAAGGGGAATGATGTATAGATACTGACCATATTTTCCAAATCTCTTGCTTATCCGGGTTGGAATTGTGTGTTTACCTTCTTTATTTATCAAATTGTCAATTTCAAATCGTTATTTTCAATTACATATCAAATAGAGTAGCAAAAATTTTCCATTTGATTAATTAGGTAATTCTGAGTAGATCGGATCATTAGAAATCTTGCTCTTTGACATTACCGAGGAAGTTGTGGGGAACAATAGCTCTTTACGGAGCTATGATTTGTTCTTTTCCTCGAAGTAGGGTTTGGAGGGTTTTGATTAAATTAGGTTAGTTATTCTGATTTAGATTCACATATCCACACAAGTAATTAGCTACATACTGGCTAATCATTTTTATTTAGTTTATTTATTAGGTTAGACACATTGCTTAAAAATAGAAAAGAGAAAAAACATTTACTTTCACTAGATTAACTTACTTTCATTACTTTGTTGCTGATTTATTGTGAAAACACCAAAAACCTAGATTAGATTTCCTCACGATAGTTAGCTTGTGTTACAACAATTATTCAAATTCAATCTACATGACCATGATGGTCCACAACAAGAAAAGATGTACGGTTGTGATTCCTTGGTCCCCTGACCCAATGGACCAAAATTGATAACTAACATTGATACAAGTTTATGTTTGACAGTTTTACACACACCTACAACTTTTCTTTGAGAAAATAGAACAACTAAACACACTAAACATTGTTGCTAATAAATCTTATTATTATTGGACTACTCTAGAAATAGTGTTTGATTACACGCATGGTTATACAAGGGCCACTACCTCCACGAGTCTTTTTTTGTGATCCTCAGGTTCCACAACCCAACGGGCCTACTAACCAATTGGATATTGACACTGATTTGCATACATTGGTATTTAGATCCTCACCACTTCCACTGACATTATTGCACAATTTTCCATATTGAATATATGACCCAGATCAGCTAAGACTTTCTGGACTAGACCAGAAAATCACCCATAGTCCCTACGGCTCCATTACGCCTCTCTTTTTCACTTCCATGACCTTGTCTAGAAACCCATATAAGGCACTTGTAGATCACTTTTCATGTGTTCAAGAACCGAAAATAGAATCTCAAAGCAGAGCTCGACATTGACCCGAGTCTCCAGTAACTATCATATCAAATCAATCCATCACACTACTTGATTAGGAGATCATTCTTTTCCTTAGACTCACATATCCCGATATTGCATGTTAAAGTAAAAAAGATTGCCCAATTAGCTTGTTTGCCACCACCATTGTCACATCCACTTCCATTCTACACTAGTTGTTTTAGCCTGACCACGGGACATTGGAGTACAAAGAAATTCACGTATTGATTTTCTATCGTACATCTACCTTTATTTTATATCTTATTTCATCATTCCCGCACACTTCCTCCCACATATCCACCTATTTCACAAATTTCCTAGCATTTTACCTAAACCCGGTGCCTGGGCACCTGTATTGAGGTGCCAGGGCACCCTAGTCCCACAGGGTGCCCGATCCATGTTCCACTTTCCTACTTCTTTTTGGGGTCTTTCTAGCCTATTTTATCCTTGTCTTTTCCTAGTCATCCATGTTGGAGTTAATTACTAAATTAGAGCAAGATAACCCTATAAATATAAAGTTATAAGACCATAATGAGGGTCCTAAAGCATCACATATTACTATCACTCCATCTAGAGGTTCATCCATTATATCACTTGCATTTGCATAGTTTCATGCATCAAGGCTATGATATCTTCATCAACACACGAGCATAGGGGAGGGATTATATTATATTCTATACACACATGTTATTACATTTTCTATAATTATTATTACTTGCTACTTCACAAATTCACAGTGACACAAGAGCACTAGGGCACGACATACACACATACGCCCGAACTACATCTAGTTCTAAACTTTAGTGCATAGCTCAATGATAAGATCACTAGTTTGGCGGTGAGGTTAGTCGACTCATTCATTCTACATCTTTTATTTTTCTTAGGGTTTTGATACTTCATTTCTTCTTACAAGTCATCATTTGATTATTGGCACATTTGGTGTACCCCATCGAGATCTAATCGACATACGAAGAGTAATTCAAGATACCTCGTGACCTTATAAAACTAAGATTCGAGCATTTCTGAGAGATCGAGCACCTAATATGTAGACCATGGCGGCACAGGGTGCCTCGGTCGATTCAAATCCTCCAGATCCATCCTTCGTGGGACTTCGAGTGGTCGTTCTTACATCACGATTTTATTAACAAACTGCGATAGTCTCCTCTAATTAGCTAAGCCATTTCTCCTTCTTTACTTACATTTTTAGGGTTTTCTTCCACTTAGTATAATTAATTACCATTAGTCCATATTTTTAGTCCATTTATATAGCATTTTAGTCCTTTTATTTAGATTAACTAGTGGTTATACTTTTCATAGTTTAGTTCAAATTTTAGTTAATCGAGTCATGGCCACTAAACAAGTTTGAAATACTCAAGCTGTTATCCAAATTCACCCCTCGAGGTAATTTTGATAACACGCATTAAAAATTTTCAGTCCCGAGCAAGTAGATTGATTGAGGCACGAAATCATGTTTTCAGGGCCCCCTCTGCTCTCTCTAACTCCCATCCATCGAAAAAATCCCAACAAGTTAGAAAAATGGGAAAAATGCAAAAAATAAGGTTACATGGTTATTTTAAAGCCTTTCGGGTCACGAAGGGTGCGGATCGTACCAAGGCGGGTCGTACAAGGTTCGTTGTACCAAGCTTGGGGCTGAAATACAAGAAAATCAGCTAAGTCGGAAAATTTTGTCCCGAGGTGGTCCACGGAACAGGGACGGTTGGGACGTTGGGACACGTGGGACGCTTGAAAAGCGAAATGGCCGAAAGTAGGAAAAATCGTCAAGTTTTCTGTTTCACGGTTTGGGACAACCGGGACAAAAATACGCATGGGGCGTGAATCGGCCGATTTTCGTAAGGCGGTCCATTGTAGGAGGAAGTTCGAAATTTTCGTCGGGGCAGCCGGGACAAAGGTAGCGCGGGATGCGTGGGGCGAAAAGGTGAAAAAGAAGCCACAAGAGGACAAGGAAGCTTTGAATCGGCCGATGCGTGAGGTTTTCATGCAGGACAGCCGGGACAAAGGTATGCGCGCGGGATGCATGGGGCCTTGGCAAGCGCCGAAAGGCAAAGAAGAAAAGTCAATGTTTGACCCATGAACTTCAAACGGCCATAACTTTTGACTCCAGCTCGATTTTCACAAAATTGGACTTTCTGGATTTATTATTTTTAATGAGGGTAGATATATTTAATTAAAAGAAACATAATTGGCTCCGATCGATTAATTCTCATTCTGTCAAATAAAAAAACGCCTCTTAGACCCAGAAATAGCTGCCCACACTCGAGAAGGCCATAACTCGTGCATTTCTCAATGAAATCACACAAAATTGGTACCGTTGGAATCATGGCTCCGAGACCAACGCACAACAATCACGAAATTCCAGATTTGGTGAGATATTGATGGATATTTTTTATAAAATGTGGCCGGCTTCATAACAGTGTTTTATTTGGTAGTTGGGAATGCAATTAAGAGGCATGGTCACCATTCTTTCTCTGCTGCAGCACTTGGGATAGTATGGGGAGCCTTTTTCAAGTAATATACAATCATTTTACTCCATTTAATGCCTCTTACAAGTGGTTGAAGGATAGATTTCAGGATTTTCATTTTCCCTTCTCTCTCTCTTCTCATTTTTCTATAAATTAGAGTGTTGGGCTCATTGTAAAGAGAGAGGTAGTTTTTGGTAGCAAAGCTCTGCCAAAATTGCTTTGTGAAGCTAATGTGTTGTAGGCCCTTATTGTGGACTCCTTGCATGGTGATCCAGGCCCTTATCTTGTAACCGATTATGCTTGTGCATATCGGGGAAGCAATAAAATATAAGTTTGTGGATGCATCTTCCCCTACCATGTTTTCTTGCATTCTTCTTGCCCTTGACCTTGATTACTGATAATATTATGTCTATCATTATTTTCTTGCAGGGATCCATTATCATTGTGTATGATTGAAACATTGTTGTGAATGCATTTTGCTAGATTAGGAGAACTATCATCACCCCTTCTAGTGTGCACTTTGCTTACGTATGTCACGCATTTGAAGACTACTCTCACACCCTCCCTTTACGGTGTATCACCGCTTTAGTGTAGGCTTTCATTTTATGCATTTTCTCTCCTTGGTTCCTTGGAAAGTTAGATTATAATAATTAGTTTATCCTGCATTAGAGTAGATTGTGGCAAGTAGTTTAGGAGTAAGGACCAACTTTCTCGGAGGTCTATCTCGAATAGCAAGTCCTGACTTGGAGATAGTACGATGTTATCCAATCACACCACACGAGTTCAAATATATGGACTTGTGGAAATATAAGGGTGTTGTGATTCGGTGATAACACAAACTATGTTCAAGATTTTAGCTTCATCCATTCTGAGCCTCTAAAGGTTTTTGAGATATGGATTGGTGATATTAAGTCACACAAAAGTATTAAGGAAAAATGGAATCAAATTTAGCATTTGAAACACATCACACCATATGAATACTTTTAAAGGTACATATTTATTCTAAAGTTACACCCATTATTCATTGTGTCAAAAGACATAATGGCATGATAGGAACTGATTTATATTTATATATAATATTTCACTCACACTTAGATAACTACATTAATATTTCTCCCACTAAAGGGGGTGTTCTGTAATTCCTAGATTGGTGTAGTAGGGGTTGAGTGTAATTTTGATCTATCCTCGCTACACACATATTTCTCCTTTTATAATATAATTTTTTGCATGACATTTGTTGTGGGTGTCTAGAGTTTTCTACTTTGTTGGGTCATTACGGGGTTTCACATTCAGACAAACCTCAACAATAGATAATGAAGCTCATTTCTAGGCCAAAAATCATTGAAGGTTTTGGAACACTTGCATCTAGAGGAAAAATTATATAAGGTAGAATATGACTGACTATGTTATGACCTAATAGAATTTTCTAGTTCCTACAAGATCATTTTCAATTATAGTTCCAAAGATAGAGAACTCCCGAGTTCTTATCAACCTCTTTATCCAATCTACACACCAAATCCTTTTTTTTTTTTTGGTGTGTGTGTGTCCCCCTCTTGTGTTTTATGTTATTGTTTCATCTTTCTATCATCATTTACTATAGTAATAGTTGTATTCTAGATTGCATGGTTAATATGTATTCATTTATTGAAATAAAATACTTATGACATTCTTCCCAACATTTAATAAGTTAAAACAGAACTCATATCAAGCTCTTGTATTAGATTTAGGGTGTAAGCATTAACACCATAGTAATTATCTAGTACCACAAAAAAAAATTAAACTACTAGGACTTACATATCATTGTTGTTTAAAATGATGAAAATTAAATCTAAAGTATAGTTTTGTGTTTGTGTGTGTGTGTGTGTGTGATAAATAATTATTAACTACATTTATTGGTATAACTTAGAATGGAAGTGAAGAAGGATGAGTGAGAGTGAGTAATAGCATGAAATGCCAATAAAATGTTCGATCTTGAGTTTGATGTTTATTTGACCATCATATATGGTAGTTTTTCATTCTTTTATGTAAGACACTTGAAAATGCATGATACATTTGGCACTAAGTGAATTCACTGAGCCATTTTTTTAGAAATACTTTCGAACATACCCAATATAGTTGTCTGCAGACTACATCAAGGCTATTTATCACCATCCAACATAAAATTTACAAATAAGGTGGTGGAGTTGTTAATCAATGTGGATGCCTTCAATATTGTGAAAAAGTATGTCACAAATCTGAGGTAAACACATCAAACTTGATGTACACATTGGTGTGTAGTTATTATGCCCATTTAAACATTTGTGATAGCGTAGTGGTGGGATGTTATGGAGTCACCACACATTTTTATCTTTTACATTAAATTTTACGTTGAATTTACCATTATAAGTGAATTTCAAACTAAAATATGACATTCATTTGACTAACACTCATTAAAAATTTATCTTAGAAATTTCAATTGGAGATTTGTAATATCTTGGTCATATATAGGAAAATTTTGGGCCGCTTTTTCCAAAAATATTGTATTATGACCAATTGGATTGATGTCATTTTTACTAATTAATGGAAAGGAGTTTGGAATCATTTTGACATTAAAAAAATATAAAATATAAAAAACTTTAAAATTGATATCTATCTACATATTTCAAATAGATGTATTTAAGATCTACCATACTACACTAGTTTTAATATATTTATATTATTAACAATTTAACATTATAAATTCTATAAAAGAAATGAATATATATTCATTATTTCTACATTAATCTACATTTTTTTAATGTTCGATAAACAACATAAGTATACTATTTTATTCTCATTGACACTTTGACTATTTAAATGTGAGCCCGAATACACTAAGATTTCAGATCTAAGTATTTATATATCCATTAACCTAACCAAAAACTAAAATAAATCAAATAAAACTATAAACCTATGCAAAGCAAATGAAAGGACTACGTGAAGATGGAAGAAGAAGATTCCTTCCATAAGCCAAGATAACCACTGGATCATGATCACCTCTTACACTCCTGTAAACAAACACATTGCTCTTACTGATCTCTACTTAGAAAATGGCGAAGGAGGTTTTTGCACAAGAATTTCCATGGTGGCTGCTATTCTAACAAATGTTTTATGCGGTGGCCACCTCTCCTCCATAGGAAATCATCTACTCTTCTCCATCGATTCAAATCCTCGACCTTCGACACCCATTTATATTTTTAGAGCTTTGATCGATAAACATTGTAAAAAGATTTATACTCAACAATGAGAAGGGCTGCGAGTTTCGAGGTCCACCCTTTTTAAACGAAGGCGTCCCCTATTTTATCAATGCGCTCGGGAGCGCACATATAGACCTCTATTATAACCTCATTCTTCCTCATGAAAATGATGTGAATGTCTAAAAACCTGTTGGCTTTCCCACCTTCCGAGTTAACCATTCAGCCATACGGGATTTTATAGAAATGTGAAGTTTTTGTTCGAGTTTTGAAATTACGAAGAAAAGTGCCCAAGTGAGCCACCCATAGTGAAGTCACAGAACCAAAGCTTTTCACCCCAATATATGCTCAAATGGCACAATTTTGTTAACAATTTTGGGAGAGGAATGGATAGAAGAGGACACGTTCGGTGGCGTTATATTTGAGCTGGGTTTTATTTTAATGAACTCATTTGTAGACGGGGCTTTCCATTAAGAGTCTTCATGTATAGCTCTCTTTTTCATTTTCTCGAGTTGATGTATAATATTTAGTTTTTGTACACAAAATAAGGGAGGATTTATTATTTGCTTTCTTGTCGATTCCATCTTTGGTTTTAATATGCAATGTGAAAGGAAATGTGTTCAATTTAACCAAACTAATGACTTGCAATAAAATTGAAGGGCTCTCTAGTGTAAAATCAGGTTTTAAAACAACTTTGGGATTTATTAGCGAAGGTTGCGGTCAACCCCTCTCCATATGTCATCTGCATATGACTAAGTACATTAAACATAATTAGATATCTAGGGTCGATTAACTTGTAAATGTAAGTCCATACCAAAACATCAAACCTAGGTGTTTGGTAAGTACATATAAATTTTCATGCCAATATTCATGACATATGATAGTCTTCCTCAAACCGAATTTTTAGACATACTTAACATAAATATGATATGTTCATTTATTATTTTATTGAAATATGTGCATGAAGTTGGTTATGAAGTCCCTATCCGTGTTATCGATGCTATGTTGTAACTTTGATTGGCAAATGAGTTTTATCAACCCATTTTCATTTCAATATTTCAAAACTTGTCTTTCAATCAATCAATATGGTTTCTTCTTGGGATTCTAGACTCAATATTTTAACTTCAAATTAGTCTTTTTTCAAAGGATTCCATTGTAATTGTTTGACACCATGTAATGGTGTGGTTTACCCCTCTCAATTGTCATTCCCTACGGTACTAAGTTGGTTTGGAGAAAGATAGATGGTTCCCCTAAGGAGGATTTTATTTGGCATAATCATGGAAAATTTTATAATAGAGCCATCCTCTTCCTTTCTTCTCCTCTTATGTTGGATCCTTTGGCCACCTCTGGGAAGAGACCCTTGCGAAGGAGAACCCTATTCTTGATGTTGTTATGGATCTTGGGGCCTTCTGTCTCTTTCTAAGACCCTCTCTCAAGATGTGACACCCAAAGTTGTTGTGGGCTTTACGAATACACACAAAGGGCATAAATCGAGGTCAAAAATTGAGGTTGGAAGCATCGGAAAATATTAAAGGATAGCTTGTAATGGATGATGAAGGACCTCCTCTCTAGAAGAGGTAGATGATTAGTTCTTGCATGTGTCGCTAGATTTATGTCCCTCTTTTGTTTATTTTAGGGGTTTTTTTCACCCCATCTTTTAGTGGATGTGAAATGTTTCATTTCTTCTCTTTACTTTTGATTTTTTTAGTTGTTTCGGCTAAGTTCTACTCTCCTTGATTTCGGTGTTGATCACTAATACTGGAGTGCATCGAGTGGCTATATTAGCTCTTTACTAGGTCATGTGGGTTAATTTTATTGATATAGTAACTTTTAGGGACTTGACCTTCTATTGTATCCCAGCTGATTCAAGCTCGAGTCAAAAGTGTTTCCCAATTCATAGATCCGGTCAAATTTTTCCCAATTCATAGCTCTAAGAAAATGTGTTTTTCCTCAAACATTGTTATTTTTACTTTGATTAGATGAAAAGTGTAAGGTGGATCCAATAAAGATAGAGGTAAATCCTTTTTAATATTTTGTTGTTTTTGGATTATCAATTTGGTGAAAATGAATTATTTTATAGAACCTTGAAAGTATATTTTATTTCATTTTATTGGACTCAAATATGTCTACTTATGATGCATGGATAGAGATGACCCGTTTCATTTGCAAAGTCTAACACAACGAAGTCAAACACAAAACTTTCTTTTCTTTCTTCAAATACCTTTACGACATTTACATACAATCGCTCTCATGGATCTTACTCTCTCTGGAGTATTTACATACTCTTTCCATTTCCTTAAGGACCTAACTTTGAATGGTCTTCATTTTGTGCATTCTTAGCACATTCAAAAACCTTAGATCAATTCTCTTATTGGATTATTTTCTCCTTATTTTCCAACTCTAGTTGTGATACCACTTGTTTCTGCTCTCTCTCCTCGTTGGCTCCTACAGAGGCTTCCATATCTTCCGCTAAAATATAAAGTTAAATTCGACCTCATGAATGCTCTCGACCACCTCTTTACCATTTTGGCATCCTTTATTTGCAAAGTGTACGATTGCTAGGCTATTTTGATCATTAAGTTTCTATCGGCTAACTTGATTAGATAGTTCGACATCCTTGTCATTTTCTTCCAACAACCAATTCTTTCACACATCCTTTCACCGTACTCATTCCTTATGCCTCTTTTCATTTCTCCCATTGCACTCTAAGCTTCAAGTTTCATCTTTCTCTTTCTTCCACAAACTACCCTTCGACTTCTAGGTATTCCTTCGCACATCACATGACTCCTTCAAATCTAAGCTATTTTTGTATCTTCCCTTCATGTTATCATGCCCTCTACACACTTATTGTCACTATGCATAACTCCTCTCATAATATTTATGTACCTCTGTAAACTATTCTTTGTGCCTATTCTACTTTTCCTATCCTAATTGTGCACTAGTCATGTACCCACTTCTATGATTCATTGGACCCTTGCTAATTTCTATTGCACAAAGTGATCCTCCATACGTGTAAACTTTCACATTCTATGTTGCATTTCCTCTTCCTCTCTATGCATTCTCTAACCTTGCACACACCCAAAATTGGCCAAAATTGTGTAGGATTTCCATGAACCTTGTATGTTCCTACATCATGCCTCATTTATAGAGTTTATCATTATGCACATTCATGATACTTCTAAAAATTAGTAATAAATATATATCGTTATTTTAATAAATGCATCATATTATTATAATAGATAATAGATTACAATAGTTTAAAAAAAAGAGGCCAGTTGATATACTTTTCCTTGAAAGAAACAAAAAGAAAGCTGATTGAAAAATGACCAAACAACCACAAATTAGTAAACAAAAAAACAAAATAAATGCAATGCCCTGTTATGTCGAGAAAAGTAGCACCCTAGGATTTATCTGTCAAAAAAACCTACATTTTGCTAGCATGGGATTGTCTCTCGAGTTGTTGGACTTGCTTTACTTGAGAAAAACCTCCGAGAGAAGGTTGGTTCATCTACCTAATACTAATGCTAAACTACTCTAAGGAAGGAAATACAACTATCTAATCCTATTGTGCTCATGTTTTATTAACTAAGCTATAAATTGAAACTAATATCTACATAGCTTCAAAATAAAATGCTAATTAAACAATGAACCATCAAGATAAGAGCTTAAAGGAAATTCTTCTTCAATACATAAATGAAACTACATGCTAAGCTATTTCCTACTCTCTATGATTGCTAACTTAAACTATGAACCTATGAATAACATAAGCAATCAAAGTGGATTGTTGCTTGATCTCAAGGATTGAGAATGGAAACTCACCAAGAATAGATAAAAGGCCATTTTGGATCTTCCCATATTACTCAATTTTGAGTGAAAGGATGCAAGATGGAGAAGTTATTTCCAATAATGGAGAATGGCTCAAGATCAAAATGCTTATAGTTTTCACTATTCAAAGCATGTAGTGCGAGAAGAAAGGTAAGAAGGATGGTTCTTTATATAGATTTCCTACGAGAGGCAAGGATAGCAAATTGATGAATGTGGGATAAAGGTAAAACAAGATTAGGAATGGATAAGGTTGCTTTATAAAAGGTAATATTTATTTTGGGAGTTGGGGGATGTTTTAATTAATCAAAGGTGATTAATTAATAGGTAGAAGGTAAGCTTATAGAAGATAATTAGAGGAAAATCAATATGATTTGCGGGATGTAAGAGAGGAAATTGATCGATAAATGGTAATTTATTGATTTAGAGATTACTGAGTGTAATTAATTAATAATAATTAATTAACCCAAGTAGAAGCGGATATTAATTAACAAAAGGTCATTAATTGACATCCTTAATGATAGGAAGGCTAATTAATTAATGTATATGGAGTGGAATTTTAGCTAATTAGCGGAAAAATGCTAATTATTACGAAATGACGAGAAAGAGGATAATTAGTGCAATCTTAGCATTAAATCCTACGTAAGCAGATTTTAGGTGTCTACATTTGCCCCTCTTTGGGGTGGCATAAGTGACACCACTTCAAAGATAGTAGACAAGTACAAAAAATAATTTTTTGAAGAGATAGAAGAAAAAAATAATAGAATGAAGGATGCCCCTCGAGTGTTGATGGGGTGATGAAAGAGGGTGATTGATGATCAAAAAGATGAAAAAACAGAATAGAATAAGTAGAATAATTGATCCCCATTGCCCCAAGTTGCTTTTGAAGAAAAGTGTTGATAGAAGGAGAGTGATATGGAAGAAAAATGAAGATGAAAAGAGATGGATATAGCTATCATCTTTCCGATGTAAAAACAAAATTTATTTCCTCATTTTTCTTATGATCGAAGTCATCGTATTATTAAACATAATGAGCAGAAGTGTAGTATGATAGGAAACACCATATACGAACAAATTTCCATAGCTAAAAACACCAACTTTGTGCAACATAAAAATGCAATGCAATATGAGAAAGTAAAGATGTCTAACTCCTGCTGACATACATAATACAATGCAATACGAGAAAGTAAACAAGCTAACCAAACAGAGAAACATAATACAATGTTTTTGTTATCAAGCTTTGATTTCGATTAGTGTGAATTAATGAAAAGGGTTAAAAGATGGTGCCCCAAACAAGGATACATGCGAGGGGAATAACGGAGGACACTTGGGTCCTATGAAAAGTAGTGCACCTTTGTGAAGCATGCAAGAAACTCATTGTGCCCCAGAGTATAGAAATAATAAGCAAACCAGCTTTGTTAATGGAGGTAGATCAAGATGATCTGTGAGTCACACACTAGAGCAGTGAGAACTAAAGAGTTACATTTTGTAGGATGATTTATATTATTTTTATTTTGAAAATTTTCTAAAAATATGTACAGGAAATCAAAAACATGGATGCCCCCAATGATAGATGGGATGTATAAGGCGAGAATGTTGCACGTACGATGAGAAAGTGAATATGTGACATGCCCCGGTGATTAGGTGGGAGTATTCAAAGGTAAAATCTTTACACATAGAAGGGGATCAAGGCCAATATAAAATAGGTTCAATCATGAGGGAGCAAAGATGTCCCAGGGTGTAAGGTGGCCCAAAAACAAATGAGAGAAAGGAAGTAGAAAATTGTTTTATTTAAAGGGTGAAAAGGTTCTTGCAAACATGGAAAAAAGGACATCGATACACATGAATGTTATAAACAATTTTAGAAGAAGAGAGGATGCTATGAAAAAATTTATAAGGTGGTCGATGAAAAGTGATTAACCCAAGATACAAATCATGAGACAATACATGCACTAAAGCAAGAGTTTGAACAAGGTCCAAAAAGTAACACGTGATAACATACTAATCTTGTTTACTCATCGAGGTCCTATGTGTGGATGTGGAAATGAATTATTACCTCTTGAAGGAAATAGTTGATAGTCGGTGAGTGAAGACACTAGCCAATGTGTATGAATGATTTAGTTTGAAAGGTAATTTATGAATGGATCGTGGAAGGAGAGTCGTACATTTCCGCATAAGATCAATCAATTGTTTGGACGTATAAGATGACCAAAAAAATTTCATCACTTATGCCAAGTTTAAAATGAACAAGACATAAGTAATAACCAAAGGTTGATACGATTTCCAAAAAGGTATACTAAAAGTGAGTTTAAATCTAATCAAGACCTAAATCCTAAAAATGGAAGTTACGACCATGAACAACGCAACAATACCAATAAGATATGTTAACCAAAATTTTAAGGAAAGATAAGGTATTGATATCAAAATGATATTGATACGACACGCACAAAGGTAATAACAACACTCTTCAAAATTGAGGTAATGTTTGAGAGAAAACTAATGCGAGTATACCAAGGAAATGTCACAATGCGAGTAGTGTAACGTCACAATCTAGAAAGCAACGTATGCCAAGTTTATGAAAAACAAGACGTAAGTATTAAAATTGTGACAATAAGATACAAGCAAGATAAAATTCAAAGGATAAATAAGTGATGAAACAAGCCTAACTACAATTGTGATCTTGACTTGGGTATCAAGATAAAATCAAGTACCAATATATGAAAATGTGTCCACACACTTTAGACATTTAACAACCCAGCGCAAACATGGATGGCGTAGCAGAGACACAAAAGTGGTGAAAACAATCAATTGATAATGCAAAGGTAGTCACTCTTCTTTTGATCAACAAAGTGTCAAAAGAAAGTGAAGGAAGTAGATCAATTGGGGTTGAAAAATGTTGGCCTTACTTTGGCAGAGTTTCGCCTCACCTTAGGGCAAGTGAAAAACTAAGAAAAAGTAACGCTTCACACATTTTCGTGATGAACAATAGCTCTCAACTCAAATTGGTTTTGATGTGGTCCAAGTTGGCTCCTGGTCAAAGATAGCTTCCTAGGTGGTTCTCTCAACTAGGTTTCACAAGTCATCTAAGAGTGATCTCGATTTACCAAGAAAAGTCACACTGACTAATTCTTGGAGCATCTCAACTTTACTTTACCCCTTGAGGACAATGTGCAATAAATACGTCCATCATGTACTCTCACCATGGTCGCGATACAGATGACTTGTGACACTAAATCTCACAAATGGTAATACTAATCAAGTAGGTTGTGGAGCACTTCCCATTTCATCCATAAGGTTTCCTCTTGCGTGGACTACTTTGGGGTTCCTAGGACCACCCCCATTGTTATAGCTTAAGGCTTATGCCAAAGGGGTTATGTCCTAGTTTTAAGTGGATGGGGCATACCCTTATCCAAACCTACAAATCAAGTGTTTTGAATGTGGTGTGTTTTTTTTCTTTTATACTTAATGTGGTTTAGTCATTCGCTATTTAGCAACCTGCAACACATGTGTAGTTAGAATTTTTTTTGAACTCCTTTCTTTGACAAACATATTTAGCTCTTGTATTGCACTCAAGCATTATTAGTTCTCCAAACAAATCTCCTAAGAGGATGTAACAGGCTAGAGGAGATACGCTCTATCATCATGGCTACGATGGGAATCTATTGCATTGTCTAGATGTAGCAGAGTCAGTCCAAGTGATCAAAGAGGTACATGAAGGGGTATGTGGTGCCCATACAAATAGAATGGTTCTAGCTAAGAAATTGTTGAGAGTAGGCTACTATTGGCCTACTATGGAAACAGACTGCTGCAACTATGTAAGGAAATGTGTACTATGTCAAAAGTATGGAAATTTCATCCATGCGCCATCACACCGTTGTCAGCCAATCACAACCCCATGGCCATTCTCCAAATGGGGATTGGATTTAATAGGAAATCTCACCCCTACCTCATTTGATGGTCATACTCACATCATCACAGCTATGAAATATTTCACTAAGTGGGTGGAGGCTATTCCTTTGACTTATGTTATAGGAGCTCAGATTTCAAAGTTTATCATGAATCACCTTATCTACCGGTATGGCATTCTTGCGGCCATAGTTATTGACAATGGAAAATCATTCAAGAACAAAATAGTGAAGGACCTTTGTCATCAATTTCAAATAAAATTGAAGTGGTCTACACCATATTATCCACAAGGTAATGGGCAGGATGAAGCCACTAACAAAACATTGGTTCAAATCATGGAAAAGATGGTGAGTAAGACAGTCACAATTGGCATTTACAAATTCACCCAGCCCTTTAGGCTTATAGGACCTCCATTCACACTCCTATTGGTGTAACACCCTATTCCCTAGTATTTGGAATTGAATCCATCATCCCATTGGAAATCGAGCTTCCTTCCTTGAGAATATCTCTTAGGGATTACCTAGACAAGGATGAGGATTACATAAGGTGGCAGTGGCGAATTAGAACTCCTGGATGAAAATCGCATCCACGCCCTTAACCATCTCAAAGTGTATCAGAATAGAGTCTCCAGAAATTACAACAAAAGGATCATACCTTGTCAGTTTGAGGTCAGATATTTGGTCATGAAAGAAAATCAGTTCAACACAAGGGCGTAAAGAGAGAAGAAAGGAAAGTTTGAACCGCATTAGTTAGGACCTTACGTCATTATGGCCAAATATGGTACAGGAGCATACAAACTTTCCCATCCCAATGGTGATGAGCTCTGTGAACCTATGAATGACATGCACCTTAAGCGGTTCTATGCTTAAACATGGTGTAAAAATCAAAAAAGCAAACCAAATTTTTTTAAAATGATCAAAATATAAAAAAAATTAAAATAAGAGAAACATAAAAAGAGAAAGCAGGTCATCCATATGTGAAAACCACGTAATTGTGGCACTTTAGATAGGTCCCTTGGTGAAAACTGGTTTCCGGCACCTTGGGAGGATTCGTTGTTCACAAGCATCTTATATCTGGAGGGTACTTTTACTTAGCCTAGGGCTAGTTTTGCACCTGTATCTCAAATTCCCTATCAACCCATCCTATCAAGACTTGATCCATATTTTTCTCCTCTTATAAATCGGTGAAGAGATGGTCTTTTTATATTCCCCAATAATCGCTAGGGGCACTTATGTGACTTCACCTTTTGTTTATAAACACATGGCACCTACCCTTATATATTCTCCGTCTAACGCTGGGGGCATCCACGTTTCTCGGTTACCTATGCATAGCTTCGAGAAAACCTCTAGAAAATCATAAAAAAATTCAAATATGTTTGAAAATCACAAAAACATTCAAATATGTTAGAAAATCACAAAAACATTCAAATATGATTAAAATCCAAAATAATAGAAAAACACAAAAACAATAGAAATTTGTTTCACAAAATCACAAAAACAATAGAAATTGTTTCACAAAAGCACAAAAACAATAGAAAATTGTTTCACAAAAGCACAAAAACAATAGAAAATTGTTTCACAAAAGCACAATAATAGTAGAAAAGTGTTTCGCAAAACAATCTTGCAAAAACATAACTTTAGTTTACTTACTTTATCTTGTTTCTTGCTTTGTTTGTGTACATTGTTTGCTTGTATTACACTTGTTTATATATTTTTAGTTTGTTGCTTAGACATAATTTGATAAGATTCATCTTTTCTTTCTTAGATTAGATTCATTCTTACTTGTACATATGCAGTGTGTTTTTGCATGCTTGTAAATAATTGTACATAGTTGTGTTAATTCGTGTTGGTTGGCACTGTGTATTTTGTTAACATTTGATTGTGTTTGTCTTGTCGCATGTACATAGTTTTGTTATCACATCATCATATCTCCATCAATATCATCACATCTAACATCATCTATACATCATATATAAATAAAATGCTACGTGTACATCATACATGTATGTTATGTTAATCATCACATATCGTATCATCAAATGGGGGCAAGAGGGATCGTAAATATCAAAATCTATCCCCCCTGCACCAATATCATCATGTCATCCCGTCCACTAATCTAGAGCATCACATGTACAATAAAATTGATATCATCTATGGATCTATCATGTCAAAATCAAACACATGTGGTACAAACATCTCAACTATCATCATGATACATACAAAAGTGTGAAATCAAACCATATAACATCACACTCTAACTCTTCTTCTACTCATCATGAATAGTTATTTTATTTAAATAATTATTTTCCTTACTTTTTCACCATGTTGGGGCATTATTTTCCATCTGGTACTCATTTCTTCTCACTAGGACAATTTTATTTCTCCTAGGCAATATCCCTTCTTCTACACACTCCATTGAATAATTATTTTTTTAAATCTTTCCGTTGTGCTAGGGAATTATTTTCCGCTTGTTGCTTCTTTCTTCTCCATGGGGCATTTAATTTTCTCTGGGAGATTCTTGTTAATTCTTCTAACTTCTTCTCTATCCAAACTGTCAAAAGTCTTAAAAAAATCTATTTTTTTCTTTTTTAAATCAATTCAAAATAAAAAAATTCAAAAATCCTAGAACTTGTAAAAATTACAAAACTAGGTAAACCAGCTCATAGCAGCTAAAACTCATGTCTTGCACATGGTATTCTTTCCATATCTTGTTTAAAATTTCACATCTTCATAGATCAAATGACTCGCAGATCATCGATTTAGATACATTTACAAAACTAGCCTATTTGCTTCATCGGTACTTTGGGGCACATATAGTTGTTTGGTACTATTTCATAGCGCACTACACTTTTTCATTGGACCCAGTGTCCTTCATCATATTCCCTTGCATGTATCCTTTCTGAGGCATAATTTTTAACCCTTTTCATCAATCACAAACATTTAGGGATCTTTAGCTTGATAACAAAACATTTGTACAACCTGTCTTGACCATTGTTGGTTGGAATGTGTGTTTGTACTTGTTTTCCCTATTAAATGAGCTTGTTTCCTTCTCATATTGCATTTATTTTTGTATGTTGCATTGAGTGGGTGTTTCAGCAATGGAAAATTGTTCGTAGTATGGCTTTTCATGTCATCCTACTTTTGTTGTATGCTTATATTTTTAATAAGGAATGATGACGTAGATCTTTGGCAATATGATGACAATAAAAGTTTTTAATACACTGGATGAAAGCTTGATCTTTTCTTTCCATCTATCATTCCTCTTCTACATCATTCTCCTATCAACACTATTCTTCTTATTCACCTAGGGCATCCTACTCCTACCCATTCTTTTATTTCCTTTCTCTCACCTTTTTGATCGTCGATTGCCTTCTTTCATCACCCCATCGACACTCGAGGGGGCATCTCTCACTTCTACTAATTTTTCTTCTACGTCTTCAAAATTTTATATATCTACTATCTTTGAAGTGGTGTCACTTACACCACCTCAAAGAGGGGAAAATTTAGACACCTATAATTTAGCTTGAGTAATTTAAATACTTAAATTGCACTAATTATACCCTTTCCCACAAATTGACGACATATCGTCAATATCACAAATTTTCTCTGTTATCATCATTAATTAATTACATTACGTTAGTTAATTAACTCTTCTATCTAACAATGACACCAATTAATGACATTCCATTAATCAACTCCTCTTTCTATCTAGATTAATTAATTATTTCTAATTAATTAAGCTCCCTTTTCTATCTAGATTAATTAATTATTTCTAATTAATTAACCTCCTTTTATCTACATTAATTAATTATTTCTAATTAATTAATACCCCTTTCTATCTAGATTAATTAATTATTCTTAATTAATTAATTCTCTCTTCTATTTAATCAATAAATCATCATTTATTTGATTAAAATCCTCTCATAACATAAATCATACTAACTATTCCTCTAAAAAGCTTATATAAGCTTGCACACCTATTAATTAATCACTTTGGTTAATTAATAAAACCCCTCAAACCCCATGGGTCACTAAAGGACAAAATAAACTCTCCTAAGGTTGACTCGACCCTTTCTAAACCTCCCTTATCCACAACTAACCCAACCTCTCCATTTATCCCACATGAAGAGGGATGTAGAGATTATTCTATCCATTGGGCTATATAAGGAGCCCTCCTCCTACCTTTCTATTTACACCTTTGCACACCTAAATGAGCATAAAGCCTAAGCTATAGCCATTTTATCATGTTAGAGCATTCTTCATTAGAGGAGATAGATATTTTCATTTATTGTATTCATCCATCCAATTTTTTAAGTCATATGGGGATATGTCAAATGGTCTTGTAGTCATGGATTGACAAGACTCCATTCTTGAAAACCTTGGGATTCAAACATACAATCAAACCTTTGATTGTTAAGGATCTAAATAAGTTCATTTTATTTGATTAGCATTCAATAGAGATAGAGATTAATGGATTAACATGTTAGTTTGCATATTTATTCATGTTCTAATGCAAGGATGTTGGTAGATTAGTCTTGATTAATCTCTAAGCATGATGGTGCATTGATTTTGATTTAGCTTTGTTTTAGGACTACTAGGTGTTAGTTCTAATTCTTTTTGCATTGCTAAAAAATTCATGTACAAACCTATTCTAAACTTCCAAGGGACCAAGAAGGGAGAAATATGGATAAAAAGAAAATCCTAAGCTAACAAATGTGATAGCACCAAGAAAAAGGTGGAGAGACACTCTCAAATGAGGTAAAATGGAAGCAAAATGATGACATGGAGGGGCATACATAAGTGCCAAAATCCAAAAAACCTTCAAACCTCCATTTTTAAGGGTACAATAGATTTAGATCCTATAAGAAGAACAAAATATGCAAAAAATACCTAAAAATGTAATGAAAGGAAAGAAATTACAATAGAACACAAGCTAGGACAGATTAATAGCCACAAAACAAGTATTTTATTTCTTTAGAAGGATGCACAATACATTACAATGAAGGTGAAAGGTAAGATTCACCATGGAGAAACCCAAATATGAGGCTTACAACTCATACACACATGTATGCAACACTTGAAAAGAATGCACAAGCATTACAAGAATGTCCAACACTTACAAATGAGCCTCACTTTACATTATATATAAATGGGAGAGAGAGAAGAAGGAAAGTTAGAGTAACTCGAATTCATGATTTCACCCACCAACAAGATGCATTAAATCTTTGAAAATAATGATGAACACCTTACCAAATCAATATATCCATGATCTTTTTCTTTACAGAGAAGAAAAGAGTACCATACTTCATTAATTCTAGTTGTTGACTACTAGAACTATGGTTTTTAATGTTGGAGAACATTTTCAAATTTTCACCAACCTAACCTCATATAAATCCTTCCAACAATATAAATTTTGTGAAAATCGAGAGAGCAACAGTCAAAAGTTATGGCCATTTTAAGTTCAAGGGTTGGGGTTTCTACACGGGCTCCACATTTCACATTTAATTCATCTTGTCCTTTTCACTTTATTCTAGAAATTTCAGATTTTCATGGTAGATGGGAACTTGGGAACTGGGGCCACCTATTCCTTAAATATCTACCTCATCCGCATTTAATTTTCATTTGTTTTACATTTGTATTAGATAATCAGGTCAAACATGGAACTTAGAACTGTTCCACCCGAGACATTGGTGCCCACAATCCTTATGACTCCAGCAATGAAATCTATCTTCGTTAACTCCCATCCATTTTTTTGTGGCTTATTCACTTCCCACACGGACACACATGTCATTATGAAACATGTTTCACACACCATCTTATTCTTCACACTTCACCCCGACCCGCATTACACTATCCATGACCACTTCCTTCAACTTTGTGTCCTTTTCGGGGGACGCGGGAACATTTAACCCATGGTAACTTGTTCCCAAGTTCCTCCTACAAAAAAATTCACATAACACTATTTCCTTGTATGCTTTGGGTAAAGCGGGGATTCGGAGAACCCGCGACTACCAAACTATTCTACTTCATCCTAGTTCCACCAAAACCCAAAAAACTTGCAATACACTAGGAATGACCCATTTTTACATTTTTAAGGTTTTTTTGGTGAATTATGGGATCAAGGAGTTATGAAAAGGAAAAGGGAATCCTTATAAAACCTTGATTTTCCATTTAGTCAGTTCTACTCTTGTTCAAGTCCAAATAATCACTATAAGTTATTAAAATACCTAGAGGGGGATTTTGGATAAGAATTTGATGACTTAATGGGGCTATCTACCGACTAGATTTAAAGTATCATTGGCCTTGAAGCATCCATTGGGCATGGAGTAAATGTGATAGTCTTAAACTTATTCAAACTTGAACTTCTCACTCCGGGTCCACTTGAAACACTTCTTGGACTGAAACTGATCTCAATCTTGAAATGGTCGCTCTCATTATAAAAAAATTCTAAGTTAAGTTTTAGGAGAGTGGAAATTTTTTTAGCTTAATGATTTTACCCTATTTCCCTAAGGGCGGTAATGAGACTGAACAGTAGTAGCCCTAATTTAAAATGCATGTAGATTTGATTATGTAAATGAGTTGTTGGAAAAAATGAATGAAGAATTGAAAAGTCCCGAATCAAATTTTATTTTCTCTACATTTGTTTCTATGGAGTATTACAACTGATCCTTGACACTTTGGGACTCTTCTCCACATACTTCCTCTACAATCCTTCATGAGCATGTGTGCAACAAAGAGACCTTCCAAAAGCAACAAAATTGTGCAAAGCACTTAGGGAAACTAAAACTACTCTACCAACAAGACAATGTGTTGAAAGCACTTAGAGGAATTTGAAAACTAATCTACTATGTATAAGGGAGGAACTTCACTTTAGTAGCAATGCTTTAGATAGATCCCATTGACCGGGATCTGTAACTCTTCTCCATCAAATCTTGACAATTGGAAAGCATTTTTTTCTCTGACTGAAATGATGTAGGGACCACTCCATATTACATCAAATTTTGAGTGTCTACTTGGTTTAGCTATATCTACATCCCACTTTAGAACTAAGTCTCCTTCTGGAAGTTCCTAGCCTTTGCCTTCTTGTCAAAAATCATCTTGAAGCTTGATCCTTTTCCATTTCTTGCATTGCTCAATTTCTCAACTCCTCTAGCTCCATGAGCTTTGCATACCTAACTTCCATGACATAAAAATCAAATAACTCAAGCTTCTTGATTGGTTCCAATGATGGTAGTTCAAGAGCTATGGGAATCCCTCTTCCTTCCCATAAACTAGTTTGTAAAGAGAGATACCAATTGATTTTTAGGAGTAATCCTATCGGCCCACAAGAAAAAAATTTAGTTTCATGTACCATGTTCTATGATTCTCATCCAAATACCTCTTATATTATTCTCAATATGTTTTTTTTTTGGACTCAACTTAACCATTACCCTGGGGGAAATAATTTGAAGATGTGGTCAAGTATACACCATTCTTCACAACCCAATCAAATATTTTTATGCCAAGAAATTCCAAAGCATTATCAGAGATGATTGTGGAAGGAACACCAAATCTAGCCACAATAACTTCATATAAGTCAAAATGTTGGCTTCATTTTCTTCCTTCAATGCAACTTCCTCTGTCCATTTGGTGAAGTAGTATGTGGTTGTTAGGATCCACTTGTGGCCCAAGCTTGAATTTGGATTGATTACTCCAATGAATTCAATCCCCATTACATGAAAGGATGATCTACAGAGATGGGGTGGAGTGGAAGGGTTGCTAGTCTTTCCTTACCTGTAAATAAGGTACACTTCTTGCATTTCTTGACCCATGAATAACATTCATTGAAGAGATTAGGCCAATAATACCCAAGCCTTCATGATTTTGAGAGTTGTTACTCTTGAGAAAAATGACCTCCCACTTCTCCATCATGAAATTCATGCAACACCTTCTCTATTTGATCTATTTTGATGCATCTTAGGAGAATTCCATTCACATATTTCTTGAATAAAATTCCATTAATAAGCACATATGGAATGGATTGAAGTCTGAAATACCTTCTTTTGGCTTTGTTCAATCCTTGAGGGCACTATATCATGAGTCCAACAATGAATAGGAAAATGATTAGCTATCTTTTTCTTGGTCATATTGAAGAACTAAAATGTTCTCTTCATTAGTTTTTTTTGGCCTATTACTCACACAACCCCTTGCCTCTAACCAACTTGGTCACCTTGATGTTAATGTCATACTCCATCACCTTGGTTATCTAACCAACTCTTTTCTCATTCAAGTCCTTGTTCAAAAGAAAATATTTCACAACTAGCGTGTGAAACTAGTAGATGGATTTTGTTGTTGGACATTAAATGTCTGAATTTATTTAAACTTCTTATCATGGTAAGGATATGCTTCTTAATGAATGAATATCTTACCTCATAATATTCAATATTTTGACTGAATAATGCAACAAGTTGTTCTAATCCTCCCTCATTTAGTTGCACCAATATGGTAAATATTGTTTCAGCACCTCCAAAGGCATACAAAGTGAAGTCCTTTGAGAAATATGGATTAACAAGAGTTTAGGCCTATGCAATTACCTTCTTGATGGCTTTAAATTTTTCCTTTCCTTCAGCTATCCACTTGAAATCCATACTCTTCTTCAGCATCAATGTTAGTGGCTTGACAAGATTGGAAAAATTTGGGACAAACCTTCTAACAAAGTTAATCCTTCCTAAGAAGCTTTGAAGTACTTTTTTATGACTAGGAAATAGTGGTAATGCAAGAATGGCACTAACTCTCTTTGGATCAATATTCAATCCTTCTTTAGATACAATATGGCCTAGGAGTTTACCTTCATGAGTTAGGAAGACACATTTTTGGGATTGAGAGAAACTCCAAACTTTATACACCTTTCAAATACTTCCTAATATGAAAGAGGTGATCAGTTGCATCCTTAGAGAACATTGTGATATCATCAAGATACACAAGAACCATTTTATTGATTATCCCCTAGAATGTCATGTCTATGGCCCTTTGGAATGTTGCTCCTACGTTAGATAGACCAAGTGGAATTTTCTTGTAGGCATAGGTTCCCTATTTGGTGGTAAAGGATGTCTTGAAATGGTCTTCTTTCTTTACCATGATCATATTATATCCCGAGTATCCATCAAGGAGAGAGAGTATTCCAATACCTACTACCATTTGTAAAAAAAATCCATTGAAGGAAGTGGGTAGCAATCCTTCAAGGAATCCTTGTTCAAGCCTCTAAAGTTAACACACAACTTGATTTCTCCATTCCTTTTCCACACTGGAACAAGATGGACAACCCAAGATGAGTGTTTGATAGGAAAAATTATGCTTTCTTCAATCAATTTGTTTAATTCATTCTTTATCAAGGGCTCAATATGTGGATTAACAGGCTTCTTCTTATGTCCTGATAGGATTATCTGTAGGATCCAAATCAATGGTGTGATGACCTAAAATACAGTCAAATCCTCTAAGTTCTTCGTATATCCATGAAAAAGATCAGAAAATTCTTGGCAAAGTTCTAAAAATCATGTTTTTCCTTCTCATTGCTTACCTTGCCAATGTTGAGGAATTTTCCTTCACCAACTAAGATAGGCTTTGAATCCTCACCTTTGACCGTTATATTTTATTTTTATTTTCCGAATTGGTCATTGGGTTGAAGATGGATTCTAAATTCATTGTGCCCTTTGGGTGCTTGTTTTCTCTGAGATGGACCACTTGGTCTCCATATTGCCTCTTCAATTTTTCTTGATTTCTTGAAGAAAACTTATCCTCTTCTTGAATGAAATTGATAATTTGAATATCATTCTCAAACACATGCCAACTTGTGACATTGTATGGTATAGTAGATCTCACTATTACCTTGATATGAGGTTGGAATTTGTTTCTTTTCACATTCTCAACAACATCAAACCTTGCTCCAATTGCAGCGATTTTTTCAGCAACTTCATTCTCTTTTCTTAGAATGGCCATGATATTAAAAGCTTCAAAATCCTCCAAAATTTCCCAAACCCTATGTTCATAGGCCTTGAGTAAGTCATTTTTGGCTACATTTGATCCTCTGGCTTGGTTTACAATCATTTCATTATCCCCAAAGGTCTACAAATTTTTTATGTTTTTCTTCCTTACCCATTGCAATCCATGGATAAGGGACTCATACTCTTAATAAATTATTAGTGGAGTTGAATTGGAACCTAAAAGATGGGTAATATTTGATACCCTCATGGGATACAAGGACTACACCTCCTCCTGCACCTTATCTGCTTCTTGATCCATCAAAGAACATCTACCAAATGCCTTTCTCATCTTCATCAGTTGGCTTGGTAACACTAGGCATGGGTGTATTTTCTTCATGTAGGAAGTAAATACCTAGGAAATATTCTTCAATCTCCTTATATGGATCAAATTTATAGTGCTTATGTGCCCACTCATCAAGTATCAAATCAAGAATGCCCCCAATCTGAGTATCCGTCTCTTGAGTGCTTAGACAATCCTCTTGATAAAAAATTGTACAATTGGCATTGATAAGGCTAGGCACATATGGTTCTACATGGTATGTAGAAATTGGTTTAGAATTAATGGTGTCCTTAGTTTCATACTTGGTCCTAAAGATCATGTGATACCAATCTGTTGACAAGTATCCAACAATCTTGGCAGTGAAATCCCTACATAGGCATAGGGAAAAGAGTTGAGGTAAATACATTATGGATACATCTTGAGAAAACTGAAACACTAGTACATGCATGTAGTGTGAGGCTTATACCTCTCGATAACTCGAAGTTTCTAATGTTGTTCCATCCAACTACACCACACATTTAGAAATAGGTTCATACTTGAGGCTTAGTTGGTCTGTAATTTGCTTCGGCATGACAAAATTGCTTGCTCCATAATCAATCATATAACTATGCATCAAGTTATTTTATATGATCAAAGATACATAGAAATTTGGAGGCTTCATGTTTCTTCTTGGTTGACCCTCCTTTTTTTGCATGGAATTGATAAGAACCTTTTTTGTTCCTTGGATGACTCATTTGGGGTGGACAAGTTGGCCATGGATGCTTGCAAAATATCTCTTTGTTCGGAATAGCCAATAATTCCCATGGCACATGGATATGCTTACGTTGGTTTTCTTCATTTGTTCAAGGATGTTGAAAGGATTTGGATTATCCTTCTATTGCACCTTACTTGTAACAACCTTTTCTTGCACTTGAGCTAATATAGAAGGTCCCTTAGGCTGATTTTGCACATTTGGAGCTATGTTCAAATTGCCAACTCCTGGAGTGTTAAAGAAGGTTGGGAAGGAAATAAATTTATTGACTATCCCTCTTCCATAGCTATTTTCTTAGATCTAGTGTTTGCAACCACACCTTGAGGAAGAGTCTGATTTATTCCACAAAATTCTTTCATTTTCCAATTCACAAGTGAAGTGTCACTTAGAGGTGTTTCTTGATTGACAATTTGATGTTGATTTTCCTCTCGCATGTGTTTCATGAGAAATAAATGTTTTACACCATTAAGGATTGGTTCATAATTCCATTGGGACATACTACTTGGTTGTGTGGAATATGAAAAGGAAACACCACTCATAATCTTACACAAGATATTTTTCTAAACAAGAACTATAGCTTGAGATGAAGAAGTTACATTTGGGTTATATGGTTGGAATGGTCTTGTAAGAGGAAACTGATTTTTATTTTTATTTATTGCTTAGGATGGAGGATTGTTTTCTTGATAAGGGGTTTTATTAGGTTGGGATGGAGGTTGATAAGATCTGAAACTTTGTGCTTTCTACCTTTTAATGGATACCAAATCATTCCCAAAGTTTAACAAAGGTTTCATAACCTATTGTAACTCAAAGTGAAAGTACTCGAAGAAGTGGATGCTTCATTAGAAATATAATTTCTTGGGGCTGGGATAGGTGCTAACTTAGGTGTTTGATGATAATTTGGGTTCTCAACCTCTATGAATTTAGGTGTTAAAGGTCTAGGAGCAAGTTTCCCATCCTAAATAAGACTATTCTCAGCCCTAATAGCAATGTTATAGGTTGTTGTAATGTTCTACCCCCCATAGACTAAATCATGACTAAAATATCACTATTTAAATCCTTTAGATAATAAAGAAATGAATGTTGGGGTGTAGGCCTTACCACTTGAGGGATTTCATTCCCAATTCCTTTGAAATATCATGTTAAAATTAGTCATCTACTCATTAGGTTCTCTCTTCATTGTTTTCAACTACTCTACCAAAGACAGGTGATCTAAGTTATCCTCAAAATAATTGCATAGGGTTGTGCCAAGATCATCCCAACTGGTAATGGATGCAGGTCTCAAACTTCTATACCATTGAAGTGCTTTACCCTTGAGTGAAGATGCTAGCAAATCCTAACTTCTACATCATCTTCTCTAACCAGATGAACAGAGAATAGTCTTACAACATCTTGAACATGCTCAACAAGGGTAACTTGATTCTTACCGGTGAAGTATAGAATACTTTTAAGCACAACTACTAGTATATCATGGTTTTCATTGAGTACAAGAGGACTCCCACCAGTGAAGTTGGAAAATGGTAAATTCCTCTATGGTGTTTCCATGATAATAGGTCTCATAACTCTAGTAGACTATAAGAATTTCCTACCAGGAGGTGGTGTTTAAATAGTTTTGTTTGGTGGAGATTTTGATCTAGAAGTGGTCTTCCCCTCCTTCTCCTCTTTTGTGATAACAATAGGTATTTAAAATCTCCTTCTTTTCTTCTAGTACTTGTTTGAATTATTCTCATAAAATTGAGGAACTTTAACTATTAAAACCACTAAATGTGATTTTTGGAGTCACAAATGTGTTATTGCAGAGCCTCCAAAGGCTGAAATTTCTTCAAGATACACACCCAAACTTGGAAAAAATAGAAATATTAACTTCTAATGGTCATACCAGGTGTTACATAATTGTTATGTCAAACAAGTAGCACCCTAGGATTTTTTTCTATCACAAATCCCTACCTTTTGCTAACATGGGATTGTATCTCAAGTTGTGGGACTTACTACTTGAGAAAACCTCCAAAGAAGGTTGGTTCCTCTACCTAATCCTAATGATAAACTACTCCTAAGGAAGGAAATGTAGCTAACTAATCCTATTCTAAACTTCTAAGTGGTGGGGAGAGAGAAAGATGCATAAAAATGGAAATCCTAAGCTAACATAGGTGATAGCACCAAGAAAAGGGTGGAGAGACACTCTCAAATGAGGTAAAATGGAAGAAAAATGATGAAGGAGAGGGAAGACATAAGTGCCACAGTCCAAAACAACCTTCAAACCTCCATTTTCAAGGAGCACAACAGATTTAGATCCTACAAGGAGAACAAAAGATGCACAAAATACCTATAAATGTAATGAAAGGAAATAAATTAAAATTTAGGACAGAATAGTAGCCACAAAAAGTATTTTATTATTTTAGAAGGATGCACAAGACATTAAAATAAAGGTGAAAGGAAAGATGGATAAACCCAAATCTAAGGCTCACATCTCATACAAACATGTGCAAACTTGACAAGAATGTAAAAAAAGCATTACAAGAATGTCCAACACTTACAAATGAGCCTCACTTTACATTATATAGAAATGGAGAGAGAGAAGAGTAAAAGTTAGAGGAACTCAAATTCAAGATTTCACCCACCAACAAGATACATTAACTATCTTAAAATAATGATGATCACCCCGCCAAATCAATCTCTCCATGATATTTTGTTTGGTAGAGAAGAAAAGGGCAAACTACTTCATTAAATTTGGTTGTTCATTACTTGGAACTATTTTTTTAATGATGGATATGTTTTCCTATTTTTCATAAAAATACCCCCTGATATAAATTAATAAATCTATTTTTTAGCATAGAGGATGTCGATACCCTTCCGACGATATAAATTTTGTGAAAATCAAAGCAACAGGTCAAAAGTTATGGTCATTTTAAGTTCAAAGGGTCAGGGGTCCCAAGTAGGCTCCCACAGTCCACATTTAATTCATCTTCTCCTTTTCACTTTGTTGAGAGTATTTCATGTTTTCGAGGTACATGGGGAAATTGGGAACCTAGGTTCATCTATTCCTTATATCTCTGCCTCATCCGCATTGAACTGTGGCCTTTGTTTTATGCTTGGATCGGATAATCGGGTCCTACATGGAACTAAGGAATTGTTCTACCCAAAACATTAGTTCCCACAACCCTTATGAATCCGTAATGAACAATTTATTTGTTAAATCCCCACCCTTTTTTGTACGGCTTATTAACTTCCACACAGAACACACATCTCCGTAGAACATGTTTTTCACACCATCTTTTTCTTTGCACTTCACCCCGACCAGCATTACACTGTGTCAAACCACTTCCTTCGACTCTATAATCCTTTTCGGGACGTGGGGAACAATTAACCCATGGGAACTTGTTCTTGAGTTCCTCCTTCTACCGAAAAACCCACATAACATTATTTACCTTATATTCTGAGAAAAGTGGGGATGTGGAGAACCCATGCAACACTATAGAATTATTCTGTTAGTTCTATCAAAACCCAAAAAATGCGCAATAAACTAGGAAAGACCCATTTTTCCTTTTTTTCTTAGTATTTTGATTAGGTATGGGATCAAGGAGTTATGTAAAGGAAATGGGTGTTATAGGTGACAAGGACTCGAGAGCATGGGGTGAATTAATCTCTAATAAAATATTTTTCACACATACTTCAAACCCTAATCACACAAACTCATGTAGAACACATCAAAGCATATAAATTTTTTTCAATGAAGTAAATTGAATGTAAGGAACACAATATAATATCAAAGACACATATATTGATAATCAAATTATATCCACACACACAGGTATATATATGCTCAAATCATGATCAAGGTGTAATGTCTTCAACAATGATCCACAAGATACAATAAAGTGCTCTCAAGAAAATCAATGTCTCATGAATACATATGAAAAAATAAAACTATGAGAATGTCTTCAAATTTGAATATAAGATCTGAAAACTCCTTATAAACCTGAAAATTACAACATGATATGAAGATAGCATCTAAACATAAGCATCCAAATCTATCCTCTTCTCCAACTCATTTTCAAATAAACAACACCAACTTTCACTTGCTCAAATTCTTGTCATGAAAATTCAACCAGCTACTATCATAGAATGGAATTCTAGGGGTTTTGAACTAGGCCTAAATATTTTTTATTTTCAGAAAAAGGGTTCCTCAAAAGAAGATAAAGGGGATTTCAAAAAGCACCCAAAAACATGCTTTCATATGCTTATTCACATTTCAAACTTAGGCACAACCTTTTCCCTCAATTTGGTTCGACCCATACATCAAGTAAACATTTTAAATTTGAAATATAATAGTCACAAGTGAACCAATTAGGTCGGCCTAGCTTAAAACCACATTACAAGTGCTAAAAATGGCTCAAAACCCCATGGTCACATTCTTAAAAATGTACTTACAATAAATGTATACTTTTTCATGACCAAATAACCATTCTATATGGATTAAATATCATAAAAAAATCATGCATGGTCTCACATTTTATCAAACAATCAAATTATTTCATTTACTAGGCCCAGTTCATTTTACAAATCTCAAAACAGTTGTTTCATGCACCCTTCAGCACCCTGGAAACTTCATAATGCAACCAAATCACATAAACTACTAAAAACCATTCCATGTGACCACTCAATGGAAATTTCATAACCTTTACAACACTTCTAATAAATTTTTAAGTCATGAAACATCCTTCACTTCAAACCACAACAACATTTTCCTTCAGATCAACCTAGCAAAACCATTGTTTCTAAAGGTTATCTCATAAAATCATTTATACATACATTAAAGACATAAAAATGGATTAATTTGATGAAAATTTCATCCTTATTAACTTTATATGTGATAGGAATCATCACCCAATCCATCTCATGCTTTAAATAGCACCAAACTTTCACTGGAACACATCATGTCTTAAACTACTAAAAACTATTCCCGCTTAAAGAATGTCATGGAAACTCTATTAAATGATCTCATAATGAGGCAACCCATATATAAATATAAATATCTATGATTCATATTTCCAATGAAGTTTTAATCATCTCAAAACTCCACCTATATCTAAATTTATGCGCATTTTATTGGACCGTGTTATTTGAGATCCTAAAACTATTCTTTGACTAATCAACCTATTTGGACTTCAAAACAACATGATCCTGCATTAAATTTCTCTGAAACCTCAATTTAAATCAATAAAAACTCTCAATCATCATGCACCATCAATTTTTCAAGCTACTCCTTTGGACCATCTTTTCCTAAAACCTTATTCTCTAAAAAATGTTGTTTTTAGGTGGGGCCCACTCATCACCATGACCTCAACCATATATTTATGGAAATATAACATATTCCTTTACAACATCCAATAATCACTTCTACACTATTAATCAAAAACGTGTAATAATACTTCATTTTCCACAAACTTCTCCTAGTTAGGGTTTAACTAGGGTTTTAGACCACTTTACCTTCTTAACATTCATTCATAAAAAATCCGACAATAAAATAAACTCATTATTTTTTTGAAACATTATAAACTCACCATATAAGCTTCCTAAAATCCAAAATGTCCCATGAAAATCACACTATTCACAACGAGCATTTGAAGTTTATTTTCAAGATGAAATTTGACTTGACTTTCACCTGATCTTTCAAAATCGGTCATATCCAGAAAAATATACATCATGGGCAATTGAAATTTTTGAGATCACTAAGAATCATCCCTATAACATTTCCAATCATCATAATTTCAATTCCAATCCTCAAACTCTCCATTCACTAAGACTTAACTATGCTTGCATGTTAGATCCTCACTTATAGAAGATAGAGTCAATTGAAATAATGCAAAATTATTAATCAAGTAATTGTTATCCAATTTTTCCCCTCGGGAAAAATTGATCAAACAAAATCTTACACATGAGAGATGGAGTGGTTAGTTCGTTCATATGAGCTCACATCCAATTTCGAAAATCAAGTTAAAGCAGGGTCATCAATGAAATGCAAGGTCGGAAAATCAATGGCCAATGGGAATGACAAAGGATATCAGAGCTCAAGACAAAGAAGAATGGAGAAAGGCTTGAAGTTTTCAGACTTTACATTTTTGGCACTTCAGAGAAAAATAGGGGAAAAAATGGTTAGCAATATTGAAACCCTGAAATTTTGGACTTTCGGGTTTCGGGGGTTTGGAAACTCTCAGACGCGAAGTTGGAAAATCGGCCCCAAATGTCCGAAATCCCAAAGTCCAAAAGTCTAAAATTCAAATTTTCAAGGTTTTGGGGTTTCACATACCTCGGGAAGTGTGCCATAAATGGAGTGGAAATTTCTGAAATCCTAAAGTCTGAAAGTCTAAAAATTCAAACTTTCAGGATTTCGGGGTTTCAAGAATTTTGGAATCATGCCGAAAAGTGAGAAAAATCCTCGAAATCCTGAAAGTTTGAAGTCTGAAATTTCAGATTTGGATTTTCAAGGTTTTAGACTTTGGAGTTTCAAAGTCTCGAACTTCAAAACATGAAAATCACCCCTCAATGTCTGAAACTCTAAAACCCGAAAGTCTGAATTTTGTACTTTCGAGCTTTTGGGTTTCGAACTTTCAAAACTCTCAAGCCATTTTTCACATAATGACAGCTCGACCTTCAGATGGCCATATCTTTTGACTGGAAGCTCGGATTTGAGCAAGAGAGGACTTTTGAGGTGTCCCGGGTTTCTCACCTACCACCATAATGAAGGTATGGGCTTCCTTCTAACCCAGCAAGGCATGGTACATGGAGGCATGGGTTTTGCAATAGAAATCATAATTGTTTAGAAGAATTCAATGCATTTTAGGGGTGGTTGAAGCTAGATTTTGGATTTCTTCTATCTCCTTCTCTAATTCTTCCTATATATTATAAGGAGGGGCATTTTCTAAAAGGTTGGAAAAAATTTTCCTTGCACCCTCCCTTCTTCTCGATCTACAAGTGAATTTGTGGAGTTCAAACCTCCCATTTCAAACTATAATGCAAGTTTGTGCCTCTTGGCCATTATAATGGACTGTATCAAATTCTTGGAGCAATAAAAATAAGTCTGTGGATGATTTCAACCCTCTCTTATGTTCATTGTATCTTCTGATCTCTCATTGCAATCCTAGTTATCTGTGCATGGTGGTTGTATTACACTTTTAATGGTTTGTGTTTAATTACAAAGGGTGTTCAACATTCCTTTGGTGCATCACCTCTATTAATTTAGGTTTATTTTCTTGCATCTTCTTAACCCTGTCTCCTTGGAAAGTTAGAGTAGATTTTAGAGTAGATCCTCTACAAATTGTATGTGTGCACTTGAACAGAGGAATAGGAACCGGCCTTCATCCGGAGAGCTTTCCCGATTGCAAAGTTCCACACTTTAGGAAAAGCTCCATGTTATGTAATCACATTGATAGTTTTAACCCATCGAGTTACAAAAATTCAGTGGTGTTGTGATTACGCATCAATAGTAACCTCTACAAATGACCCAAACATACCTCATATTCCATTATGCACCTGATTATAAGCTTCCATGAACTCATACAGCTCCAAAACACTTTGTCACACCTCTAAGCTACTATACCTACTCCCAATGAGCACATGTAACCAAGTGAACCACATGTACTTGTATTGTGTCACTAGTTTGAGTGCTCAAATACCCTCAAATCATGATATACATCATGTCAACATGATTCCCAAGCATCCAAGTAGCTCACGCTGCCAAGCTACACTCTTAGGCACCTGTATAGGCTTGTAAGTTAAAGCACACCTCACTGAATCCCAATGTAGTAGTTGATGTACATCTAAAACATCATGTTAGCACAATAAAAAGCATTCACTTTATCATTAATGTGGTTTTTCATCAATTAAAAACCTAATAGGACCACATGTAAACAATCTCCCCTTTTTCATTGATGAAAACACCTCGATCTTCTCCCCCTTTTTACATTAATGACAAAGGCATACCTATAGCTCATATTATTTACCTTCTACAGATAATTTATACCATATTTTTTTGGTTGGAAACATCAACCAAAGGTGTCAAACTAACTCCATTTTCTTGAATTTTCCTCAACCGCTGATTTTGCCTTCATTTCAAGCATATAACAACCATGCTCCCCCTGGAAAAAAAACTTCCAATATCTAAACATCATCAAGACTCATGAAAGATAAAAAAAATCATACCTTATTTCGAGAAAAAAACCATTCTCCATCTTCTAGGCATGTAAAACAAGCAAATTTTCACCACAACCATGTTTTTTCCCTGAAGGAAATATTGTAGCAGTGTAAGATCTGATCCTTATCCATCTTACACATGCCAACAATGTTGGTTCCAAACATATCAACTTAGCAAAACACATTTCTTTTCTAAAATCCAACTTTTCTAGGCTTGATACAATCTCTACAAAGCATATTCTTTCTCTTCATACAATTTCTGAAACTTAGGGCCCTAAACAGTTCTTTTAGTGCATCTAGAGCTAATTTTGACATGTTACTATATGTTATTCATACCTTGCCTTGTCAGACTAACACTACCCCTAGACTTTATAAACCTATCTCAAGTAAATAAGTTGAATTTCATGCTTCTTACCTTGGTGTCATGTCTTGGGAGTACTAAGCATGCACTTAGGCTCGGTCCTAAAGCCCATTTTCATTCCATAACAGTCACATATAAATGAAAACTTGCATTCAAGAGCTAGCACAATGTATACATCAAGTACATACCTCTTAAGACTTTAGGCCTTCAATAAACGTATGCATTATTATTTCATAGAGTTTTAGACACCTTGTACTACTATGCCACCCGAAACTCACCCTGTCCTCTACCTTAAAAAAATCTTAGTCATCACCTTTTCAAGAGAACCATATAAACATGTAAGCCCTAATTGTGACACATACCCTATTTAAGACTCTCTAGGTCATCTTAGAGCTCAACCTTCCTAGATATAAGTACATTTACTCATGCTTCCTCTTCATTTCTTTGATCTTATCTCAAGTCAATCTTAGTGCATAATTGTAAGACATTTAGCTCTCTTCATATAGTCCTAGAAGTCTCTTTTTTTCAAGATTCTATCATGTCCTTTTGAAAAACAAATTATATAACTTCATGATTCATCTTCTCTTTGGTATTTGAGATATCAAACTTCTCAGATACTTCTATAGATCTTCATCCCATTTTCTCTGTAGATGACTATTTGGTGCAAGAGAAACCACAAAAACTTTTCATAGTCATTGTGACTTGGCAAGTATACATACATGAAAGAGGCATATAAACCATCCTCCCCTTGACCTTCATATGCCTCTAAACCTTCAAACCTTTTTGAGACCTTGAATTCATCTTACTCATACCTTAGAGTGATTGTATTATCAACTTGTTTCTAATACCTACTTCTATGTCATCCATCAAGTATTGTGATTTAGTTTTCATCATCCTACTTGTGATTAAGAACATCCTTTATGCCTAGATTATCCTAAAACATGTAGATTTATCCTTTGTACCTTATCTATGCTCCTCATAGCTCTATTCAGAAAATCGGAACTATTTTCTAAGAGGGTATTGTAGAAACCCTTGATCATCTAAACAAGACATCTAAATACATCCGATTCTTTCAAGAAGCCCCTGAACACTCCTTATATCATTTCTCCCTTGTTTCCTCATGATGATCTTGAATTAAACATCTTCACCATTGTATATAGTGCTTTATGACACTTAAAACATATATGAAACCCTCTGTACAACTCTTGGTAGCTCATTTTCTCTATCATATAGCTTTCTCACAGTCCAATACTCTCTAGCACAACCTTAGTTCTTCTTGAATACTCAAATACATACCTTGAATTAAACTTTGTCTCATGAATACTATAGTTCTGTGGATGAATTTCTCATGTTCATCTTGCTCAAAATTATAGCGTGTATTTAGCACTATTTTGGACACTATGTGTACATCTTGAATCTTTAAATTTTTAGTTCATTATGACCTCTAAAAACTCAAACACTCCCCCTGGGAGTAAGCATACCTCAAATTAGTATGAGATATCACCTAACTACATATGAGCTTATGGACATTTTGTACCTTGCTTCTTAGATGATCTAAAGGCTTGAAATAAAAAATTAATCACTTTGCACCTTTCATATGGCCTTATTAACTGGAACTTAGTCACTTCTAGACTTGTACTTTATTTTTTCTCCTCCATGGGAAAAAAATTGTCTTCAATGACTCTCCTAGTAACAAGAACTCCTCATGTTTGACACAATTCTCATCAACTGGTGATAATTATTGAGATCTTGGTGATTCCTTGACATTTGAATTCAGAACTTCTCTTTTCATTTCTTAATACTACATTAGCACTGATATACCCATAATATCATCTTAATCAAACATTGTAGCTCTTTTACCTTGTCAAATATCCTTGTGATGACATCATTATTATTGATTCACTAGCATAGTAAAAATGGTATGAATTGACCCAAATAATTGAATACAAACCTAGCTCATAAAGACTTTATACTCCTGTAGCATATATCTTTGTCATATCTGGGATTCTCCTTTGACTCAAAACATTGAAGAACCTCTTAACACACAAATTACCACTTACAGTCCTGTGATGATACAACCAATCATACTAACCATCTTGATACTTCACGAGAGCATAAGGAACAAACCTTCACAAAATTTGACCATGTTTCATCAATTTGTGCTCATTCATAACTCATGCACACATTTTCATGCCTTACAATTTATTCTATGGTTTCCCACATTTTCATTGAAGTTGCATCATGAACCTTAGAATATTCTTCAAAGAAAAACATTCCTGGTTTGAAAGATACACCTCCTCTAATTAGGTCATTTTGCACTTTCACTATCAATCTTCATCCTTGTCAGAGATTCCAAGAATTGTAGCTATATTTGGAAACTAAGACCTCTGAAATCTTGAAGAACAAGTTATCTAGAATATTTTTATAATATTTTATCTTTGAATTCAAGCATTTATATCTTCAAATCCATTTATCCAACTATATCTCTCATACACATTGTGAAAGCACAGTCTAAAGACCGAGAGACCCAAAATAGTACAAGTTTTTGCAATTATGCCCATGATGCTTCATGAACACCACTGTTATGACATTCTTAAAACACTTAAGCACTTATATGTTGATATGGAATCATGTAAGACACTTGCATACCTGAAAACTTTCTTGGTGGACTCAATATTTCTCAAGTTTTGAGCATTTCTTGGTCACGATTACCTCTTGAGATGATCTATTAATCAAATCAACACTTCAACATGCTATCCATCTTCACATAGATTCTTCAACATACAAAGAGAGATATTAAAACTTTTAGGGCTCATGACATATGACTTGACGACCTACTCATACCAAAACTTATGCTCATACCCTTGAAATGACATTACAAGATACCTCTCTTAGGAAGAATGAATGCTCATGAACTCAAGATGGTCTTTTCTTACTTTAATGACATTTTCAAAATATTCATACACATTATGGACTATTTTAGACACTTGACCTATGCCATTAAAACTTATGACTTATCCTTATAACATCGATTAAGACAAGACTTTGACAATGATTAAGCATTTATATGTAATAAACAATATCTACACACTCCTTATTACATGACCAAGAGACTTATGAGTAACCACAACTGAATTAGAAAACAACTTCATCATGATTGAACTAACATAGACCATAAGGACACCTACATGAGATACTTATGACCATATAGTTGAGATCATGACTTTTCACCCAAGAATACTTAAATAGAACCTTGACAACACACTTAGAGATAAGATGACATACCTTATGCACCATGGAGAATACTCATACTAACTTAGACAGCCCCCCCACCCCCCTCACTCAAAACTTAATTTGCACCTATACACATCTAAGAATCCTAGTAGAGGTATATGACAACATGGAGGAGATTTATGAGAGACCTAAGTAGGTCTCAAAACCTCTTCTTGCACCTTGACTGATTCCTCCTTTTTTGATTGAATTTTTTTCATAGTAGATCCCTTATTTTTCTTAGTCAAACTCTTGGAATCCTCTTGAGCACTTTGACTAGCCTCATCCTTCTTCTTGTATGCTTGAGCTTGTGGCTTAGGTCTTTAAGTTTCTTTCTTCAATTGACTGCATTACAAAACCTTGCAATTTTCCCTATCTTGTGGCACCTAAAGCATTCCACTTTCCTTCCTTTGCACTCAAAATCCCTATGTCCATATCCATTGCAAGCATAAAAATACCCATTGAATTTTCTTACATACCTTCTTGTGTTTGATGGCCCATTTTTGCAATACTTTGCAAGATGTCCTCTCTCATGACAATGATAACATTCAGCTCCATATATTTGACCTACTTTTTTCTCCTTCTTTTCTTGACATTCCTCTTCCTTCTTTTCTTCACAATGTTCCTTTCCTTTTCCATCATCCTTCTTTTCAACCATAAGAATAAAAACTATCCATATGTCCATAAGCACCATATTTATAACAATTACCATGAAAACATCATACCTATATGCATTTGGCTTCCGATAGATGATATTCTAGGAGGTGGAAGATTTGATCTCTCTTTCTTGTTTTGTTGCTTTGCTTTCACTTGATTCTTCTTCATTCTTCTTGGATGAATCCTAATTGAATCCTAAGCCTATCCTATCACCATAGACCTTTTTTCCAAAATTTTACTCAGACAATTTGAACTTCCTTGAAAATATAGTAATTTTATTTTCATTTTACCTAGATATTTCTTCAAATCATCTATTTATTTCCTCTTGATCTTCATCTGAGTTTTTGTCTCCTCAAGTTTCTTCATTAAAACTTTGACTATTTTTATCTCTCAGCCTCATGTTTGATACATTCTTCTCTCTTGGTCTTCAACTCATCTAGGGCCTCCTCAAATTGAGTTTTCAAGACTTTGATAATATCATCATGAGATCTAGACATCTTGTAGATATGATCACCATGCTCAGCTACCCATTGCATTGTCCTACTAGTATTATACTGAATTGTTTCCAATGATGGAGGTGTCATCTTGTCACCAAAGATATCCCTCTTGCTTGTTAGGCTACTTATATATAAGGGCCCACTATAATACCAATTTTTGGAGGTTCTCAAGATATAATAAAGGACAATCAATGTCTCATGAATACATATGAAGAAGTAAAACTATGAGAATGTATTAAACCTTCAATATCAGATCTGAAAACTCCTTAGAAACCTACAAATTACATCAACATTCTATGAAGATAGCATCCAAACACAAGCATCCAAATCTTGCCCTCCTTCTCCAGCTCACTTTCAAAGAAACAACACCAAATTTGCACTTGATCAAATTATCCTCATGAAAACTCAATCAGTTTCCATCCTAGAATGGAATTACATGAGTTTTGGTCTAGCCCTAGAGGTTTTTTTTTGCATAAAATGGTTCTTCAAAAAATGATAAAGGGGTTTCAAAAAGCACCCAAAAACATGCTTTTATATGCTTCTTCACATTTTAAACTTAGGAACAACCTTTTCCCTCCATTTGGATCAACCCATACTTCAAGGAAACATTTAAAAATTGAAATATAATAGTCACAAGCTACCCTATTAGGTTGGCCTAGCTAAAACCCACATTACAAGTGCCAAAATGGCTCAAAACCCCATGGGCACATTCTTAAAAATTCCCTTACATTAAATGTATACTTTTTCATGACCCAAAACCACTTACATATGAATAAAATATCATAAAACATTCATACATGGTCACACATTTGATCAACCAATCAAATTATTTCATTTATTGGGCACAGTTCCCTTTACAAATCTCAAAACAATTGTTTCATGCACATTTAGCACCCTAAAAAATCATAATGCACCAAATCACTTCAACTACTCCAAACCATGAAATGTGACCACTAAATGGAAATTTAATAACCTGTAAAACACTTCTAATAAAGTTATAAGTCATGAAACATCCTCACTTCAAACCACAACAACATTTTCCTTCACCATATCAACTGACAAGAAAGATATTTCTAAATGTTAGCTCATAAAATAATTTTTACATATATTAAAGACATTAAAATGGATTAATTTTATGAAAAAATAATATTTATTCACTTTTCGTGTGATAGGAAGAATCACCCAATCCATCTCATGCTTCAAATAGCATTAAAATTTCAATGAAACACATCATGTCTTGAACTACCAAAAATATTCCTACTCAAAGATGCTCTAGAAACCCTATAAAATGTCAAAATCATAATGAAATAAATATATAAATGGAGATATCTCCAAATTCTATTTCCAATTCAACTTTAATCATCTCAAAACTTCACTTGTAGCTCAGTTATACTCGTTTTACTAGACCCTGTTATTTTAGATCCTAAAACTACCCTTTAACTAGTCAACTTGTTTGGACCTCAAAATACCATGATATTGCATTAAATTTCTCTCAAAAATATATTTTCATCAATAAAATTCGTAATCATCATGCAACATCAATTTTTCATGCTACTCCTTTGGACCATCTTGTCCTAAAATCTTCTTCTCCAAAAACTGCTATTTTAAGGTATGGCCCACTCATCACCATGACCTCAACAATAAATTTATGGAAATATAAAAGAGTACTCTACAACATCCAATCATCAATTTTTCACTAGAAATCAAAATTGGGTCATAATTATTTACTTTTTGCAAACTACTCCTAGCTAGGGTTTAACTAGGGTTTTAGACTACTTTACCTTCTTAACATTTGTTCATAAAATCTTGACAATAAAATGACCTCCTTATTTTCATTAAACCTTTTAAATCACCATATAATATTCCCTAAAATCCAAAATGTCCCATACAAATCATATTGTTCACAACGAGCTATGAAGTTCAACTTCGAGTTGGAATTTGACTTGATTTTCACCCTGTCTCACAAAATCGGTCATATCTGGAAACATACACATCATGGGAACCTGAAATTTTTTGAGAGAACTATGAATCATCCCTTTAACATCTAAATCATCATAATGTCAATTCCATATCTCAATAGCTCTAGTCACTAAGACTTACTTGTGCTTGCATGTTAGATCCCCACTCTAGAAGCCAGAGTCAACTAAAATAGTCCAATAACTCATCAAGTGATATTTTAAAATGACCTAAACATACCTAATATGACATGATTCACCTTATTTTAAGATTCCATGAGCTCATATAGCTCCAAAACACTTTGTCACACCTCCAAGCTATTATACCTACTCCCAATGAGAAACTGTAACCAAGTGAACCACTTGTACCTATATTGAGTAACTATTGTGAGTTCTCAATAACCCTGAAATAATGTTATAAATCAAGTCAACATGATTCCCAAGAATCCAAGAAGCTCACACTTCCAAGCTACACTTCCTAGGCACCTGTATAGGCTTTTAAGAGCAAGAAAACTTCACTTGAATCCCAATGTAGCAGTTTATGTACATCTGAAACATCATGTTAGCAAAATGAAAAACATTAAATTTGTCATTAATGTGGTTTTTCATCAATTACAACACCTAATAGGACCACATGCTAGCAAAGGGAAGCCTTAGAACACCTCAATTTTCTATTTAATCAGTTTTACTCTTGTCTAAGTCCAAATAATCATTGTAAGTTATCAAAATACCGGGAGGGGGAAATTTTTATAACAACCTCCTTGAACAATGCAAGTTATTATTTAAACTACAATCCTCCACACCAAAATAAGGGGGACTAATATATTAAGAATATAAATAATATTAAGTATTATGAATTACTCATTGTAAAGATGTAAACTTGTTATAATAAATTGTTAGAATATTATAAATTACACTATTAAATAGTATATTTTGTTTGTTAAATAATAAATTTTTATTAGCAACCATGTTCTTAAATAAAATAAGAAATTACGTTTGATATATCTGTCCAAGTGGGTCGAAGATTGGTATAGACACCTAAAAATGGCCTATATGCATGTATTAGTTGTTACATTGCATGATTTTAAGATGTTTGTGTGCATGTAGATTATTGATCCAAATGAAACAATATTGATGTGTATATTGAATTATAATTGTCCTTGGGTCTTATCCCAACCACCTTTGAATGTCTCTTTCTCTCTAACTCATGTATCCACATAGTTGTTTAAGGGCCTAAGTGAATTATTGTAACATTTGCTCCTTTTTCTCCTTGAGATTCATTCACCATTTTCTTAAAAGGATAATTTTTCCTGGTGTTTTCTTCCATTTGATGTCTCCTACAGTGAGTATTCAAATACTCTAAAGGATCTTGTGTGGACCACCCAAGCTTCTTATATCCCAACCTCGTTTTAGGAATCATACACTCTCAAGACAAATCTTTTCTAATACCACACATCCAAAACTTAGGGGTTGTTAGGAACCCGTGTTCTTACCCTTCTATTTTCTTTAGATTAGATTAGTTACTTTTGACACATATGCTTTATAATTCATCCCTTCAAGCATATTTGAATAATCCCACATGTGCGGGAAGTAGTAGTTTCTTGGATAGGAATTAGTATATAAGAAGGTGTTGAGGCTCAATGAGGCATCCACGAATATATTGTATTGAGCTTGCTCAAAGGATGTTTCCCCTCGAAGAGGCCTACGATTCAATATCATTCTGAGTTATTTGCAATATCATTTTGAGTTATTTTGCTTGAGTTATTTGTTGCAAGTTATTTCCATTTCTAGTTAAAATTGTTGTGATTGGTAAAATAGTGTTGCAAGGTCCTCACATCTCTGGTATCAAAGCACTTTCAAGGGGAAAAAATCTCTCTGTAATAAATCGTGGTGATCTAATTCTTCACACCTTATGCTCTCACCTCGCCCAAATGGGATCTTGGTGATCAAAAAGTGGTCCAGATCTTGTTTACATTATGTTTGCACTATTGCCTTCTATTCTACAAATTTGGGTAGAAGTTGTGAGTTGTGTTGTTTCCAGTAATATTTCATTACATTTGCATTTTGTTAACCATCCCTTTATAGTCAATTTCAGGTAGAAACCAGATAACTAGACATCCAAAGGCGGTAAGAAAAAGAAGCACATTCCACAAGAACTCCTTAACTTTCACATGAAAACATGTCATGGGCATTGGCTAGAGCAAGGAAACCTTAAAATTTTCACGTGGTTGTCTACATTTCTAAACCACAAGCTTCAAAATCCATCATTATTTTCTCAAAACCATTCTTCTTTGTGCAAAACCAAATCATTCTGTCGATTTAAGGTATGGTTTTGATTCTGGTTTGTGTGTAAGATCTTCAGTGAGTGCTTGGCAATTCTCCTACTCACGAACATAATTAAAAAAACCTGGTTATGGTTGTCACCCGTATAGGCACAAAAGTTATGGAGGAAGAACTTGAAACATTGAAATCTCATGTCACTGAGATGATTCAAAGGTTACAAGGATTGAATCAGCAGAATGATATTTTGATCAAACAACAACAAAAGGAGGATTCCTTCTCACACAAATCCTTCTCCAACCAATCTTGTGGGCCCAAGTTATACTTTCCCAAGTTCAATGGTATAGATCCTATAGGATGGATTTATCATACCGAGTAGTTATTTAACATTCACATCACTTATTCTGTCAAGCACCTCATACCATTTGGAAAAGGACCCACTACAATGGTATCGTTGGTATCTCATAGCAAATGATGAACCCGATTGGAAGAAATTTACATCCCTCATTTTGGGTAGATTTGGTCCCTTTGAATTTGAGGACTTCACCAAAGCTCTCAAAAATCTTCCGAGACTGTACTATTCGGGAGTATCAGCTGGAATTTGAGAAACTAGCTAATCACACTAAAGGGCTAACAAAATACTTCTTCAAGAGATACTTTTTAGTGGCCTCAAGGATCCAATCCACTCAAAGGTGAAAATGTTTCACCCCACCAACATGATGGAAGCCTTGGTGCCTGGCTAAGTTGGCTAAAGATTAAATCTCATAGCAACGTCGACTCCTACTATATCGTCCACCAAGAACTCAACCAACCACCGCCTATCGACGTCCAACACCAAGATCAAGAGTCTCACCAAGGTGAGAGATGTGGGCATGTAAGGATAAGGGATTATGTTACAACTATGATGATAAATGGGTTAAGGGTCACATGTGTGTCACATAAAAGCATTACCTACTAGATGTGGAATCACCACTAGAGCAAGATAGCAAGACTAATAATAGCAGGGACTTCAGGATGCTCCGGATCAACCAAGCCCGCAGAGGATTCTGCACCCCAAGAGGATCAACTAGATATCTCCCTACATGCACTAGTTGGTGTTACCACCCCGTAAACTATGAAGGTCAAGGGGTGCTTCAAAAATATTCCTCTCACAATCCTCATTGACTCAGGAAACACACACAATTTCATCGATCCCTGCATTGCTAAGCAGGAAGACTACTTTGTGTACCCTTGTTCTAGCTTTGAAGTAATGATTGCTAATGGGGGAACATTTCCTTGTAAAGGAAATGTCAGAATGTATGCATTGTGATAGGTGACTACACTCAGTGAATGGATATTTTGTCCTAAATCTACGTGGATGTGATGTGGTTTTAGGTGCATAATGGCTCCACACTTTGGGACCCATTCTATGGGATTTTTCGATCTCTGGATGTAATTCATAGATAACGCCTAGAAACACACCTTAAAGGTATTATTTCTATGGATTTTATTCCATCATCATCTCCCATCACATGGAAAATATTCGAAGAAAGGCTCTCATGGGATAATTTCCCATCTGCACTCCATCCAACTCCAACCCCCACTACCGCTAAAGCAACCCTGCAGACTTACAAACCATCCTCGACAAACATGCTACTATTTTTATCAAACCAATGGGTTTTCCCCTTCACAACCTGAAGATCACCGCATCCCACTCCTTCCAAGAAGCATCCCCCAACATCCATCCCTACCGCTATCCATATCTATAAAAGACTGAAATTGAAAACCTAGTTCGGGACCTCCTCAAATCCAGCATCATTCACCCAGCACTAGCACTCGTACTCCTCTCCAGTACTTCTTGTCCACAAAAAGGATGGATCGTGGTGGCTCTGCATTGACTTTCATGCCCTTAACCACCTCACCATCAAGGATAAATTCCCCATTCTGGTCATTGATGAGCTTCTAGATGAGCTCCATGGGGAAAAAGTTTCTCCAAATTGGACCTTCACTCCAGCTATCACCAGATTCAAGTGTATCCTAAAGACATTCCAAAAACATCATGATGGTCACTATGAATTTTTGGTCATACCATTTGGCCTTACAAATGCCCCTTCCACCTTTTAAGCACTCATGAATAAAATCTTTCATCCTTTCCTCCGTCAAGTTGTCCTAGTTTTCTTTGATGATATCTTGATCTACAATTGCACATGGGTTGAGAACCTCCAACATATTTGACAAGGCATTACAAATTATGTCGACAATAAATTATGTGCCAAATAGTCTAAGTGTTCCTTTGGCCTCAAAGAAGTGGAATATCGAGGGCACATTGTCTCTTTTGACAATATGTGTAGATCGCACAAGATCGAGAAATATAGGAGTGGCCTCGGCCAACAACTCTCAAGCACCTTCATGGTTTCCTAGGCTTTATCGGGTACTATCACAAGTTCTTCAAGGACTATGCAAAGATCGTGACCCCTTGACTGCTTTATTAAAGAAGGATGCCTTCACCTAAACCACAATAGTTGACCATACATTTGTGGTTGTTCAATAGGATATGTGTAGCACACCTAGTTTTGGCCATGCCAGACTTCACTCAAACTTTCACCATTGAAAGTGATGCATGTAGGAATTACTTGGGTGTTGTCCTTCTCAAATAAGGTCACCCAATTGCCTTCACTAGCAAATCTCTTTCAGGCCAAAACTTAGCCTTCTCTACATATGAGAAGGAAATGATGGCAATTCTCCATGTAGTACAAAAATAGTGGTCATACCTACTGGGGAATCATTTTTTCATCAAAATAGATCATGAGAGATTGAAATAATTAATGGAACAATGGGTCTCATCCCCAACACAATAGAAATAGATCAACAAACTAATGGGGTATGATTATGAGATAACCTATAATAAGGGTAAAGACAATATTGTGGTTGATGCTCTCTCACATGCATTCGAGGACCAGGCATCCCTATCGGCTATCTCTATTCCCATCCAAACTAGATGGAATCTATAAAAATGGTTATGCACTTGATCCCTCCTCACGAACCTCATCCAGCGATATGCCACTGACCCCACAACCATACCACATTATTCATGGGATGGTGCATTTTTGCACCACAAGGGTCGTCTAGTGCTTCCCCATTGCATATACCTTCATCAATTTGTCTTCTATGAAATCCATGCTTCTCCATCAGCAGGACACTCTAGATTTCTCAAAACCTATGAGCAGCATGCCAAAACTTCTTTTGGAAGGAATGAAGGTTCTATTAAAAATATGGTGGCAAAATGTGCTACCTTCCAACACACAAAAAGGTGAGACAACAACAATTCCTAGTTTGTTGGAACCCTTGCAAATTCTGACTAGGATCTAGATAGATATCTCTATGGATTTTATCGAGGGTCTCCCTAAGCCAAGAGGTAAAATAGTGATCTTGGTTATGGTTGACTTCCTTTCTAAATATAGTCAATTTTGTTCCCTCACGCATCCATATAAAGCCTCCAAGGTCACCCATCTTTTCATGGATCATATTTTTTGTCTACATGGCATTCCTTCCTCCATTATATTTGATCGTGATGCAACTTTCACAAGTAACTTTTGGACAAAGCTTTTCCAACACACATGCACCCAATTGAAGATGAGCTTTGGGTATCACCCCAGATGGATGACAAGTCAAAAATATTCAACAAGTGTTTAGAAATGTTCCTTCATTGTTTTGTTTCAGAACAGCAACACCAGTGGACAAAGTGGCTTCCCCTTACAGAGTGGTGGTATAATACCTCATACCACACTTCTACTAAAATGACCCCATATGAAGCAATCTATCGTAAAAATCCGCAAACCCTTCTTCTATATAACTTTGGAAATTCAAGATTTTCATGCCATCAACACTACTCTCTGTAACTAGGATCAAACTCTCAGCACTCTACGAGCCAATCTCCACATGGCACAAAACCACATGAGCAGTAGGTTTATCAACACTACTCCAAGTGCACCTTCCAACCAAGAGATATGGTCTTCCTTCGTCTCCAACTTTATAAGCGGTCATCCTTGAAGCTCAAAGGGAGTCATAAGCTTTCTCCAAAGTTTTACGGGACATATAAGGTCCTTCAGAAAATTGGTTCATTTTCTTACAAGTTGATCTTCCACCTTCTCCGAATTCACCCAATTTTCTATGTTACCTATTTGAATAAATTTATGGGAACCAAGTGTCCAAGCAAAAACCACTCTACCACAACTTGATAATGAAGACTCCATCCTTCTTGAACTATAAGCCATCCTAGACAAGTGGAGCCACCAACTCTTCTCCCGCTCCATCACAAAATTCATAATCCGGGTACGACATGCAACCAAAATACACAACATGGGAACCACTTCTCCATATTCAGCACCAATTTCCACATCTGAAGCTTTGAGGATAAATATTTTTCCAAGAGGGAGGGGATGTTCCTACCCTTTTATTTTCTTTGTAGTAGATTAGTTACTTTTGATGCATATGATTTGTAATTTGTCCCTTCAAAGATATTTGAATAATCCCACATGTGTAGAAGTGGTAGTTTTTGGATAGGAATTAGTATATAAGAAGGTTTTGAGGCTCAATGAGGCATCCATGAATATATTTTATTGAGATTTCTCAAATGAGGTTTCCCCCTCGAAGATGCCTATGATTCAATATCATTCTAAGTTATTTGCAATATCATTTTGAGTTCTTTTGCTTGAGATATTTGTTGCAAGTTATTTCCATTTCTAGTTAAAATTGTTGTGATTGGTAAAATAATGTTGCAGGGTCTTCACAGGGGTTTTGTGATTAAAGTACAAAATAACAATTGTGTTGGATGTAAATAGTAAAATTATCTCTAGGAAGATATGTATATTATTCAAAAGACTATGATTATAATAGTTATCTATGTAAAGAGATGAGTGTTTTTTTTTACGGATTGCATATACTTATATGTTACTTTTTTAAAATATGAAGAGACATCTAAAATAATTTTGAAGGTCACCAATCTCGAGGTATACAAGGTGGTTCATATTTCGTGAATTACATATGCAAAATTTTTATGAAATTACTATTTTTCATGAAATTGCATTTTGAGGACTTCAAAACTAGATTTCAAGGGTCAAACTTTTCCAAACATTGTTTGACATCTCTTCACCATATTTTACACTTTCCAAGCTTTGAGAAACTTTTTGAACGGAGTCAATCTAAGCTACGATGTAAAATTTATGACTCCCATAAGTTTCCCCACTAGAATTGTTACCTTGGTTGTTATCTAGATCACTTCTTCCCACTCATATGACCAACTAATAGAGGAGCTTAATAATCAATTATTGGTTGTGCATAGACTGCTTTTCCTAAAATTAATCAACCTTAAAACTAGAAAAGGGTTTGCGAAAGTGCTACAAAAAGAAAGTATTGACTTTGATTTCAAACTTGGAACCTATTGGATTTTCCCCATTTTTTATGTTAGCCACTGAAGTGCAACTTGTGCTCACATGAATAAAAAGATCAAGACTATAAAGTGGGGGACATATAGAATATAATATTCGGATAGGAACTATCTTATCCATGGAATAGGTGTGGGACATTTATGTATTTAATTTACAAATTATTATTTATAGATTTCCATTCATGTCTACATATTATCTACCATATTAAACATCATCTAGTCAATGATCTTGATGTTGTAAAAAGGGGGATATGAAGTTCTAGTACAAGCAAGCATGGGGTTGGGTATCGAACTTGGAGCCTATAGGATTTTTCCCAATTTTTTTATTGTCGACATGTGCACAAGGAATCTATTATAGAAATGTGTATTACACGACACAATTTGATGGTTTTATTAGTAAAAATTTCTCCTTGTAAATTAAAGAGAAATTTGGTCTTGACAACGTTACAAATCATACAGAGTCTCAATTTAAAACATTCAATTAAGAATACAATCTACTTCATGCTCATATGACTAGCCAATGGATTTCAATTATCGATGATTTTCTACGCATTAATTGTTTTCCTAAAATTAATCATGCTTAAAATCAAAAAGGGGGTCCACAAAGTGCTACAACAAGCAAGTATTGGGTTTGATTTCAAACTTGGAACCTATTGAATTTTCCCATTTTTTATTTTGGCCCCTTGAAGTATAACTTTTGTTCACATGAATAAACAAGATCAAGACTATAAAGTGGAGCACATATAACAAATATTATTTGGGCAGGAACAATCTTAGCATGGAATAGGTGTGGAACATTCATGTATTTAATTTGCACATTTTTATTTCTAGCTTTCCATTCATGCGTATGTCTTATCTACCAAAGTAATCGTTGTCCAATTGATGATCTTAATATCATAAACAAAATGATTGGAAAATAAAAGCTACTTCTTACTCATATAACTAACCATTGGAGGGGCTCAATTATTGATGACTTCTCGTGCATCCCTTATTTCCCTATAATTTCTTGAGCTTCAAACTAAAAGTGAACCTTGGAAATTACTACAAAAATAAAGCAATGTAGTTGGGTTTCGAACCTTGAAGTTATTCGATTGTCCCATTCTTTTCAATTGATGACATAGACATCGTAAAAAAATAGAAAAAAAATGATAGACAAATAAAATCTACTTGTCACTCATATGATCAACCGTTGGAGGTACTATATTATCAATGATTTTTCACGTATCCTTTATTTCCCTACAATTACTTCAAGTTAACACCGCCAAAAGATGCCTAAAAAGTGATACAAAAAGTAGTGTGTTTGGGTTTCGAACCATTGAACCTATTGGATTATCCCCTTTTATTTTTGCCCCTTAAGCGCATATTGCACTCATGTGAATAATCCCAATGAGATTGAGATGGTAAGGTGGAGCACAAACAACAAATATTTTTTGGGTAGGGACACTCTAAGCCATGGAATAGGTGTGGGACATGTAGGAATTTAATTCCCACCTTTTTATTTCCAACTTTCCATTCATCTCTTTGTCTTATCTAACAAATTAAACTCGCCCAATCAATAACCTTGACACCAATAAAAATAGAATAAAAAAAAGCAAATCCCATTTTATGGCAATCGACGTGTTTCCCTACCTGTAACCCCTAACACATGTCAAGAATAGTTGTCCTCACTTCCAATTAAAGTATAAATAACTTCCATGGATGAAGGACATGGGCACCATTTCTTCCCAATTCACAAAAAGAGCATGGTTTGTTGTATTTGAATGATTGGGTTTCAAACCAAGAACCTTTTGGAATGTCCCCAATTTTTTTGACCCCTTTAAGTTTAAATTGCACTCATGTGAAAAATGCAAGCGAGATGGAGATAATAACATGGAATACATATTATTTGTTACCGTGATAGTTTTCTTAATACCCAAAAAACACAAGCCCTAAACATCAACTATTGACATTGGCAATATTGATTGACTACTCCTTTCCTTTTAAGATATCTCCAAAATATGGTGTTTCGATGCCTTGCACACCACTTCCCCTTCCTCCTAACAATTGACAAAAACAGCACATGGTTGTAGGAAAGAAAAGTTTTGCATTGATTCTCCCAAATGTTTTGCTCGACCTTTGACTTCTTCTCCCTCAAACCCCCTTCTTCAGTGACCCTCCTCCTTCGCCGCCATTTCGTCCCCTCCAATTTCACATTCTCAATGTATCGCATTCGACGTTTCCATCATACAATTCATGTGTGATTGCTAGTTAATAAATCTAGTGAAGCATTTGTCAATGGGGTCTTGGCTGATTGGTAAAGGTCGGGCGTTTACTAAGAGTTTGTATGAAACTTATGCACCTAGTGGTCCCTTCTTCATGTCAAGCTAAAGTTTACCAAGGCTGGGAAACTGAGGTTAAATCTAGTGAAGCATTTCCAACCAAACAACAAAACACTTCTTTTTTATATTTAAACTAAAATTTAGTAACAACGAAGGCCGCAAAATTTCCTAGTTCGTCAACTGAGTTTCTTGGTATTACAAATTACAATGATTGCCCTTTCAATTGTATCATTAATACACGTTAAAAACTAGTATATCTCGAGAATTTGATACATGGACGAGCTTCTGCCACAGTTTGCTACAAACTAAAACTTAGTAGAAAATTGTCCCATTTCAAAATTAAATCGATGTTGGCATTTCAACGACCACATTCATACGCCGTCCCTTTCCACCGTATGCAGATTTCCACTTGAATACATAAAAATGCACGAGTCTCTTCTCCTCTGCAACAAATCAACTCTGCCTTGGCATTTTTTAGCATTAGTTCGAACATGGCTGGTCAAAGTTGTTATACATCAAATGAAAGCACCCAGGCTGTGCAGGAACTATCGTATCTCTGCACATTTCCGATGGTAGTAAAGGCAGCAATTGTTCTTAAAGTTCCCGACATCCTATCCACAGAGTCCACTCCTCTCACAGCCAAGCAGATCGCGGATCGAATCCCGGGGACTGCAACCAGCGAAGCAAAATTAGAGCGGCTTTTGCTGGCACTCTCAACATACGGCCTCTTCGCCGTCTCGGGTTCGAATCCCAGATCTTACAGTTTGCGCCAATGTCCAGGCTTCTGGCGAAGGACGAGAATGGGCTTTCGTTGGGCTCCATGTTTCTGCTCAACACAGAAACGTCTCACCTCGAGACGCTGCAGCATCTTCACGAAGCTGTTTTGGAGGAAGGTGTGGTGCCCTTCGAGAAAGCCTACGGACAGCCTGTGTTTCAATACTTTCCGCGGAATACCCAGATGGGAGGTATATTTCATTCTGCCATGAGCAATCTATCCGTCATTCTGATGAAGTCTGTGCTGAAGAACTACGATGGGTTCAAGGACGTGAAGGTTCTGGTGGATGTTGGGGGAGGAACAGGGCTGAATTGCAGTATGATAAAGTGCTGTTTATCCGCACATTTCTGCTATTAATTTCGATATGTCCTTTGTCATTGCCAAGGCAGCTAAAATGCCAGGTAAGTCAGAAGTTTTCGATGGTATCCACAGAGATGGTGAGATCGGCCTTATTTTGTTTTAGATAAAGTTTCTATGGGAATCCGGATTCTTCCTGTTTTATCTTATACTTTGATTTAAGATTTTAAATTTCTAAATTAGAATATATAATTAGGTTAAGATGTTTAAGTTAATTTTAATCCAGCACTCAATTATTGTATATATATTTAAAAAATGTCTTCTGAGAGTTTAATTATTAATTAAAATTAGTATGTACAAAATTAAATTTCTTACATTAATTTATTTTATTATCTAACGATGAGTGGATGCTAAATGATATATAATTTTGGAAAGGCTAATCTATTTATCTACAAATATTAAAATCTCTAATTCAAACCCCATTCAATTTAAAATAAAATAAATTTATAAAACAGAAAATAGTATTATGAGGATAAATAGTTTGTGGTTTATATTAAGTGACATTGAATTGAGTTTAAATAATATATTATATAACATTTTAAAAATATATATATAGTATTATTTACTTATTGTTTATGATAGTAAAAATGGTCAAAATTAATAAATAATATTGAAAATAGCATACTTAGTATTTTAAGTTTGTGGGTCATTTAAATTTTTTTAATATTCATTAAATTAATTTACTATTAAAACATGATATAACTAAACATATATATGTTTGGCTATATATTTAACAGTACTAGTGAAGGAAACAATGTGAGATGGTTTTATAGGTCCTCTTTTCAAAATGCATATCTAAGATTCAATTCAAAAAAATGAGATCCTTTTGTTTTAAAGGGGTGTTTGAAAGGTTAAATTTAGATTTTTTAATGTTATAATTTAATTAATATTGATATCTTAAATACATCTATCTAAAATACGTCTATTTAATTATGTAAGTGTAGTATAAATATGCTATAAAATAATAATAATCAAAAATAAATATAATAAGTATATTATAATAAATATGTCTGTACAAAATACATCAATAGATGTCATTTTCAAGGTTCTTAAGATTTTTTACACACCTCTTTAATCAACAACTTCATTAAATTTTCAAGGAATGTCTTATTTATTTATGGCAAATAGAATCATTGAGCGGGTAATATTGTTTTATTGACTTCTCCACTAAAAACAAAATTTTGTAACTCATAATAAAAATTAAATTTAAAAATGAACTCTCACATAAATGTGGAATTTAATGTCACAGAAAAAAATGAATAATACATTCCATTACAACCTTAATAAATATCTACTCAACCATGACCAAGATATTAATATTGTTTTATTGACTTCTCCACTAAAAACAAAATTTTGTAACTCATAATAAAAATTAAATTTATAAATGAACTCTCACATAAATGTGGAATTTAATGTCACAGAATAAAAATGAATAATACATTCCATTACAACCTTAATAAATATCTACTCAACCATGACCAAGATATTAATATTTTTATTGACTTCTCCACTAAAAAACAAAATTTTGTAACTCATAATAAAAATTAAATTTATAAATGAACTCTCACATAAATGTGGAATTTAATGTCACAGAAGAAAAATGAATAATACATTCCATTACAACCTTACCTATTATTATACAAAGCTTCTTGACATAATTATAAATAAATAAAAATTATAAGAATCTCAAACGCTTGTATGAATCGCCTTTAAATACAGATATGTTGCATCTTAGAAGTACTCTAACATCAGAATTCAATGACTATAATATATATTTTTATACAAATCCCACAAATATTCAATGGATTTTATAATTTATCCCTCTTAAAAACTATTGAATTGTCTCTCAATACAATTTTATTGATAAAATTTCTTCAATTTTGCCAACATTCATATGTAATTGAACAATAAACATTCTTCATTCATATCTAATTGAGTCAAGATTCAACACACATTCTTTTTTTGTTTGTTTATTGATGGAAGCTCACTGATGCAATGTAATTTGAGACTTATTTCGGTCTAACATTTTTCCCAATAATTTCGACAGGCATAGAGCACCGTGGAGGTAGCATGTTCGAGTCTGTTCCTACTGGTGGGGATGCAATACTTCTCAAGGTGTGTGAAATTCTACTCCTATTCCCCCTTCTAATCCTTGTTAATTTGCTAATAAGGTGTAACTGTATATTATGGCAGATTGTGTTACACAATTGGGATGACACAGGGTGTGGTAGGCTACTAAGCAATTGCTATTCAGCCTTAGCAAGCGATGGCAAGTTAGTTATCATTGAATGTTTACTGGCGGAGGAGACAGACATGAGTTCCAGGTCAAGGTTAGTTGCAAGCTTTGATTTAGCCATGATGACTTTTTTTAAAGGTGGCAAAGAACGCACCACCCCACAATTCCAAAATCTGGTGGAGTCCACTGGATTTAAGGACTTCAAGGTTGCAGTATATGGAGATGTTCTCTCTATCATGGAAGCCTACAAAATCTAGAGCACATAAAGGACCCTCCTTAACTGTTATGTAATGAAGATTTTTCTTTTTTTCTATGATGAAATCATCATTCTGCTTGGTCTTTAATGAGTTCCAATTCCATTTGAAAATGGCATTGTCTATGTCAAATAAATTCAAACTTTTGCTTAAGAGAAGCTGTATTAAATCAATAAGTGTTTTTTGGCCAAAGATTAAATGGAAAGTGAAAACATTTTAAAATAAGTTATATATAATTATACTATTTTCAATAAGATATATTCATTATGATAATATCATACCAACTTCGGGTAGTTATTACCTCACGTACATTAAAGAACATCATTGCACTTATTATGCTTAAGGCATTCATCCCTTGGAAAAGATATTTTTGATCGTTTAAGTCATTATTACAAGTAACTCTGATTTTTTTGCAATCTACTCCGAATTGAAGAGATCTGACAACATGGGCACCAACTACAACCACCTGTTTTGTTTTGTTTTAGCCATGGAGAGATTGGTGACTGTAAAAATATCTTTACAGGTTTATTTTTGGGATTTCTTTTCTCCCGCTATAATGGAAATCCATATTTGGAGGTTATAAATAAAGTGGGGAAGCATCGTAGACCTTGTCCAAACCTCGAATATGTCCTCCAATGTGGAAAGATGACTTTTCCTTGATTGTATGCACTACTAGCCTGTCGGAATTTTCCAATTTCGCAAGCGGTAATCAAGAAAATGGAGTCCATCCGATCGTTAGGGGAAAAAGAAAACTTCTTAGGATGGATGGATAAAGTTAGTTCACGATTTCATTTTCACGTGATAGTTATGCATTATAGTTGTAAATGTTGAAATCTTATAATGTAATGGAGAAGATTGAAGATGGATGTATAGAGAAGAACATATAGAATGAAATGAATATTGGAAAATAATTGACATGATACCTTCATGATATTATAAAATAAGAGTTCAACAAATAGCGGGTTAGGATATATATATATAGTGTTTGTAGTCTATAAGATAACAAATCTTTCAAAAAAATTGTTGAATAGTTTATGTGTCTTGTGCATGCTTCCATATATTGCAAACATATCTACCATGGCACTTGTAACTCCAACATCGATAAAAGTCCTTTTTTTCGCGTGCTTTGGTGCATGTCCATATGTTGTTGTAAAGATCTTAGTTCGGTATATGCTAGGAGTATGCTAGAGTAAAGGTGAACTAATCTAGTTGAATTTTCTCTCCGTGACCTCGTGTACATGATGTATCATCAAATGAAATGTGAACAAAAAATCAATGCATAGAACCAATTGCATCATATTAGTTACCAAATTCTTTCCCAAATTCAGCATATAAAATATAGTCTTTATTTTAAAAACCAAAGTATCTCATCACCCCCAAAAAACCATATATATTTATTCTTTTAATATGTCTAGCTTTCGAGGGACAATGTGTAATGTTTGGCCACTATAAAAATGTTAGGGTCAACTTTCGAATGTAAACCCATTCATTTAAATATTCTACATTAAATGAACTAGATTAATACAATTTAATTAAATGATAAAATATGAGTGATGGATGGGGAGGCATGAGTGATGGATAGGGAGGCATCAAATAAAGAAAAAAATACAAGTTGTCTAATAGTATTTGGCATCAACATTAAATTGGTATCAATTTATAATTAAATTGGTTGTGATAAGGGAGTTTATTTGGGAAGGGATGTTAGTGCTTAATTCTTCTCTAATTTAAACAAGCCAATGTTTACATTTCTTTGTAAATGAGTTTTTCTTGTTTATGTGGAAAACCACTAATTGTGAATTTAAAGTACAACTTCCATGCAGTTTCTTTTAAATCTCCCTTTATTTATGTTTGAATGTCATCTAGCTTTTTGGTTTTGTGAAAGTAATCAACAACGAATTTGAAAAAATTGGGAAATAGTGAAAACCAATTGAACTCAAGCCTTTTATGGATAGCTCTACACTTCTCCCTACGACCCTCTCTAAATCTTTCAAATAGAACAAGTCAACAAATACCACTATCTGTATCTTTACTCCCACAAATGGTTTTCTTGTAATGGAAAAGGATTTGAGGGCTTTTAAAATATGAAGCATGTAGGTATCAAATTAAATTTGCGTGAGAATATCTTTGATCGTGTTTATGGTGTGTTCTTCTTGGGCCCAAGTGTTATTTCACCTTAACCATATTCTATGTAAATCTCTTTCAATTAAAGGTTTCATGATCTAGAGTTTTAGTATATGTGGGGTTTCTAATTTAGGGTTTTCTTTGCATATAATTTTGAGCTTTTCTACAAAAAATTTATATACAACATTATAATATTTGCTAAGTATTAATTAATTGCACTGATAAGGCTACAAGTAACACCATTGCATGATCATTATCATTCTCTTGGCTGCTCCACAATATGTGATTTGGAGGACTTGAGAAACTTGTGTTAAAAATTTGTTTTTAATTACCATCCAATCAAAAATTACATATTTTTGAGGACCACCAACTTTCAATATGTATTTCAAATTCCTGGAGAAATATCCACACTTAACATTATACCTTCTCTTGTTGTTTCTGGCAAGTCAAGACTGTCATCTCCTGCAAAGTTTGGGGTTCACCAATTGGATAGTATGGCAAAAATGGTGCACGTACCAACACTTAAAGCAAGAAGAAAGGAGGAGTCAAGACTACTATCACTCAACCTGTCATAAATACTACCCCCTACTTTGATAGCACCTCCACTACTACTTTACTCAACACTTCTTATATCCAAAGTGGCAATGTCATTCAAGGGGTATCAAATGTATTCAAGTTTATTGTAAATAAAATTGGCCACAAAAGGCTACCACTCATGATATAAAATTTGCAAATGTACGGGGTCTTCATGTATTCATGTTTACTTCAAATCTCATGATATAAGATTTGCAAATGTATATGTAGGAATTTGTAACAAATTTGAAATGTACACATAGAACCTTTCAATGTAATGTTTCATCCATATTCCTACACTTCCACTATCAATCACACCTCATATCAACATGTTATCAAAAATATAAAAAGACTCATGCAACCACCGTAATCAACTATCCAAAGTGGTATCAAATTTATTCATGTTTAGTGCCACAAATATATGCCAAAAAGGTTGCCACTCATGATATAAAATTTGCAAATGTATGGAAGTCTTCATGTATTCATGTATAGTTCAAATAAAATAGTCTCGCAAAAATATAGCACTCATTATATAAGATTTGAAAATGTATATGTACGAATTTGTAACAAATTTGAAATTTAGAGATAGAACCTTTAAATGTAATGCTTCATCTATATTTCTACACTTACAATATCAATCACACCCCTTATCAACGTCAACTACAAAAGTGATAACTATCCTCAAACCAAATAACATATACCGTGTGGTGTTCACATTATTGTACACATGTGATTGCTAGTGTAAATATATGTCTACTTTTAAATTAAAATGTATATGTGTATGTATGTATGATTAATTTTTTAATAGTTTTGTATATATTTATATATAGAAAAAAATTCAATTAAAACGTAATTTTTTTATAGAATAATATTAAGTAATTATTTGAAGTTTTGATCTTTCACAATTTTGCATGTTACATTGATTAATAATTGCATTGAAAAATGATATCAATCTAGTTATATTAGGTTCCCAAACTCTACTTTAAGGATAATATATTACAATTGACAAAGTTAAAATAATAATTTATATGTAAAGTCAAATGGATGTTAAAAACAAGATTGAAAATAGTCAAATTTAAGATTTGAAATTTCCTTATAAGTATCAAATAAATGTCAAATTTAAAATAAAACATTAATTATTTTATTTTTATTCACAAACTAAGAGTTGTTGGGTCCCTTACTCATTTATATTATATCTAAAATGGGTTAAAATACATAAACCAACCTTGGAATTGTGTGCTCTAATATGTCACCAACCTTGATATGTCAATAGGAACTAGGCAAGAGAGTATGGGTCCAAAATATTCCATCTAGACACACAACCTTAATATATTTTTCTCCTAATGAAGCAAAGCTTTCAATAATTTCTATTATAATGGCAAGAATAGTTTCCCTAAATACCCCATTTCCCATCTATGTTTCCCATTGGGATATGATCTTTTAATGGCTTAGTATGTTCACCTCTTAATATCAAAAGGGAATTCAAGATTTTATTTGGAATTGTGCTCTCTAATATGTCACCAACCTTTCAATTTGCATATAGGACTTCATAGTTTTGATATGAACCTCCCACCACAACATTTTGATTGAAATAAGTTACAATTTAAATCGCTATCAAGTCATCTTTGAGTCACTTTAAGTCTACATATATTTTTATTTCAAAATCCAACTAGCTACCCTAAGGTAGAATTTTAAGTCATGAAAATGACGTAGACTGCGACTTTAAAAGACATAAATTATAATGTCACACTAAATTCAGGTTAATGTCCCATTTTAACATGCCTCGATGTCCCACCCTAATGTCATCCTAAATTAAGATGTGACTTCAAATGCGACTAAATTCATGACTTTATTTTGACTTCTAGTACTCAACTTAATAAGCTTCTTCATACTCATATTTTCTTCAACCCTAAGTATAATGTAAAAATGAAATTGTGTGCAACTTTAAATCCGAGTTAATTATTACCCTAATTGTAACTTAAATTGTGACACTATCTCTCACTTAAATTTTTCCACAACATCCATCTTAAATTGCGATACTATATATGACATACAATGGGACTTTAGTCTGACTACAATTATGACTTAATTCTATCATTATTGATGAATTTATTATGACTAAATTGTGACTTAATTATGAATTTAATTGTAACTTAAGTCCAACATGTTTTGGGACTTTAATCATTACAATAATATTAAAAAAAATGTTTTTGAATATCATTTATTAATCATAAAATCATGTTATTATATTATACAATTTTTTGCTATAAAATTTTGATGTCAATGTCCATTTTGACGATATACATAAAAAATGAAAATTATGTTAAGTAGAAAATTGAATTGGAGCATATATTAAAAATATTTTAACAAAATTGAATAAAAACATTTAAAAACTTAAGGAAACAATGATAAATTAGACATGATAATCAAACCACTCCTAGTAAATTGAAAGTCTTGATAATATAATACTAAAATAGTTATAGAGTCGTAATATCATGATTAATCCCATACAATATTAGGGTCAACATCTCTATAAAAATTGTTATAATATTCAACATCGACCCCATACATTCTTCATTTCTCCTTATTTCTCATATTTTCTATGTTCCTAAGTAGCGTCACCCTTAACTATAGTATCATTAAAACTTCCACAACCCTATCCAATGTCCAAATTCCCACTTTGGATCCACTATATGAAGCATCTACTTACTGAGAACCCCAATAGTTATGCAACTTCCATTTGTTTCACAAAATATATTCCCACTTACTCTCAAGGGCGATATTGTGTGTCCATATATAAAATAAAAATAAACCAATGTTAAAAATCTCATTAAAAAAATAACACACAAAAATAATTAAAAATATATTATATAATAAATTTGAATAGTGTACTAGTTATAGATAAGGTACAGACTATGTTGAAGTTTAGGTAGGTATACTCCTACTTCCTAAAAAAAAAATGCCAATCATGCTTATGATCACAATCAATAATGTCATAAAACCTTATACAAATTTACCACACTCTCAATTAAAATATGATTTCCAAGAAAGCGATATTACATTTCTCTTATAAGTCTAACAAAACTCAACATAATCCTATTCCCAAATTAGATGGATCATATAATCACAAAAAAATGATAATCATATTAGCATTGGTTAACCACATTTAATGCAATGAAGGAAGAAAAAATCCATATGATTCGGTTAAGTGATATTTTGGAACAATCAAATTTACCAATATTTCCTTTTACATTATATATTTAATACCACCTTAAACCATAATCCTACTAAAATGTAATGTTATAGTCGAAAAATGAAATGGACATTTACTGATGAATTTGTCTCCCTATTTAGAAAAAAAAAAAGGTCTCATAATGCTGAGAGACAAATCAAAGGATTAGTACCCCCACACACACAAAATCCATGTAATAGATAAATGAGGATGAAACAATGATTTGTTTCACATCTATTTAATAATCAACAGAGGGGATACTTAGAAGAAAATAATAACTATCCTGAGCATATTAGAAGGATTTGAGAACCGATTCCATTATCTCTCTAATAAGTTTACTCTATCTTAAACTTCACAGTACCGTGAACTCCCTAATGTAATCACTAACCAAATACATTCCCCATAATGATTCATAGTCCGAGCACAATGCTATCACTTCTAATATTTTCCGCATCAAAATCCTATCTACCCAATAATGAGCTAAGGGATTTCAACAATAAATTCCAAAAAACTTGTTCTCTTTTTCTTTCAAAAATTAATTTATCAACATTACAATTCGTGAATTAGCATTTTATTTTTCTCTTATTTTAGTAATCCTTTTCCATTTATAGGATAGGTTTGCATTCATGCTTTTATGATTCTACCATTTATGATTGAGATATAGGATGGATTTTAAAAACTTTTGGTAATGCTAATTGGTTATTTAGATAGAGTCGCCAACAGGAAAACCTTCTTATTTTCCCTCTTTTTGGGTAAAACATGCATGAATACTTTGATCAACCTAAAATTTTAAGGATCTTATATTAAAGACATTTGAATAGTCATTTTTTACAAGTAAATGGCAAAGGGTAGAGCCTAATCCTCTAAAAAATTGCAAGGTGTTACTCCACTCAAGAGGAATCGTTAAAATAATATGCCACCACAATCCTAACTCAATAAAAGTGATAATTAGGAATAAAAATAGTATGCCTTTCAAAATTAAGTGGGATTGTGAGTTATGTTATAACTAGACTAATTTTAGGCTTACAAAAATAATCATGCGTAAGGTTGAATTTTAACCCATACACATGTTAAGTAATAAAAAACAATGCCACCATAGGTTACAATACCCAAGTGTTCCCAATGTGAACTTACAAAGAGGGGTGTGTACTTCCTTGTCTATTCTAAGTGGATGTCTCTACTACATGTATACCAAATAGTTAGAACCACTATTTGCACTCCAAGATGCACAGTGACTCAACATATTATATGAAGAAAAAAGGTTCTAAATAGTACAAATATACAAATACAAAAATAAAGGTACACCCTCAAGGGAAAAACTAAATTAACCAATAATGAATATTTTTAGGCTGAAAATTTAGATTTGAAACATGCATTTGATATGGTGGTATCGGGGTAGAGTGTGAAGTAGGTCATGCACAAACATTTCCTTATCAATGGGAAAAGTTAGTTTGTAGCATGGAGTGTTCTAGAATATTTTTTTTGTGCATATGGGTTTTAAAACACCTATGAAGAGGAAGAAGAAATAAAATAAATATTTAACTCCACCTCCATATACATCTCCTAGATACATGAAGAATTCCTAGATATCAATGTCAACAAAATAACCTTTATGGAAAATTATATTGGAGAAGATAGAAGGTGGTAGTGAAGAAGAATAATATCTACACAAATTTATGGAGAAGAGATCCTACATTGAAGGATGGGTCAACAGTATAATTGTGTGGATACCCTAGTTACAAACAAAATAATGTCCGCTGATGTACCTGATGGAGATAAGGAAAGTGATGGGGATAGTTATGTCAAACCATATGATGAAATAAATAGAAAGAATATGTAGGATAAAATAATTGAATCTCTCTTAGAAGGAAGTGGATGAGTTAGTTGGGATGTCTATGCACTTCATTTTTTATGTTTGTTAATTATATGCCTTGTGTAGAGGGGTGTTAATGCTTTTTACTCCTAAATGGGTGCCTTAAGATGCCTATTAGGATTGGTGTATGATTGGAATTGGTTATGTCAGTTAAACCACAAAATTTGAGATATGTCACTATTATGTCATAGTTCCCTTATACTTTCCTCATTTCTTCCTTTTGTTCAAACATTTTAGCCTTCATGTTTACTTGTCCCATTATGTCCACTTGTTTACACTTATTGCACACTCTTATCTCTATTGTCAGCCATCATGTACCATTTTTCATTATCCCCATTTATTTTTTTGGTTTTCATTCCTCATTGTTCGACACCTCATGACCTTAGCTCTCCCTCAAGGCCAATACCATCGCACATGGGTGGTGGGGTCAAGTTTGTTGTAATTAATCAATAAATATTTAAATCATATCAAATCACTATAATTGTTTGAACATTGGACACTTGTGGATATTTTTATACCTAATTTATATACTTTATATTTTATAGCTTATCATTTCACATTTTTGATCACCATGGTGAGTTAGGATAGGAGGTATTCTACTTGAGCTTTCCCCTTCTCCACCCATTGTGATTTTATATTGATGATGTTTTCTCTATGGAGGATCATGAATTAGTAACCACACTATAGGTGTAGTCACAAAATCATCCACTTTAGACATTTATTTATCCCGGTCTCATGTTACTATTTAGAAGGTTCTTGAGTGAATAAAGTGCTAATTAACCCCTATATTTTGGCCATCTTATTTTATATTATTTTGTCATTACCAACATATTGCACACATATGACCAATCAAGTTCTATCATCCCGCATAACATTAGCCTTGACTAGGGCACCCATGGGTGCCGGTCCTTTTCCACTTTCTCGCCACTTTTTAGGATCTTTCTAGCCATTTGAGGCCTTTATCTTTCTTGGGGTCCGCCTTTTCGGGGTTAATTACGAAATTAGATCAAGAGAACCCTATAAATATAAAGTTATGAGACCATAACAAGGGACCTAGAATCACTTACTATTATCACTCCATCTAGAGTTGCATCCATCTATTACATTGGAGATCACTTGCATCCACATAGCTCCATCACAAGGCACAAGGCTAGGACATATGCATCACACTTCATAGGGGGAGGTATTATATTCTATTGCATGCACACATACTATTACATTTTCTACATTTAGTTGTTGCTCACTACTTCACAAAGTGTGACTGGCATAAGAGCACCTAGGGCACGTCATGCACACATTCATCGGAACTACATTTGGGTCTAAAATGTAGTGTAGCACTCAATTAGGAATCCCACTAATGTGGTAACGTGAGGTCGGAGCCTAAATTCATTTTGCATCTTTATTTTGTAGGGTTTTGATAATTATTTTGGTCTTTTGCGCAGGTCTTTCTCTCATATCATATTATTGGTGACATTGGAATGGGACATCGAATTCGATGCGACACACAACAAAGGTTCCAGATCATCTCCCAATGTCTATGAAGACCAATTTCAGATCTTTTGCACATATCAAGGCACCCATATTGTAGACCGAGTGCTCACAAGCACCCCAATCCCTCTCCAGGAACTCCAGTCCAACTAGATCCTCCAGATCCACTCTTTTTGGGACTTCTGCACATTCGTTCCTGCTTCCTGATTTTCCAGTCACATCTACGACATGGTCTAATTACTTTATCGAATCAGTTGAGTTCTTTCCTCTTCCTTTCTTGCACATTAGAGTTAGCATTTTCTTTTACATACTTTTTTAGATGACTTGCATACTTCCTTTATTGTATTTATTTACTTTATTATAGTTTTTCATAACTTAGATTAGCTATTCCCTTGACTACTTTAGTTTAGTTAATTTTAGTTAATCATTTTGGTGATACTGACTTGATCATTTACACTTCTAGGTTCTTCATTCATCATAGGTTTTTGTTTCATTTTTATTTCATTTTATACCCATCACCCATAGTGATTGTTTTGGATCTCTTCAATATTGTGAGCTCCCTTTATTTACCCATAGTACCTCTAATTCAATGGCTGATACAACTACGTATATGGCTGAAAATTCTTTAGATACTTCCAACCAGGTTCCTCTCCATGAGATAGAATCATCTAGTAGTGAAAATTCCTACTTTGAAGACACCAACGTTGATCAAGATCAACTTAATGCTATTACTGATTTCCACCAAGCATTGCATGAAAATCTTACACATCTCCCTCATGTTTTACATGCTTTAATCACTGCTAAGAGAGATCGTGATGCTTCCACTTCTATTATTGCTTCTTCTGCTCGTATGGTCTCTACTCCACCTACATATGTTTGTGCTCCTATTGTTAACACTATTGCTCCCATCACCCACCTGGCACTCTTAATATATATTTTGGTTATTCCTCAAACATTCTTGATTTCAAATATTTGTATTAGGATTTGCAAAATAAAATTCACTAGCTCCAATTCACTACTTCTCAAGGATCACTATCTTTAGATTCTAATTCATTATGGCATACCTCTTTCGCACTGGCTATCTCTGCTTATTCATTTCCACCTAACTTCATCTCTCCTAAGTTGCCCATTTTTAAAGGCCATGGTGACCAACAAGAACATCTTCGAGCTTTCCATGTAGCATTTCTTGACTATACGGATGATCACACCATCCTCGCTAAGATTTTTCTTCATAGTTTACAAGACTATGTGATGTGATGGTTCTATGTCCTACCTATCCATTTAGTAGTCTCTTTCACACATTTGGTTAACTCCTTTCTCACACATTTCTCTATCAACATTGGCTGTAAGATCTCTTATGCTCAACTAGCACAGCTCAAGTGAGGATCCGATGAACACTTATCCAATTATGTCTTACGATATAAAAACAATTTAGCTAAGATGAATAACATAATTGCAGATTTTGAGCTTTAGGACTTATTTATTTAGAGCCTATTACCACCGATTCAGGAGAGTGTTATTTTTGAGACCACTTCTTCGTTTTATCACCTTTTACATACTCTCAAGCTTCATGAGACAAAACTCTTAACATTAGGAAAACTTTAATACCAAGAGCAAACGTTTTCACACCGATTTCAAGGTAAGCCAAAATTTAAGCCTTATACAACTAAATCCATGGACAGAAAAAACACTATAAGCATAGTCTCTACTCATAGGGATATTTTACCATAGCCATATAGGCATACTTTTACTAAGTATAGTACCCCTCCAAGTGTTTTCTACCACAACTCATCGATGGTAATCTTATTACCTTACCATTAGGTCTCTACAACTTGATCCATATCGACCGAAAGGGTGTAATTTTGATGACAGTTCTTATTGTGATTATCATCAATGCATAGGGCATTCCATCGATCATTATTTTTGGTTATGAAATTTCATTCAGGATCTATTTCACAAGTGGTCAAATTGAGCTTTAATCTATAACATCTACACCTATTAATGAAAATCATAAGCTTAATATTTTTAACAACCCCTTACCAAAACATGATACAAAAATGACCGATTCCTCTGCTAATTATTTTTATCACGTAGTCCCTTCTCCCCCATCAGGGGATTTCAAATTCTTAATTTCTAACATTGAAGCTTCGCCACCAATCATTTATTTTTCCAATGTCGATTATCACACTAAGTTTACATCTAATAATTTCCACATCCATGCATCTACTAGCTCGACCCCCATCAATAATACTAAGGTTGACCCATCATGGCCATTAGCGTATGTTCTATTTCACTTATCAAGGATATCGGGTATCCTCCATACCAAATCGAATACCCTTTTGCAAAACCCTTTGAGGTTGTTAAGCTACATGTTACATTTGGTCCTCTTACTATGTTTGTATTGTTCCTTATTGGCAACAAGGTCGATAGTTATGACATGCTTCTTGGCCTCAATTGGATTTTTCACTCTCAATCTATTACTTCTATGAATCATTTTTGACTCAAATTTATTTACAAAAATCATGTCATTTCTATTGATGGTGTCCCTCCATCTACTCCGTAGTCACCATCCCCTCGAAAAATATCTAGTGTATCCCCTACTTCATCTAGCGTGTCTCATTCTATGTTGCTCAAAGAATAGTCTACTCCTAGCTCACCTACTCAAGTACTTTCTACACAACCACATCATTCCACTAGTCCTACACATCGACATAGGCACATTCCTAGAACATTCACTGTGTCTCAGCGTCGATCGTTGCCTCATTTGATTCCACATAGATATTCATCACCTTCACCCTCAGCATTGCATTGATCTCCATCACCAATACATTTTACTACATCGTGACCTCCATCCCATATTCATACCTTGCACGTATATAGACTTCACTCACCACCATAGCATTTGTCTACCATACCAAAACTATTAGACCATCGTCCTACGCTTTCATCATCATCGAGTGGAGGACCTTCATCCTTCACTATCATTGGTTAGTTTACATATTTATATATACTTACGAGGCATACCACTTCACATTAACCCCCATCTCATCTTAGCATAGATACACTCATCATCATTTACATTCATATCCTTTCATTAGTCATGTTCATCATACATTCTAACACCATTACCCGATGACGCACTCTTGTGCTTTGGTTCACACTTGATTGTTGAGGGCTTACTACACATGAATCCCACACATTGCACAATAGGTGCATATAGAATTTCATCACACATTATGCATCATACATCATACATTCTACATTTAGTCTACAACATTTTGACATTTGTGCATTTATACATCATACATCATGCTAGTCATCATTAGGCATACACCATTGTCTACGCATCTTACATCCTACACTACTTATCCTACATATTGTATTATTTGTTTATCTACATACCATACATATTACACTGCACATTTTCACACATATTCTACATACTATACTAGTCATCATCATATATGAGTCTAGCATTACATCATCCTACATAATACATTACTAGTCCATTTACATACATGTCATTTTACACATTCTACATGTCACGTATTCACACATTCTATTCACCTTGTATTTTACATGTTCTACACATCTTGTGTTTGCATTCTACAAATAGTGTATTTACATATTCTCCTCATCATTTGGTTGTCCATTATCATCACCTATATGGCATTGTCTTCTATGTGATGCACTCACTACCCTATGATGCACTTTAGTTCCTTGATCCATACTCAACTTCCAAGAGTTTATAAATCAAATGGGCCTTATCTTCATCATAAATTTATCATTTGACCTTTCAATGTGACATTACTAGATTATTTTCATACGCTTTAGGCTAAATGGTCACCCATTTTATCATTTTGTAGTGGTATACACCTTAGGTTACATCACCACTCCCCCTTTTCATCTCGTAGTGATATATGCTTAGGGTTAAATCATCACTCATCCATTAATCTTATAGTGATATACGGTTAGGCTAAATCATCACTTATACATTCATTTGGTTATGATATATGCTTCAGCTATAGGGTTCCCGCACCCATTATTTATAGGTCACATCTCATCACTATACTTACACATTCATCACAATGCGTTAGACACAACACACACTACTTGACCATTTCCCAATGACACACTCTAGTTTATGATTCATTATTGATCACGAGGGGGAAAAACAAATGAACCTCATTACATACCTTTTCCATTAACTCGGGGCACACCGCTCTACCATTCCATCTTGCATTCCATTTCATCCATCCACAACATATTGCATTGTCTTGGGGGCATTTACTCTTGTTTACTAGTGTTTTACATGATCACTTTACTACACATGTTATATTGATTTCTTATATGTCATTGTCTCTATCATCCACACATGCGCATTCACGTCTTTATTTAGTTTCGACACGTAGATATAGATATTTTACATGCAAAGCATGGATGTTCATCGTCTACCCTTCCTACAAGTGGTCGTTGGGGCATCCATATTCGGTTCTCACATGTGTTTTTGTTTCATATTTAACTTAGCACTTTACATTACTTGGTTATTCACACCTTGAAATATTGTGTATTTATCTAACATGCTAACGGGTGCTTCATGTGCAGCATTTGTTATGAAGGGGTATTGTCTTCCATTATTGTTTGTTACATTGTGTGTTATTGTTTGCTCTTGTTTACAAGGGCATTCTTGTATGCTTGGTGTGCACACTTGTTTTTTTTTTGCATCCATGATGGCTTCTTGCGTGTATTTCAACATCGTGAGTGATGTCCCATGTTTGTAACCCACTTTGTGTAGCTTACATGTCTTCTTGCGTGTTTACATTACTTTTTTGGTAGCTTACACATTTTTTTGCCTAGCTTACACATTTTTTTCTATATGCATGCATGTTTACACTTTTCTTTGGTTAGCCTTCTTGTTTATGTGTGCGTTGGAATCTACCAAGAAATTTTCATGGTTACAACATACATGTGATTTATCCTCTTTTGGGGTTGTATTTCTCCTATCAAGCGACATTGCATGAGTCCCCAAAGAGGGGGGTATCATTTGGAGGTTTTACATACTAACACACAGATTATACACTAGTTCAATTCAGTTACATACAGTGGTGGGTTCATACCAGTCTATGAACCCCATGCATAGTGGATTTTACAAGACATGGTTTCCGTAGCATTCTCGGAAAGCAATTACGAGATTGGATGTTCCAGTGGGTGTGCTCTCTCTACACTACTTTGTCCAAAGTGGCATCGGATCACCCAAAAAACTAGGAAAATACAGAGATCTCTTCACACATAGTTTAGAGAAGAAGTTAGAGCACTGGAGGACATAGATAATTTCCTCCCTTCACTTCTTTTTCCTATGGCGTGATATCACCCAAACAACTCACAATACAAGATATCCTTCTATACTCTCTTTCTCGACATGGATCAGGTGCACATGTTTCATTTACATTTGTGTATTTTACATTTACATGATTTCATATACATGGATACTTTAAATTATGTTGTTACACATACATATTTTACTACTTGATCATTTTCTCCTTTCCAGTCCATCCATATGAGAAACAAAAGGTCAAATAGGGGAAATCACAACAACAACAACAACGTCAACAACAACACTTCATGACAAATCACACACTTTACTAACCATGTAGGTACATCACACATTGCAACAACCACACATGCGTTTCCCTAGGTTAACTCTCATAAATTTTTCTACACATTTATCATCTTTTTAGTTTCCACGCTCCTCCATCTTTTTCTCATTCCACGCTTTTTCTAGTCCTTCGACACGTTTCTACTACAATCTTCATGAAAATCAGGTACACATCTCTGTCTACTTTATGTTACCAAGCTTTACACTCATTAACATAAATCGGGGAAAATGTAGTCACAAAATCATGCACTTTATACATTTATTTATCACGATCTCATACTACTATTTAGAGGGTTCTCGAGTGAAGAAAGTACTAATTAACCCCTTTCTTTTGGCCATCTTGTTTTATTTTATTTCATCATTACCGACCTCTTGCACCCATATGCCCAATCAGCTTTTGTCATCCAACGTAATTTTAGCTTTGATCTAAATGGGGTACCCAAATTAGTACTTAGATGCCCGTGGGTGCCCTGGTCCCCACCAGGTGCCTCGATTATTTTCCACTTTCCTACCACTTTTGGTGCTCTTTCTAGCCATTTGAGGCCTTTATCTTTCTTGTAGTGGCCTTTTTGGGGTTAATTAAGAAATTAGATCAAGAGAACCCTATAACTATAAAGTTATGAGACCATAATGAGGGACCTAGCATCACGTACTACTATCACTCTATCTAGAGTTGCATCCATCTATTACATTGAAGATCACTTGCATCCACATAGCTCCATCACAAGGCACAAGGCTAGGACATATGCATCACACTTCATAGGGGTAGGGGTTTTATTCTATTCCATGCACACATACTATTACATTTTCTACATTTAGCTATTGTTCGCTAATTCAAAAAGTACAAACGACACAAGGTCACCTAGGGCACGTCATGCACACACTCACTAAAACTACATTTGGGTCTGAAATGTAGTGCAACACTCAATTAGTAAGCCCATTGTTGTGGCATGTGAGGTTAGTCTGACCCATTCATTTTGCATCTTTCTTTTTTAGGGTTTTGAAATTGTTTTGGTATTTTGCAAGTCTTTCTCTCATATTGAATTATTCGCAACATCGGCATGGGATAGAGAATCTAATGCGACACACAACGAAGGTTCCAGATCATCTCCCAGCCCTATGAAGACCAATTTCAGATCTTTTTCATAGACCATGGTACCTAGATTGCAGAAGATGCCCACGGGTGCCCCAGTCCCTCTCTAGCACTCAATTCCAGCTAGATTCTCCAGATCCACCCTTTTTGGGACTTTTCAGTCATTCATGCTTCCTAATTTTTGGTCACATCTGCGACACAATTCAATTATTTCATCAAATCACCTGAAGTTCTTTCCTCTTCATTTCTTACACATTATGGTTATCATTTTATTTTACATAGTTGTTTAGCTTACTTGCATACTTCCTTTACTGTATTTATTTACTTTATCATAGTTTTTCATAGCTTAGATTAACTATCCTCTTGACTACATTAGTTTAGTTAATTTTAGTTAATCAATGGGTAAGTATTTATAACCCTTCTTTATCCTTTGTTTCTTTTTTGTTTATATATATATATATATATGTATATATATGATATGCCATTCATTGTTATGCATTAGGGTATATGCATGTTTACTTTGATCTATTGGTTTGTCTTATTAAATTATTCCCCTTAGCTTTATCCATTCCTATTGATTTATTCATATTATGAATCCTAGTAGGTTACATATCTTTACCTTATATATATTCCTTAGAAACATATATCTACCTTAAGGTTATGATTACTATCCTATCGAATTACGACACTACCGCTCCTTGAGCACATCGAGTATCCACATATCATGTGGAGGCCTAAATTTGATCCACCAAAATTTGAAACCTATGAGGGGATCCATCTTGGCATGTCATACATTCTGGTGAACCTGAAGTGAATATAACTCTATCATAGGTTAGATTATATTTTCTCCTCCTTTTAAATTTTCCAATTTTCCTTACGTGAATTTTTTTCCCATGGTTGATCCTTCCTATGCATAATTCCTTATGACCTTACACCAACAACATCTATGAAAATATTTACATTGTCAATTCCATATTTTTATCTTTTCCTCCTTGAATTATTCTACCTTGACACCATCGGTCCCTTTACAACCCTTGTGCATGATTAATCCCATCAAAAATACCTATCCAAAACTTCTTAAACCTCAAAAAAATCATAATGGAATATTTAGTCAGTGGTTCCAATACCTCTTCTATCACACAATATCTTTACAATGGAAATAATCATAAATATCATACTCTGCCTAAGTTATTTCCTCATTACGTTGACTTTTCACTATAGGATTTGCCAACACAAAGAAGTCATTGCCCCTCAATCAAAACATTCATCCTAGATTTAACATTCACAATTCTATTTTTTTTTTCATAAGACCAATGATAATATGAAAATATTACTAAGTTTGATTATCCTCATTCCATACAAAAATTTCTTCAAATTTTCCCAATCTCGTAGGAGAATCACTTGATATGTTGCAAAAATGCATCAAAGATTATCTTTATAGCAATTTGGATTCAAAAATTAAGCATTCTGAAAGAAAATAATGTTTTTGATCCAACCAATAATACCCTCCTTCCACTAATGATCTTACTCAACTCATTATATAACTTATTGATTGCTTAAGTTAACAACAAAGTATGACTATAAATCAGTTCTTGAAAATGAAAAATAACCTATCTCGACTTACTATCCAACCATAAATAATCTCTTGGGGCATGAAAAAACAAAGTACACTCCCCTTCTATCCTATTTGGTATCAATTGGGCACCTATTTTCCAATCTCCCATTCATAACAAGGTCCTTCAATACATTTAAAGATATTCTCTCTCTACACATAGATTCCATAGACCTTGGAGGGATCACACCTTCCATTGCTTATGATGGCTTTACTAAACCTTCCATTCACATTAACACCTTTGGAAACCTTTACAACTTGGATTAGGTCAAATTTAACTCTTATGCCACTGTAGACACCAAAATTCGGTATCCTTACCCTTGTTTCCCACATCCACTTCTTTCACCATGGTCTTATCTAAATCCATTTTATTTTAATTCATTCCTTTAATTAAATTCACATCCCCTTATCTATTAACTTATCACTTTTAATTTTAATTAATATTCATTTAATCATTTTCTAATCCTCATCTCATTAGCTAATTACCTCTAATTATCTTTCATTTCTCCTCCCTAGGTTGTTTATCATCCCTAACTACTTAGTCCCATATCCCTATGCTTTTTCTAGATTTTATTTAATCCATCTTTATCTCCCACCTACCCATATCACTTCCTAGAAACCCTAACCTTCCTACATGCTTTAAAACACTCATCCTAATCCATAAAAGATTCATATCTTGAATAAATCACCCTTCTATAATCCAAGGGACAGTTCCCATGATTAGCGGTGACCCACGGGTCATTGTCGACCCTATAAGGAAACATTTACCTCTCTACCCAAGGAGAGGCATACTAAGAATTATCTTACGTTTTTGGTGATCCTATCTTGGAGCTTGATCATTTATACATCTACTTCATTCTCTCGGAGGATCATTTGAGATTGTTTGCTTCTCAAGAGGAGACCTTAGGGAGATCATCTACACCTTGTGTTGATTTATTCTCTTGTTGCATTATTATTATTATTTTGTTATTTATTACTGACATTATACAAGTTTATCTGTAATCAGAGATCCAGATGCATCTATTCCTCCTATATGTTTTGTGTGCATGTTGTTCTTCCAATACATCCATTTTAGGCCATACCTAGTTTAGCCCAATTTCGTTGACCCCATCGAGTCATCATCGACCACTGCACAGACCCTTTGCATTACCCATTCGTCATTCAAATCCACTACCACCATGTCTATCTATTTCTGAAATCACCTTCTTTTAGATCTATCATTCTTTTATTCTAACAAGACAGTCCACTCACTGTCAATCTATAGTCACCATCGACCCAACTCCTATTTATAACCCATTACCTTGGGTTTCCATTTCTTTACATCCTTTAGCTTCTTTGGTTTTAGGTATCCGTCACAGGTTGATATCATACATCACAAAGCTTCATCCTTTCGGATCTATACACAGAGCCCTCGGGTCCGCATTTTATCTGTTGTTCTTACCCATCTGTTCAGGTCACCGTGAACCTGCTCTTTGCAACCTGGGTCATCATAGACCTAGCCAAGTATACTCTAGTTTATATTAATCTAGATCAGATATGTATGTTCCTTACATTTCTGTATTTTTAGTTTCTATGTGCCTTTGATTCTACATATCATCTTTTTCTTATTATTGATTTTATCATCTTTTATCAAACATGGGGGTTGACATCCGTAGGAATTTAACGCTTCTTAGAACCGACTTCATCAAGAAACCCCCTTATCTACCATCTAATCCATTTTCTCTCTAGTTACCTTTGTTTTGCAGGTGCATCTAGTTTGCAGTGAGGTCATTCAATGTGCGTTCGTCCTTCTATCATGATCTTCTTCCAAGGTGACTTAAACCCTTAAATTTTAAAGTTACTTTATTTTATTTAATTTCTACTTCACTAATCTAAATAGGAAAGAGAAAAATTGATCAACATATTGGCACACCTAGTGGGAGGGACCCTTTTAGGTGAGTCTTTTGCATTTTCTTTCATTTTCCTATTTTCTACTAACATTGCGGTAGAAGATTTTATTGTTTCTTGTTCATGTTGGGATTCTGGAGCACTTTAAAGATCAGATAAAAAGGAAAATCGTTCTCCACGTATTCTTCTTTTTGTCTAATGTTCTCCTTTTTGCATCGGATTTTCCCTTTCTTGTGTGTTTGTTCTCATCAAACTGTCACATTTGGTTTTGGGCTTAAAAATAACCTCTAACATCCTTGCTTTCTCATCTATTATAAGTAAGGGTTTAATTGGTTATATTTCACATTCTATCACACACAACCAAACTCACATATCAACCTACACATCTAAACATTTTCATACCAAGTGGAACTAATTGGGATTTGATTACCCAGTCAAAAATTCGCTTTGCGGTGTTGTAGCCGCGTTATAAATTATGTACAGACTTGGGCCTTGCGTACCTTTAGGAATATCGAGGACTCCCAAGCCAAAACTACTGAAACCAACCTTAGATTGTCATCTCTTAGGTACCCTCATTATCCATCTTTTTCATTTCCTCACATTTCCTAATTAATCATGTTAATAAAAACTTTGTTTCTTTATTTGTTTGTTAACAAATTTCATAAACGGATATTTTCCCATTTCATACCTATTAATACTCCTTCTCAAGAGGAGACAATGCAGCAATATAATATATCCAACAATATCCCTTCCTCAAATGACCTTGAGACATCGCCTTGGGCCTCCCAACCTTGTGAATAACATGCCATCCAAATCGATCCCCCTTTCAAAACCAATTCTCATATCTCTCATCAGTTTATTTCCCCTCGACCAATCACACCACCATCTCTTGCTCCTTTTGAAACTCTTGGGCCTCCTTTTAGCCCCATTTATGACTTCCTATTTTTAGATCTCCCATGATCTCTCAATCCTATCAATCCACTCAATTGGTGAATCCTATTCCACCCCATCACCTCATATCAACATTATCCATACTTCATCTAATATTATCACTAGAATGCCTATCCAACTATCCCAGTCTACAAGCATTCCTCAAAAATCAAATATTTCCATCCAATCCCAACCATGCTATCATGTTCCTAGTTTCCAACATCACACATTCTCCAAACAAACTCAATCTCCACCCCTTAATTATATCCCCTCTTATCAAACATTCCCTTCAAATTTAACATACCCCCAAGCTTCCTTACATCCTTATTCATCCAATTCTCATGTTGTGCAGCCACAACCATCTACCTCTTACACATAGTGCCTTCACATGAAACTTTTATACCATCTTCTAATTATACCCCCTTGGGGGAATCTTACTGTTTAATATTTGATAAGTTGATGGCATTTCACCTTCTCACACTTCATCCCATCCGACCTATTGACTACTCGAACCTCGAACCCACTTGATATCATTAAAATCACTATTATAAATATCATCAATTCATGGGTCATGACATCAAAAAGTGTCATTCTTTTAAATATTACATTCAACAACTTATAAATCAAGGGGATCTCAAATAGAAAATTTTGTCTCATCTCTTAGCCAACCCCTTGACATCTTCAAACACCCTTTCCTAATCCACCATCGAAAAATCAATTTCCACCTTCCACATCTTACAAATTTAACCCTTATGTAGTCAATACTATACATCAAACACCTCCATCCTTACCTATCTCATCTACCCCTACCTTAGACATTGTGCCTATGAATTCTTTAATATCTACCCCCACATCTACATCAACCATATCCATGACTACCACACCTATCACATTAACTTCTACCACTTGTTCTACATCTACATCTATTCTTACCTTTACCACATCCACATCGAATTTAACTATACCTACCATTCTTCCACATCTATCATGCCCCAACCTATCATATCAAACCCTTATCTACATCTACATCAAACACACCTATCATTGCATCATTTACATCCCTAAATGTCACAATTAAACCCACCTCCCTATCGATCCCAACTACCTCTATATCTACCACATCAACAAATTCACTTACGTCTACTTTGACATCTTCATTACATATACCTACATCTTTAGACATGGCCACATCACCTATTTTATCCCAATCTTCTACACTTAATCCTTCAACATCTACCCTTTCCATATCTATACCCGTTGTCACACACCAATCAAATCTTCTCGATTTGAAAACATATCAATGATACCCTTGAAACATTTATGAAACAAGCACCCCGCCTAAGACAAACACAAAGGGTATTTGTGTCTCCTCTATAAAACCAATTGTTTCCACATTAACTAATCCAAAACCTACACAATCCACATCTCACATAGACCTCATTAATTGCATTATACAAACACCTCTTTCTCCATCAATATCCACCCCTACACCACAATCTTTAGATCCTCTAGTTGAGATTATTGTCATCCCTACCAAGGCTGCCAAGGGTAAACCTTCTCGATCAAAACATAAGACTCTTGGTAAGCATCCCCAAAGGTCTCTTATGCATCCTTGTAAGAAGTTATATCTTACCTCTCCTCAGCAATCCAACGTCACAAAATCCATCCTAGGAGCACCCCCATCTATTTTAGGGCCAGTCCTTCATCTAAGACATCTCCCAATGATCAATCCAAATCCAAACAATCTAATCCTCCTCCCAAATTTGATTCATCTTCTAAGACATCTAATTTACCCATCCAATCTACATCCACTCCTTCCCTTAAATCCAATTTAAAATATCCTAATAAAAATCCACAAGAGTTATCTTCCTCGTGACACCTCAATTAGGTCCTATGCAGATATATTTTGACATTTAATCCAAGTATATGCCATCACACTTCCCTATTAAATATTTTGATCCACACAATAAGAAACCATCATGGTTTGATCCCAATCTCATTTGTGCCTATCATTGTACCCCAAGTCATGACACTGAGCATTATAAGGCCCTCCAAACTATCATCCATGACCTTATTGAGGAAGATGACCTCTACTTCAAAGAGGATCTTCCTTCTCCATCTACCATAGCTAGTCCAATTCCTATTTCTACATCCATGCCCATCAAATTTTCTAAGTCTCCTCCTTCATTCACATCATCCCTTATCATCTCTCCTCCGCATATCATTCCTCTTAAAGATGATTCTCCCTTGTTCATCAATATTTTTTACTTGAAAATCACCCCTATGATCCCCAACCATCTATCCAATCCAAATATAAATTTATCATCGACATTCCTTCTAATGATCCCATCCAATCTCCTTCAACATCCACTAGCTCATCTACATCTAAGTTTCCTAATGTAATATAGTCTCTTTCATTGGGGGAGAATTCTCCTCTTGTTATTGATCCTCTCACATCTTCTTCCTCATCCACACATCCTATCCACATCAATTCATCCCCTATCCACCAAATGGATCCCTTGACGTTGGGGGACTTCACTCTAAGATCAATATGTTTACAAATTAATTCCTTTTCTTCCTTGACATTGTCTTATTTACCTCATCCAATCTTATCCAACCCATCTCATCCGATCTTATCTAGTTTTTTGTCTCATCTTATCAATTTATTTATCAGTTCATCTCATCCTAAGTCCACCTTTGTGGCCATATATGTGCCTCTTTTGTGGAACCATCTTCTCATCCTAAGTCCACCTTTATGACCATATTCGTGCCTCTTTTGGGGCACCATCTTTTCCATAAAATTCCACCTTTGTAGCCATATTTGTGCCTCTTTCACAGAACCATCTTCTCATCCTAAATCCACCTTTGAGGACATTTTTTGTGACTCTCTTGGGGCACCATATTTCATCCAAAGTCCACCTTTCTGGCCATTTTCATCTTTCTAAGGAAACATTTTCTTGGTTCCTCACTTTTGAAAGGTAACGCATAGTTTCCCTCTCCTCTCATCGTATCGATCTCATCCAATTTATCATCTCCCCTTATCCATTCCCTTATTTCCATTCTCGTCCTAAGTCCACCTTTTATGGCCATTTTTCGTCTCACTAAGACGCATATTTTTCCTCGCCTCCTCACTTTTGGAGGGTGACACATATGTTTTACCTCCCATTATCGCATCTATTTCATCCCATATTATCATATCTATTTGTCTCATCCTAATCCCACTTTTATGACCATCTATTAGTCTCTTTAGGGACGCATATTTTATTTCCTTCTTCAATGGTAGCACATAGCTTTTATCTTCACTCATCTATCTCATCGTATACCATCTTTTACAAACTATCATCCTATCTCATCGCCACTTCTAATTTTGGTGACCTTATTCTAAAATCAGAATGTCACTCTAGAAAGGATCCAATGTGGAAGTTTCACCCCAATTGGATTGGTGATGCAGCCTAGAATTTACCGGATAACACCCTAATCACGTCGGCACTCCTAGGCGAGCACTCACTCAAAGCATGCAAAGGTACCAGGTCCCTCTTTAGGGTTGTTGTAGCAGGATGTTAGCATGATGAAGGAAGAAACATATATTTCCATAACTAATCCACCATTCTACCATGCATGCTACATTCATATCTATGAAAGAACAAGCTTAAACAGTAATCATGATTGAATCAATAACATGCACTACTCAATTACACACAGGAATGACACTTAGATTCAGCCAATATATTCCATCTATTAATAAATAGAAGCTCCTTACAATAATGTCAATTTATAATAATGTATGCATGGATCTGATACAGTAATCCAATCATATGTGCATACCTCTATACCTTCATACATCCATCTCTCCCTATTTGTATATTTTACTATGTACTTCATATCATATATATAGGGTGGGGACTTTCCCTTCACCGCTTATCTATTCCAGAAATAGGTTGCATGCTATTAATAGCCATGTGTTGTTTATAGGCATAGCCACACATGCAAGTGTGTTATCTATAGACCTCTTACAGTTAACTAAAGTGACAATCCTATTCCTAGCTTGTCTCCATGCAAAATGTTTGATCCGATCCTCTAAAGATAGACAATGTGTGGCGTGCACGTCTCTGCATCGTTGGTGTGTTCCGCACACCATCTTCTAAAAATAGGTCTTCATGCTCAAAATTGGCTAAGTCCTAAATGTTGAACTTTCCCTCCATGCATGGGCTCTTCTTATCCCTCCGCGCCCTTGATCCTGGATTTCTCTCCCACATGGACTCCTTGTGTGATCTCTAACAAGTATTCTCTGATCAACATCACCCCACACTAATCTCATTATCGTCCCGACAATGGTTATCTCCAAAAATTGAAGTAAAGAATAGAAGAATGGAAGAATGAAAGAATGTAGATAAATAAAGAAGTTTTATGAGGCTATGAGGTAGCCTCCTCTATATCGAGTTTGAAGTGTCACTCTGGATACTCCTCCTTTATTTCGGCCTCCAAGGCTTGTCATTCAAATGAGTGCTTGTTCTATTTTTTTTGGAATTTCCACTAGCAATGGATTCCAACTCATCCCACAATCTCTCCTTTTTCATTCTGCAGAACCAACACAACGCTAGACATTGATGTCATTCTTCCTTCTAAAATATCCATTTTCTTCTTTCCTTTTACTCCTACTGTAGCTACCTTCTTCGGTGCCATTTTTACCTTGCAATGCTTTGTAGATCCTTGTCATTCAAATTCTACAATGTGTGAAGCAAACCTAGTTCGATTTAGTGTGCCCTAGGTGAAATTACATGCCCTAACTCCTCTCTGTCACCTCGCTTTACTCAAACCCTTCACCACTGGGGACACAAGCTTCTTCTACATGCACAAATATATTCGTCATGACTGGTTACACACCTCTCATACCTTAAAATGATCACTCAGCTCTTTGCACTTAGCTTCTTTCAAATACTCTTACTCACAATAGTGAAAATGAATCCACATCCCATCGTTATATAGATTTTTCAAATTTTGATGCATTTATTGCTCCTTCACCTACCAAATATCCCCTTATTCATTGACCAAATTCATTCGTTCCACACAGTATATCTTCACGCCCCAGCTATAACCTTTTAGCGCGCCTCCCTACCCTCTGGTCATAGACTTCTCTTCAGCGCATGCCCTTGCACCTAAGTACCTCATCATTGTACCTTCTCCTGGTAGTTATCATGGCCTTCACTTACCTCACGTTATATTATCCCTTCTTTCATCTCCATCCTTGGTCACTTGTGAGAAGCAATCTTTCTTTGACTTTAAAGCACACCCATAGCAGCTTATTCCTTTCACCTTTCAATTCCCACATCCTTGTACCTGGATAACTATAACCACCCCACACTAATAGTATGTGTAGTCCTCGCGCATAAACATGTGTCATATAGTAATTAGCTTCATGTGCGCAAGCGTACTTATTACACGTAAACAACAACTAAATTGACAAAGCATAGTGACAATGAAGGAAACACATTAAGGAAATACATAATGGAAACCTATTCTAAATGGCACTACTACCTTATCACAAACACTAAGAAGACTTATTTATAGTAGGGTTTCAACCTACTCCCATTAAAGTAATCGGGTAATCGTGTTCCATCAAGTGCTTCTAACTAGCAAACACCTATTTCAAGTATGTGAGTGATGACATACGGCCCCAACCAATGTACTTTGATATTTCTGGATGGCGCAAGAACTTAGAGTCATAAAGAAGTACCATTTTTCCAATCTCAAACTTCTTATCCCTTATGTTTCTGTCATGTCATGCCTTACCTGGTTTTTTCCTTTTGACTCCATCATGTTATGGCTCGTCGCTCATCCAATTGAATCATCTTCTCAATACGCTCTTCTAAATCCTACTCATCAGCTAGACCTCCAACACACGCAATGCGCAAAGAAGGTAACATAAATTCTATAGGGAGAATGGATTCTGTGCCAAACACCAACTGAAATGGTGTGGCTTTGTTCAATCTCTTGTAAGTTGTTCTATATGCCCAAAGAATAGCTGACACTTTATCATCCCAATCCTTTCTCCCAACATCACAATTTTTTTCAAAGTTTGGCTCAAAATCTTGTTGAAGGCCTCAATAGTTCCATTTTCCTGAGAATGATAGGGTGTATTTTTATGGTGTGCAAGCATAAAATCATCTAATATGATCCTGATTGTCTCATTCAAAAATTGTGTGCACCTATCACTTGTCAAGCTTAAAGGACATCCATATCTTGTAAGAACATTCTCCCATAGAAACCTAGTTGTTGTAGCTGCTGTACAGTCCTTCATAGGTGCTACTTCTACCCACCATGTGAGATAATTTGTGCAAGTAATGATATAGTGTGATCCCGGTCTCTGGCGCGGTGGTGAAATAGGTCCTACAAAATCAATGGCCCATTTCTAATATGGTTCAACACTAGTAATCGGTCTCCAAGTCATCTCATCTCTCGCCCTAGTTTTCCTAAGTGCGAAAATGGTCACATGCCTTACAATACACATTACAATCTTTATACAGTGTCTCCCACCATAATCCAATGAGTAGGATCTTCCAGAAGTCGCGTCACTGCATAATGGCCTCTGTAATACCACCATGGGACTCTTCCATAATATCCTTGTGCTCATGTTCTAATACACAGCGGCGTAGTACTTCATCTCTGCCTAGCTTGTAGAGGTCACCACCTTGATTAACATAAATAGTGCTACACGTATAAAAAATTATTTCTTTTCTAATGCCTTCATTCCTTCTGGTGTCATACAGTTCATAGAAAGACAACAATGTCTTCTAATTCGTGGGGTGTTGTAACCTATATAATTGTGCAGCTGGCATGGTTTCTTCAATTTTCTATGCTTCCTCTCCTGAGTTGATTCTAGATAAATGGTCTGGTCTAGAATTACTTTTCCCTGGCTTCACCACAACTGTGAAGTCAAACTCTTGAAATAGGAGTACCCATCTACATATGCACCCCTATAAGATGGGCTTGTTTACCAAGTACTTCAATGCCATGTGATCTGTATAAAACACAAATGGTGTTGCTAACAAGTACTATCAAAACTTGTGTAATGCATATATCATTGACAAAGCTTCACACTCTATACTTGTATAATTTTGTTCAACAGGAGTCAACTTCCAACTAGCAAAACAAATTGGATGATCTATAATACTTTCACTAGGTTCAGCTAACACAATGCTAATGGTCATGTCAGAGGTGTCCACATGCACATGAAATGGTTTATCCATGAGGAAAATGCGAGAATGGGTGTGGTAGTAAGTTTCTCCTTTAATATCTCAAACGCGTGTTCTGTTACGGTTCTCCCCAATAAAATGTACCTTTCCCTTTTAGTAATTCTTCCAAGGGTGCAGAAATTTTGGCATACCCTTTGATGAACTTTTGATAGTAACCCATATGACCCAAAAATCCACTCACCTCACTTTGACTAGTAGGCATCTCGGGCCTAGAATGATCGCAACCTTATTTGGATCAACCAAAGAAACCTTCCTTACAGATTATATGTCCTAATAGTATTCCAAATGGTGTAGCAAATATGCACTTCTTGATGTTTAAAGAGATACTCAATTTTCTACATCATTCAAACATTAAGCACAGATTGTCACAATGATCTTTCACAAGCCCATATATTGTCCAATCATCTAGATAAACCTGTAAAAAGTTGTGAATAAAATATTTGAATGCCTGAACAACTATATGTGAGAATACAACAGGCATGTTTTTCAATCCAAAAGGCATCACAGTATAGAAAAAGCTGCCCCATTCAGTAGTAAATGTAATCTTTTCCTGATCCTCCTGAGCAATCCTAACCTGATGATACCCAAAAAACCCATCTGTGAAGGAATATATTTCACACCCTGCAACTCCCTCTAGATTTCCTCCATAAATGGCGTAGGAATGGGTCTATTACACAACAAACATTTAGCTCCTTATAGTCCACACATATTCTAATTTTTCCATCCTTCTTGATACTGATCACCATTGGACTAACCCATTTTGACTCATCAAGGGGCTTGATAATTCTAGATTTCAACATTTTATCAATTTCTTCTTTTACCTTTTCACGCAAATTGGGATTCATTCTATAAGGTCACTTTCTAACTAGGCGTGCACCATCCTTAAGCTTTATCTTCATTTCCCCAAGTGATTCATGCATGTATTTAAGTTCATGATACCCTTGAGGGAATAAGTCCGATAATCCCTAAATAACTCAATGATCTTTGCCACCTCCGAGTTTAACTAGTAGTCTCCAATTATGACCTCCTTAGGCTCAGCCATCGATCCTATATTGACCTTTTTGGTCTTCATTGGTTCATGATATGTGCGCGTATCCTTATCTTCACTATCTAAGACCTCGCGCGCCCCTTGTGAATGGTCAATATCCAAATTTTCAACTTCCTCATCATCCACGATGTAAACCATCTTTCCTTTCTCTTTCTCAAGGAAAGCGTGTTCAAGTAGTATGGAGTCCATTTCTTCTTCCTTTTCAAAACGCACTCCAGACTCTGTCTCACCAAATAATTCTTGAATATGTTCTTCTACTTTTCTCTATCTCCCATAGTTAAGTGCTTGACAAATTTTAATGCCTCTTCTATTGGAGGTTGGGAAGAAAAGTAGTCAAAGGTCTGGATCATTCTTGCAGTCAAATTTTTCCAGTTTCCAGTCTCTTGATGTATTTTTTCATATACATACCATGTGCGTGCACATCCTTGTAGCATAGAGTACAATCTATGCACCCAGAGTGAAGGTGGTAATGCTTCCTATCCTGTTGTCCAGAGTCTCTCACACTGTTGAATGTGATGTTGAATAGGTTGATCACCATGATAAGTGTAGATCTGCGTAGGTGCATTGTTCCTTACAAACCTAATAGATAGGGATCCCAATCTCTTCCCATTCTATAATATTATCTATGTGGACTACCCACCAGCGCGTTGTTATCTCACGCAAGGTATATACTAACATATCTCTTCTCTTAATTTGATCTGTCCACCGTGTTTCCATGGCTTTCAAAAATACATGAAGATCTTTTGCCCTATATACCAAGGTATTGTGCTACCTATCCATCAAACCAAATGAAGTCCATTCTTGCATGCAACCACACTTTTCACCTCATGCCCTACTAGTTCATATATACGTTGAGCCCAATTGTCACAAGCAATAATCGTAGTATCACTAATAGAATGAGAATCCTCCCATTGTAGGATGCCTTCTTTTGATGGCTCATTGACCTCTGGGTCTTGAATAGCACATACATAAAAAATTTAAGTCCTCCTCACTTAGAGGCTCAACATATGGTGTAGACTTCCCATTTGTTAGAGGTATCACAACTCTTTCCTCCTTGTTCTCAAAGCTGATATACCCCTTATTGAATCTCAAGTCAACATTATTCACATAACACCAAGGACATCCAAGCAAGGATGGAAAATTGTCTACTTCTACAAGTTTTAATACCTCAAAATCCCCATTGAACTTGGCCCCTTGTATGGTTATAGATGCATCCTTAAAAACTCATGTGGGAGTGGCCTTAGTCTGGTTTGCCATAAACAACACATTAGATGATGGCTGCAATGGACTCTTCCCCATTTATACCCATGCATCTAATGTAAGCACATTTACTTCACACCTATATCAATCAATATGTTTCAATGACCATCCATCCACAACAACATTCAACACCATCCATCCACAACAACATTCAGAGTAATTTCCTTGTCATATTCAATGCTATTAGGGGGAAGATTTACATGCAAGATCTATTGTCTTGATCTCAGGCGACTTGCCTACAATCCGAATTGAGTGTTCCCTTTTAACCAACTTCTTGATAGTGGAATGATGTTCTCCTGGCACAACATTTTGCACACTTCTCTCAGATCATCGATATCAGTTTGGACTGTCTCTGATGCTTTCTTCTACTCCTTTAAGTATTGTATATCACCCTGAAGATTCCTTAGCACTTCCATAGTATCCTGGTAAACTTCCTTTTGATGAGTCGGATCTATGTACCTTGCATGCAAAACCTCCTTCTTGGTGATCGTAGGCTTCTAGTAGGATGCCTCTCTTGTGTGTTCTTCATTTGTTTAGTAATCTTCACAGTTAATGCCTCATGTCTTAGTGTTATCTTGGGCATCCACTGATCTTCTACCATGCGCTAGATTCTAACCATCTCGGTGCCTTTGTTTTCATGCTTATAGTGCTTACTCAAATGCTCATATAAGTCTGGGCATTCTTCATAGCTATGGTTATTTCCGCAGAAACAACATGTAATATTCAGAGGATATTCATGCCTATAGTGGTCAGGAGATCCACACATATAACATGTTCCACAAAGGAACTCACATCTTCCTCCACCATGGCCTCGTCCTCCATATCCACCATGATATCCATGTCCCCTTCCACGACCTCCTTAAAATGGTCCTCCTTCCTATCATAGCGCATTTGATTATAATCCCGATCCTAGTGCTCATTCTTACCCTTAGAATTATCTATTACACTTGTTTGTCGTACCCTAGTGTCTATAGCATCCTGGATCCTACCAATCAATCGGTAATCCTCAGTATCATGGGTCATTTGCAAAATTTGGATACATTATTTCTTATCACGCGTTGTAACAAAGGACAGTGACTAGCATCATGATTCAAATGACAGATCTCATAATCCAACAGTAATGAGTGTATTGTTCTACGAGGACAACTATCCTTGGTGTGACCTTCTACTTCACAATCTATACACCAAATTCCTAAGCACGTTTCATGGGCTGAATTTGTTGATAGCTTCTCTAACTATTTAGCCATAACTACAATCTGTGCCTCTAAGAATGGACTAATGCCAGTGTCAATGCTCCCAAATGCCTCATCTCACAAAGCCACTTCCAGTGCTTTACATAGATCAGTGTCTGTCTTATGTGACAGTTCTCTTCTGAATTGTGTAATCAATCCTCCAACAAACCATTATGCATGTTGGTTGGCATGAATATCATAATAAAGCTTAGATATAATTTTCTTAAAGTGGGCATCATACTCATGTACACTCTCAGTGGTTCCCTACTTGATATCTTTGAGTACGCTAATACTTTTCTGCTCAAATTCTGGGATATAGAACTCTTTTAAGAAAGCATCCTTCAATGCTGCATAATCCACGCAAGTTTGATCAGGGTCAAACTTCCTATACTAGTTGTGTGCTCATCCCTGCAAGGTAGTAGTGAATTGACTTGCCTTGTGCTCAGCATCTGTGATCCCTTTCACGTGCCATAAGATTTCACACATGTGCACATGCTCAGTAGCATCCTCTATGCCTCTATACTCTAGAAGATGAAGAGACATCTCCATATAAATGTTATGTGGTTGTTATGGACCTTGACCACCTGATCCAGAACCTCTTGTGTTTCCTCTACCTCCAGAACCACCAGATCCACAAGTTCCACCATAACTAGAACCACCGATACCTCCTAACCCTCCACCAAGAACCGAAATAGGACCTTTAGATGTACTCCCTTGTGCTCACGATAGAAGTTAGCTTACTTTGGTTATTTTTCGTACTAGATACTAGAAAACCAAGTGCAAGAGCTAGGTCACCGGGTGGATTAAGATGTATGCCCATTGATGGACCGGTAGTAGTCTCTGTTGGCACACTTCTGTGTGAGGCCAAGGGGATCTCTATCATGTTTTCCAAGATGAGGGAGTTCTGATGCTCGGCTCCACGTATTCTATGTGAGTTGTAAATCCTTCACGAGTCATCTCTCTCCTCAATGCTATACTTTCTACAATGTAACGTTGCTTCTCTATCTCCCTCTCACGTGCCTCATTATACTTAAACCACATTTCCTCTCTCTTACTTTCTACCGCTAGGTCTTCCATCTTTCACCGAACTTGTTCCTAGCCTCGCACGTAGTGAGATTTAGTTAGCCATCGGTTTACTCTCCAGATTCAAAGTTACCATCAAGATCTTGATCACCGGTGGAATTCTTGCAGATATGTTCCTCTCGGATCTCTGCAAAAAAACTAGAATTCAACTACCTCTGGACAAGAATATGTCAAAATTGAATATTCCATAATATAACTATTTAAAACAACACGAAACCATATATCCACAGTGCGAGTCCATATCAAATCAGCATCATAAAGGGCCTGAAATTATTCTTGTGTCCAGACAAGTATGTGATACCTCGAACTCTTATGAGATGCATAAGCAATAATCCACTCATATAGTTCTACTGGAAAGATAGTGAAAAATCTCTCGTATAGGCTATCATACAGATTTTGTTCTACCCAAGTGCGTGCATTAAACTCAGATCCACTATTGAACCATCGTGCATATTCTTCCTCCATATCGTGTATCCACTCCTCAATACTTGCTAGAGTTAACTGTACGTCTTCATAGTCTCTTGCTCCTTTGGCTTGCTTGATGAAACCTCGTAATGTTTTTCATGTTTTAATATAGTTGTTCAAAACTACATTTTGTTTTGGGTGTGTTTTATTGTGATTATGTTGCTTGAGTGTTTGTGAAAGCCTATTGTTGTCATGAGTTGGATCACATCTTTTATTTCTTTGTGGTTTGGGCTTAGGGGCCAATGAAGAAGAATAGCTTCTCCTCTTTAGTGGATATCTTGGTTGGGTGGACAGCATTTCCTTTCCCCTACTCTTGTTGTGATCAAATTGGAAGAATGAGAAATCTACATGTTGTTGTTCTGGAGCTGAGATATAGATAGTTTGGCAGTCCCTTGTGAAATGAAATCTTATTGTAGCCCCTTTCCCACTTGAAGTGGATGATCTTTGTATTCATTATCATGGAAAGATACTATGTATTGGTAATGAAAGTGGAAATTTGAAATGTAAAAGAGTTATACTCTGTATTCTATGTTGGAAAGAATGTGAAAGAATGACATGTGTTTTGTATGTTGTATTTTGAAATCAAATGGAAAGGAGGTTGTAAGAGTTTTGTTTGAATTAATGGAAGTGTTTTCCTTGTTCATATGATATTCTTTCCATTAGAAATTTGTACTTAACAAGCTCTATGAAATCCCTATTTGGAAAGTGGAAAAGTGAAACACGTGAAAAGAAAATGTATTATTTTGTCCTGTATATAATATATGTTTTTGGAAAGAATAAAATAAGGAAGTTGTAAAGTTGTCTTTTGGAATAGATAAAGGATTGCATAATCTTCCTCAAATTGTATCATTGTGTTGAATTTAATCATTTAGATGCGAGCTGTAATCTCTGTTTGAAAGGAAGTGTAATACTTTGTTTCTTTGAAATATGTATTATAGTTTTTGAATATGCATTATAGTTTTTGAATAAGTTGAATTAAATCAATTGAATGCGTTAGATTAGGTTTGGAACACATTATAATACTTGGAAGAATAAATGCAAAATAGACCTTTTTAAAATTTGAACTTTGTCTCTTTTTTTTTTTCCAATTGATATTTTTTTAATCCCAAATTCTCAAACCGAATCAGAATAAAGGAATAACAAATGAAACATTAATTTGGTCATAATAATATCTAACAAAATTCATCTAGACATTAACACTTAAGGAAATTCTTATAAAACTTAGCGAGAATCAAGCTCAAATTGTTTTGTTGTCATGTTGATGTCCGAAATGTAAATGTTCAAATTGTAAATAAATCGAGAAAAATTGAATTGTGAAATATCTCTTAAATACACCTAATAACAATTTTCCATGTCTATTTGACATGTTGAGAGAGGGACAAAAACAAATTTAATAAGTTAAAATTTACCAATTTGCACTATAAAAGCCAACAGGTCGTTTTCTTGAAATTTACCCCTTAAACTTTATCAAAATTTGAAATTAATAATCCTTGAATAAAGAGGACATTGATAGCTTTCCAAAAAGTCCTCGTTTGACCAAAACCGTGCTCTTTATCAAAAGTTATGGCCTTCTCAAGTTTTTCTTCCTTGGCGTCAAAAAACAAATTGGGAAAAATTTCCTTGGCGAGCCCGCGGGCCCAAATTTTCCCTTAGCTCTTAGGAAAAATTTTGGGAAAATTTTCTAATTTTCCCACGACTCATGCCTTGATTGGAAGCTACCACGTGGCACCAAGTGGCATCGGTGGAGGGGTGGATCTCTTTTTAAATTTAGCAATCCCAGAAAATTTTGGGAAAATTTTCCAAATTTTCCCGCCACCCGCCGGCCCGCAAGCAACCAGGATCTGCCATGTGGCATCACGAGGTGCCAGCAGAGGCATGGGTGAATGCTACCCTCTTATCCCTTCAGGGCATTAAACTAATTTTCTCCCCACCGCCTCACCTTCCCCGCATTGGCTTAGGAGATGCCACGTGTCCCTTGAGAATTTACGGGAGTGCGGACAAAGTTGGCTTTCACCCCGCACGGGAAGATTTTTAAAAATTTCTCCTACCACCCCACTCTCCCCATGCTAACTTGGGAGGTGCCACGTGTCCCTAGTGAACTTGCGGACCTGCGGGTGCATAGGCACAAGTTGTTTTTTTTTCCCCTATGCGGGAAATTTTCCAAAGGTCTCCCCATGGCCCACTGACCTGACCTTGGGGAAAATTTGCACCCTAGGCCCACAAGCCCGCTCTTGGGGAAAATTTTCACCCCAAGGCCCACCGGCCCATAACTTGAAAAATATGAGGAGTTAGGAGGACTTATTTATATCAATGGAAAGGTGACAAAATTTCCTATCCAATCAAAATAATTTAGGGAAATTTTGAATGAGCTAAGTTTCAGTAAAATAAAGTTGAATCTTTAAGCCTATTAGTGAGTGGGTATGGTGAAGAATTACCCTCTGAACCTTATTATACCTTCTAACCCTAAATTATAGACCTTATGACCTCTAATAATTGTTAATAAAGGAAAAGTATGTTCTAGTGAATTAGAATTGTTCTAGAACTTGTTAGTGATAGTTGTTGCCTTGTAACCTAGTTGTAGACTCTTTTAAACAACAAAAAATTATTCTATAATTGTTCTAACTAATCCTAGGTTGTTCTTGGGTCTCAAGTGGGTTGTTTTTAGCATGTGTTACATCATGCGTGTTTTTAACATGTAATGATTCACTTAAATTCACTTTTAGAATGCATTTGTGAGCCAAATTATCTAATAATAGTTTTGATTATTTGGTTCTCCTTCCTATTCTATTTTTAAATGAATTTAATTAGTTGGAACTACTTCTTCTTGCCTTGTGCATGAAGGCGTATCCCAGCCCCAATTCTTATATATTCCATGCTTGTGTTCAAGAAAATGGCCTAAGAATTTTTATGTATCTTGCATTGTATTGCTGCCACAATCCTACTAGGAATTGCATAGCCAAATTCGGATCTCTTGTGATACCTCTCTTCTACTTGCATTACAACCAAACTAGCTTCAAGAAACCATTGTCAAGTGTCCTCTTCTAATGTTATTCTTGCATTCCCAATTCCTTGGACTGATATGAACACACAAAGAAATAAAAGAACAAACTAAGGGGAAGGATATAAATACAACCATATTTGTCAAAGCTCTTACTTATCCAGGTTGGAATTGTGTGTTTGTCTTCTTATTTATCAAATTGTCAATTTCAAATTGTTAGTTTCAATTACATATCAAATAGAGCAAAAAAATTCCATTTCAATTAGTTAGGTAATTACAAGTAGATCAAGTCATTAGAAAGCTTTCTCTTTGACATTACCAGGGAAGTTGTGGAGAACAATAGCTCTTCTGGAGTTACGATTTTTTCTTCACCTGTAAGGTAGCGTTTTGAGGGTTTTGATTAAATTAGGTTAGTTGTTTCATATTTAGATTCACATATCCACACAAGTAATTAGCTACATCAGGCTAATAATTGGTATTTAGTTTATTTATTAGGTTAGACACATTGCTTAAAAACAAAAGAGCAAAAACATTTACTTTCACTAGATTAGCTTGCTTTCGTTGCTTTATTCCAATATATTATGAAAACACAAAAATATAGATTAGATTTCCTCTGATAGTTATCTTTTGTTGCAATAATTATTCCAATTCAATCTACATGACCATCAATGGTCCACAATAAGAAAAGACATACGGTTGTGATCCCTTGGTCCCACAACCCAATGGGCCAGAATTGATAACTCACATTAATACAAGTTTACATTTGATAGTTTTACACATGCCTACAACTTTTGCTAAGAAAATAGAACAACTAAACACACTAAACATCATTGCTTTATCAATCCTACAATTATTGGATTGCTCCTGGCAACAAGTTTTGATTACGTGCATTACCATGTAAGGGCCACAGACCTCCACGAGTCTTTGGTTATGATCCTCAGGTCCCACAACCCAATGGGCCTGCTAACCAATTGGATATTGACACTAGTTTATGTACATTGGTATTTAGATCCTCACCACTTCCACCTAACATTATTACATAATTTTCTGTATTGAACATAGTAGTTAATCGGCTAAGAATTTATGTACGTAGACTAGACTAGAAAATCACCCATAGTCCGTGCGGATCCATTATACCTCTCATTTTCACTTTCATGGCTTTTTGGAAACCCACATGCGAGGCACCTACATGTCACTTTCGCATGTTCAACAACCAAAAAATAGAATCTCAACCGATCTCGACATTAACTAGAGTCTCGAGAAGCTATCATATTAGATCGATCCATCACACCACTTCAGGTTAGGAAAGAATTCTTTTCCTTAGACTCACAAATCCTGATATTGCATGTTGAAGACATAAGATTGAGAAATTATCTTGTTCGTTACCACCACACCATTCTACACCGGCTATCTCGGCACAATTGGTGAACTCGACATGAAGAGCTAGTCTCTAAATGTTTCCACTTTTCTATCTATTTTTTGTTTTCACTTTATCCAGTGGGTATTCTTATACCCCCCGAATATGTTGGGATTTGATGAATATGGTCAACCCCTTCCGAGTTATGGCATATACAATTATCAAACAAGTGGACAACAACAGTAACCTTCACTCTTAACATGGGCTAGAGAATCATTCAAATGCTCAAAATTCTCTTCTTCAAGGAGTCAATGTTGTTTCTTCTGCATGTATCGAGGTGCTTGACCAAATTACATAGACATATCCACATGAAAAATCAAGTTCTAACAACATGAATTTCACTGGGGAAGCAAATTCATCTCCTCGGGTGTTGTTTCAACAGCCCATTAACATGTAGTCGGACTAACTCCTGCATCTAGATGAGGAATACTTATCACGGTTTTCGGGAGTAAACAATGTTTTAGAATGTGAACCAATTTTTTGATACGTTAAGTACATGGTGATGTCCTACTTCAAAATAATAACACTACCCCTCTAATAATGGAAAACATTTCCAACGAGGGGTGGCAACATAGTGAACAATTCATAGTAGGATACCACACTCCTCAACAACCTCCAAAAGTTCAACAACAAGCACCTAAACAAAACACCACCCCATCAACAAAGGATGTCATCTTGGAATTATTAGATAAATTCAAAGAGTTAGAGCTTGCCCAAAATTCTCAAAGTTCATACGCAGGACAAGCAATAACTTCCCGTTATCCAATGAATTATGAACAAGGACCTACTACACATAATGCTCCAATTTATACAGGCACCCCAAACCCTAGGGATTTACTAACTAGCACGAGCACCTTTGGTATGCCCCCACACACCACATATGGATATCTACAACAAGCACCTTCGGAAGTGTGTTCTCAAATGACATACCAGCCGAAAATGCAACATTTTTGGATTTTCCTTCAGCTCCATATCAAAGTGGTCAAGCCCCCTACGTACACATGTACTCTAAATCACCACAAGGGGATATGTATACTTACTTGGGTCCTTATGGTCATCCACTGGGGATGCCATGTGCCCTAACAAATGTTTACGTTGTGCCATTTCAGCAACCGATGCAACCTTTGCCTCCCCAACAATGATCTTCAATGGTTTAAATATATGCAATGGAAACCTATTTTGAATATCTAAATGAGCCTCTATACTTTTCCATACAGACAATCATGGTCCCAAGACCCTTGCCTGATCTTCCAAAGTTTAAAGGGAGGGTGATCCTAATGTTGATATCAAAGCTTAAGCAACGGCCATTCAAGAGCTACTCCCGTAGGATTTTTGTTGCAAATATTTTCCTAAGATGCTAGAAGGCATTTCTCTCAACTTGTATTATAGGATACCATAGGCTTCAATACAATCCTTTAAACAACTTCGTCTAGAATTTATCAAGGCTTTTGATATGAGCAAACTTTTAAGTACAAGAATCAAAGAATTCCTTCATATCAAATAAGAAGCGAGAACAAGTCATGCAACCCACTTCATTCAAAGGTGGTGACAGGATCTTTACTCTGTGCAATTTCTCCAAACATGGACCCGATAGAAGTTTGTGATTTATTCCTCCACTCCTCAATAGGGAAATAAAGGAAGAAGTTCAAAAGTTCCCACTAAGGAGCTATGAAGAAGTGTTAGAGGGTGCTCTCTGAATTGACCATGAATCCATTGACGGTGGTCATACAACTTATGGCACAAATGGAAAGTTAGTCATTCCTAATCAAAATAATCTTGGTTACTCAAACAACATGAGCAATAATCAAGGACCAATAAACCTAACGTTGTTAATTCTCCCAATACAAGAACTACTAACAAAAACAATAACAATGGTAATAATCATAGAAACAATAACTTCTTTCCCTCAGTAAACGTTGTGGATTTCAATCGCCCTCAAAAACAACAATGAAAATCTCAAAACCAATACAAACACAGACCCAAGGCCCCATTCAATACCCAGGCAGGTATCCGAACCAAGTCCAAAACCAATGGAAATGGTTCCAAAATTTTAGCTATAACAATTAGCATTTGAACAATAATCATAATTTCAAACTGCAATAAGGTACAAACGAAAGGCCTCGATATTATGATCCCTATTTGTATTGCAGTTTCCATATGGTTCGAGGGAATGACTCAAGAATATGTCACAATTGTAAAAAGTTTCTATAGTGTTTTCCAGAGGATCAAAGACAGTTATTTGCTGATATGTTTTTGGAAAACCCAACCACGTTGACTCGAGAACACTTACATGGGACCGGTTTCCCCTGAGAACACACCACTCAAAACCTTTAATGATCCTCTCCCTACACACCCAAAAGATGGTAGAATAGATCCCAATGGTTCAAAAAAGGGTATTTAATAGGAACCAATGATCGTGAAGCCTCAACTTCATCAAACCCACAAGTGGCACCTCCTTTGGATGGTCAAAAAAAAATTGTGGGATTGGTGGAGTTGGACACTAAACCTCATATTAACACTGCCACTAGAACCAAAGACTATTCTTCTCATCCAATCTTGATCTACTTGATTATATCAAATGACATTCATGATACACTAAGCAAGCCAGTAAGAGCTTATGACTTGATCAGTGACTTAACTAAGACCTTCTCTCACATTTCATTCTTGGATTAGTTATAGAATTCCCCTTCTCACGAGTCACTCTACTAGAAGTACTAGGTCTTGGTCATTTGATAAACATCACCCCTCCTCCAGAATCACAAATAAACCATATGAAATTTGATGTCCATCCATCAGGGCATCCTGAAAGAGATGTTGGATTCGTATTTGACATCAACAAAATTCCCATCAACGCTAAAATAGATCATAGAGGTGATCTGGATTTGTTTATACAAGTTTGGATTTACAAAAACTATGTAAAGTGTGTGATGATATATGATGGGAAGTGGTTAACATAGTCCCCTTCTCTTTCCTTCAAAATTTATGTTACAAAGAGACCAATTTCTCCTCAACACAAAACATGCTTAAGAGGCTATATACATGACCTCAAGGCAACATCGATCGAACTATAGTATTTCCGGTCACCCTTGGGCCTAGATGGAGATGACCACGTTTTATAGTATAGACTAGGAAACCAACTATAATGTGATCCTTAGCCAAACTTGGATTCATCGCATGAAGGAAATTCCCTCCACATTGTTTCGGGAAGTCGATTTCTACATTTACAAAAGGTCTTTATGGCGCGGGGTGATCCAAAACCCTTCAACATACATTTGGATAACTTAAAGAAGAGGCTAGGTTCCATTCTAAATTTGATCATCCTACAAATCAGTTAAACAAACCTACAAGTTTAGCACCAGAAGAAAATTCGGTCCCTACAACAGAGTTAAATGTCACATGATTGATTGAAGGCATTGCGGAAGTGAAAGATGAAACTGTCATCGTAGAGACAATATCATTAGGAACCATAGAAAATATTGTCAAGCTATTGGAAAATAATTTACCTATTCTTTTTCCTTTCGATTCTATGGGTATGGGACGTACCCTAGGACTCAGTTCTCTTCCAACATATGAAGTATGTATAGTTGAAGTAACTGAGGTAAAAGAGGAAGACACAAAGGATGATCTAAGGTCCATTATTCCAAGTAATTGTTGGACTCTCCATTTTTATGGAGCCAAGTGTCATTTTGGCATGGGGAAGGTGTGATTCTTACCTCTCCCGAGGGAAATATTCTACCTTTTTCCTTCAAATTAAACTTCGAATGTACAAATAATAAGGCTGAATATGAGGCTCTTCTCCTTGGTCTCATTGTGGCCAAAAGAATTGGTGCTCTTAAGATCAAGGTACTAGGTGACTCATAACTAGTCGCAAATCAAATATTTGAGGTATACGAGACAAGAGTCAAACATCTACAACTCTACAAGATAGCATTGTTGAACCTAATGAAGGGGTTTGACTTCATATCAATTGAAGCAATTCCACGCGAAAAAAATCATCTTGCAAACTCCATAGAAAATTTTCCTTCTGTTTCACTCCAAGTAGTGAGTTGGAAGACACAAATTTCATGGTCTCGATTCATGTTGAACCTTTGGTTTATAATACACCAGTAACCCCAATGTTGACATACATAGAAGCTGAGAATGAGCCTACTACCACATATCATGTTGACAATGATAAAACAACTCTAGGATATCTAAACACTTTTACAGAATTGCATCTTACTCATCACGAGGTTGATCTTTCCCTAATTCCATGCTCTTCTTCCTACTTTGCAAATCCCATGATAGAATCCTCCCCTCGGAAGGACCTTGAAATTTACGAGGTAGGAGAAGAAGGGGATTTAGAGTTACCTACAGTCCCACCTGAGTTTGAGGAGGGAAATTCCTCCTTGATAAAGGGAACGATTGATATAAACATTGGGACAGAGGAGGAACCAAAAATCTTAAAGTTGGGATCCTCCCTAACTCCAAAAGAGGTAGAAATAAATAGCCAAGTCCTCAAAGAGCATCAAAAATCCTTCGCGTTTAGCTACAAGGAAATGATAGGAATTACACCACACATTATAGTTCACAACCTCATCAGCAAGCTAGATGCTAAACCCATTAAACAAAATTCAAGGCCCATGAAGCCAAAGGTGGCCCTCATGGTGAAGGAAGAATTGATGAAGCTCCTGCAGGTCGGATTCATCAATCTGGGTCGACTACTCACAATGGGTGTCTAATATAGTCCTCGTTCTCAAGAAGAATGGAAAGATCCACATTTGCATAGACTTTCGGGATATCAATAAGGCTTGTCACAAAGATGATTTCCCATTACCATCCATCAATGTTATTTTTGATGCAATAACAAGGTTTGAATTTTTATCTCTCATGGATGGATTTTGGGTACAATCAAATCTGAATCTCTAAGGAGGATCATGCCAAGACTATGTTCATAACTCCTTAGGGAATCTATTGTAATGTTTTCATGTCGTTCGAATTGAGAACACTAGTGCCACATACCAAAAGAAATGATGTATATATTCCATGATCTTATTCATAAGATTGTTAAATCCTATGTGAATGACCTTCTGGCTAAGGCTAGAAAACATTACGATCATCCAAAGGTGCTTCGTATCATGCTTTCTTTCTTAATCGAATACGGCATCCCATTGAATCCGAGAAAAATGCATATTCGATGTAATAGGAGGCAAGCTTTTGGCATACATCATATCTTCATGAGGGATTGATGTTAACCTAACCAAAATCAAGGTTGTACTAGAAATGATTCCACCATCAGATGAGTCTGGCATCAGATATTTTCTTGGGAAACTTAATGAAATCAAAAAATTTATCCCTTATTTGACCTTTTTTGTTCACGCAATCAATAATTTGTTGAAAAATGATTGTAGCATTGAGTGGACGAAAGAATGTAATGAGGCATTTGAGTCAGTTAAATGATTCTTATTGTCCCCTCCCATGCTCATGCTTCCTAGGTCAGACTACCCCTTGATACTATATTCACGAGCTATGGATGTCTCATTGGCCTACATGTTGGCTCAAGAAGATGATGATAAACGAGAACGTGTAGTCTATTTCATTAGTCAAACATTGTTTGATTATGAGACACATTACACACAGTAGAGAATGAATGCCTTATTATAGTCTTTGCAAAAAAAGTGTTTAAGACATTATATGTTGAATCAAGAAATGAGGGTTATTGTTAAATCAGATCACTGTGGACGTTTCTCACATAAGGATCCTTATCTAAGAAATTTGAGTGCTTCATAACTTTGATGGGTGAGTTTGAATTAACATTTGTAAATCAAAAATATGTCAAAGGACAAATCATTGCAGACTAGTTGGCTAATAACCCATTGGATGGAGGCAATCTGGTAGATCTAAACTTCCCGATGAGTGTGTATACTTCATCGAAACTAGGCCCCCATTTTTACGTGTCCATGGTATACTGACATCATTAATTTTATAGTGGACCATACGTACCCAGAAGGGAAACATCGCAACAAAGAAGGTGGTTACACGTCATTGTTGTTAAGTACATTATTGTTGAACAAGTGCTCTACCATAGAGCCTTTGATGGAATGTTGTTAAGATGTGTTGATGGAGAAGAATCTGAAAATATTCTTTATGAATCACAATGCGGAGTATGTGGAGGTCACTTCGGTGGCCACACCACCGCTTTCGGAATATACGTCGGATGGGTTATTTCTCACCCACTCTAGAGCATGATAAGGTAGAGTTTGTACACAAATTCCATAATGTCAAGAGTTCTCCCACGAGATTCACATGCCGGCACAAGCCCCTGCAACCAATTACAACCCCATGGCCCTTCTCCATGTGGGGCCTAGATTTGATAGGGAATTTCTCTCCCTTATGAATAGATGGCCATAAACTTCATAATCAAAGCTATAGAATACTTTACTAAGTGGGTGGAATCCATGCCTCTTACCATCGTACCTGGCTCTGTAATCGCTAAGTTCATCTTGAACTAGATCATTTGTAGGTACAGGGTTCCACAGGTCATTATCTCAAATAATGGCACATCTTTCAAAAATGAAAAAGTACGTGAATTGTGTGTAAAGTTCAAAATAAGCCACCACATGGCTTATTTTTATTATCCTCAGGCCAATGGGCAGGATGAGGCTACGAATAAGACGTTCAATTCCATTCTCCTTAAAAATGTTAAAGAGAACAAACGAGATTGGCACCTAAAGATTTTTCCAACCTTGTGGGCCTATCGGACATCAGTTAGAACACCAACATGGGAAACCCTATTTTCTTTGGTGTTTGGTGTGGAAGTCGAAATACCTAGTCTTTGTATTTTGTTGTAAGGAATCCTAGGAGAAGAAGGTTATCGAGAAGCACGACTCTCTCAATTAGAAAGTCTTGATGAGGCTAGACTCGAGCGTTAAACAATGGCACAACGTTTACGCTGACATGATGTCTCATAAATACAACAAAAATTTATACGAGCATGAAATATATGAGGGAGATTTGGTCTTAAGGCTTGATAGCCGGATAGACAAAAAGACCGGCGAAGGAAGGAAATTCAAACCCATGTGGTTGGGTCCATATCAAGTGATAGAAGACTACAAAAATGGGGCATTTCACCTATGTACACTAGAGGGTGGGGATTTTAGAGAATTTTTAAACTCTCTTCACCTAAATAGGTACTACGCATGATCCATTAGCATTTTCATTTGTACATTATTGCATCTACATTGTATTTTCATCTGCCGGTTCATTCTGTAAAATTCATGATCAAAGGACTTATTTTTATAGAAACTCCTAAAAACTTCTAAAAGCACTAACAAAACATTCAAAATATATCTCTTCAAATTTTCATGGTTTCATCAATTGTTTCGAATCATTTCATCAATCCAAACACGGGAAAAGGCAAAGTTTTGACTATAACCATACGAAGGCCTGCATACTTGGTTCTACTTTTTGTCTCTTTCGGATTAGGTGTCTTTACCCATAGTCTATTCTAGAAGCTTCATGGTGTCGCAACTATCCCATATACATCTCTTTAGAAATAAGAACATTCTAAACATTTTGCCTTTATAAGTAAGTCAAATGCAAATCCACGAGAAAAATTTTATTTTACACATTTCTTTTCCCTACCAACCTTCGGTTTGAGCCGCATCTCTTACTAGTGATGTAAGGTTGGGAAAGGAGAGAAATTCCCTCACTCGCCTATGCTTTGTCCATGGTGATGAGCTCATACTTCTATTGACATGGGAAAGGTGTAGGGGTCTCTTTGATAAACATGAAAGTTAGAAACAATCCATTCAAATATTGTGAAATCACAAGTTAAAAACAAAGTGAGTTAGATGTCTAAAATTTCAAAAGAGTTTAAAACCTCAAAACCATATTTTTCAACCAAGTGGCTATCTACAGATCTAATTCTAGATAAATTGGAAACCAATTCATATTCTAAACCATGAAGTAACTTGAGTAGGGTGCATTGTTTATCTTTGTTTAACCATATTCTAAAATTAATGAAGTAACTTAATTAATTTAATATATCAAAGATAAGATTTTTTTATTGTTTAGAAGTAGGGTTTGGAGGGTTTTGATTAAATTAGGTTAGTTGTTTCAGATTTAGATTCACATATCCGCACAAGTAATTAGCTACATCTAGCTAATCATTTGTATTTAGTTTGTTTATTAGGTTAGACACATTGCTTAAAAACGAGAAAAGAGAAAAAACATTTACTTTCACTAGATTAACTTACTTTCATTGCTTTGTTGCAATATATTGTGAAAACACCAAAAACATAGATTATATTTCCTCGATAGTTAGCTTGTGTTACAAAAATTATTCAATTCAATCTACATGACCATCGATAGTACACAACAAGAATAGGCGTACGGTTGTGATCCCTTGGTCCCACAACCTAATGGACCAAAATTGATAACTAACATTGATACAAGTTTATGTTTGACAATTTTACACACACCTACAACTTTTCGCTGAGAAAATAGAACAACTAAACACACTAAACATTGTTGCTAATAAATCCTATGATTATTGGACTACTCTCAGCATGCACGTTTGATTACGCGCATGGTTATACTGAGGGCCACTACCTCCACGAGTCTTTTTTTTGTGATCCTCGGGTTCCACAACCCCACGGGCCTACTAACCAATTGGATATTGACCTTTGGTTTGAATACATTGGTATTTAGATCCTCACCACTTCCACTTCAATTATTGCACAATTTTCCATATTGAATATAGCAGCCGATCAGGCTAAGACTTCTGGACTAGACGAGAAAATCACCCATAGTCCCCTGGCTCCATTACGCCTCTCATTTTCACTTCCATGACCTTGTCTGGAAACCCATGTAAGGCACTTGCAGATCACTTTCCACGTGTTAAGAAACCAAAAAATAGAATCTCAGAGCTCGACATTGACCGAGTCTCCGAGCAACTATCATATCAAATCGATCCATCACACTGCTTCAGGTTAGGAGATCATTCTTTTCCTTAGACTCACATATCCCGATTTTATGTGTTAAAGAAATAAGATTTCCCAATTAGCTTGTTTGTCACCACCATTGTCACATCCACTTCCATTCTACACCTGGTTGTCTTAGCATAACCTCGGGACGTTGGGTACAAAGAAATTCACGTGTTGATTTTCTATCGTACATCCACCTTTATTTTATATCTTATTTCATCATTCCCAAACACTTCCTCCCACATATCCACCTATTTCACAAATTTCCCAGCATTTTACCCTAAACCCAGGTGCCCATGCCTATATTGAGGTGCCCAGTGGAAACTGGTCCCACTCGGGGTGCCACAGAACCATGTTCCACTTTCCTACTTCTTTTTGGGGTCTTTTTAGCCTTTTTTATCCTTGTTTTTTTCCTAGTCGTCCATGTTGGAGTTAATTACTAAATTAGAGCAAGATAACCCTATAAATATAAAGTTATAAGACCATAATGAGGGTCCTAGCAAAACATATTACTATCACTCCATCTAGAGGTTCATCCATTGTATCACTTGCATCTGCATAGTGTCATGCATCAACGCTAGGAGATCTTCATCAACACACAGAGCATAGGGGAGGGATTATATTATATTCTATACACACATGTTATTTCATTTTATATAGTTATTATGGCTTACTACTTCACAAATTATGGTTGGCACAAGAGCACCTAGGGCACGACATACACACATGCACGGAACTACATCTAGGTCTAAAATGTAGTGCATAACTCAATGATAATATCACTAGTTTGGCGGTGAGGTTAGTCGACTCATTCATTCTACATCTTTTATTTTTTTAGGGTTTTGATACTTCATTTTCTTCTTGCAAGTTGTCATCGATTATTCAAAGCACATTTGGTGTAGCCACAAATCGATGTGATGGATGAGAGTAATTCAAGATACCTCGTGACCTTGTAAAACTAAGATTCGAGCATTTACAAAAATCGAGCACCTAATCTATAGACCATGGCGGCCCGGGGTTCCTCGGTCAGTTCAAATCCTCCAAATCCATCCTTTGTGGGACTTCTAGGTGGTCGTTCTTAAATCCTGATTTTATTAACAAACTGCGATAGTCTCCCTAATCGCTAAGCCATTTCTCCTTCTATACTTACATTTTTAGGGTTTTCTTCCACTTAGTATAATTAATTACCATTAGTCCATATTTTTTTAGTCCATTTATACAGCATTTTAGTCCTCTTATTTAGATTAACTAGTGGTTATACTTTTCATAGTTTAGTTCCAATTTTAGTTAATCGAGTCATCGGCCACTAAACAAGTTTGAAATACTCAAACTATGTTCAAGAGTTTAGCTTCATCCATTACCGAGCCTCTAAAGGTTTTTGAGATATGGATTGGCAATATTAAGTCACACAAAAGTATTAAGGGAAAATGGAATCAATTTTAGCATTTGAAACACATCACACCATATGAATACCTTGAAAGGTAAATATTTATTCTAAAGTTACACCCGTTATTCATTATGTCAAAAGACACAATGGCATGATAGGGAACTGAATTATATTTATATATAATATTTCACTCACACTTAGAGAACTACATTAATATTTCTCCCGCTAAAGGGGGTGTTACGTAATTCCTAGATTGGTTTAGCAGGGGTTGAGTGTAATGTTCGGTCTATCCTTGCTACACACATATTTCTCCTTTTATAATATAAGTTTTGCATGAAGTTTATCGTGGGTGTCTAGAGTTTTCTACTTTGTTGGGTCATTACGGGGTTTCACATTCAAGAAACCTCAACAATAGATAATGAAGCTCATTTCTAGGCCACAAACAATCATTGAAGGTTTTGGAACACCTACATCTAGAGGAATAAATTATATAAGGTAGAATATGACTATGTTATGATTGATAGAATTTTCTAGTTCCTACAAGAGCATTTTCAATTATAGTTCCAAAGACAGAGAACTCCCAAGTTCATATCAAGCTCTTCATCCAATCTACACACCAAATCATTTTTGTTTTTTGTTGTTTTTTGGTGTGTGTGTGTGTCCCTTCTTGTGTTTTATGTTATTGTTTCATCTTTCTATCATCATTTACTATAGTAATAGTTGTATTCTAGATTGCATGGTTAATATGGATTCATTTATTCAAAATAAAATACTTACTGACATTCTTCCAACATTTAATAAGTAAAAATAGAACTCATATCAAGCTCTTGTATTAGATTTAGGGTGTAAACAATTAACACCATAGTAATTATCTAGTACCACAAAAAAAATTAAACTACTAGGACTTACATATCATTGTTGTTTAAAATGATGAAAATTAAATCTAAAGTATAGTTTTGTGTTTTTGTGTGTGTGTGTGATAAATATTTATTAATTACATTGATTGGTATAACTTAGAATGGAAGTGAAGAAGGATGAGTGAGAGTGAGTAATAGCATGAAATGCCAATAAAAATGTTCGATCTTGAGTTTGATGTTTATTTGACCATCATATGGTAGTTTTTCATTCTTTTATAGAGTAGCACTTGAAAATGCATGATACATTTGACACTAAGTGAATTTACGAGCCATTGTTTTTAGAAATACTTTTGAACATACCCAATATAGTTGTCTTTGCAGCTAGATCAAGGCTATTTATCACCATCCAACATAAAATTTACAAATAAGGTGGTGGAGTTGTTAATCAATGTGGATGCCTTCAATATTGTGAAAAATTATGTCACAAATATGAGGTAAACACATCGAAATTTATGTACACATTGGTGTGTAGTTATTATGCCAATTTAAACATTTGACAATGGCAATAGTGGTGGGATGTGATGGAATCACCACACATTTTTATTTTGACATTAAATTTGACGTTGAATTTACCATTATAAGTGAATTTCAAACTAAAATATGACATTCATTTGACTAACACATTAAAAATTTATCTTAGAAATTTCAATTGGAGATTTGTAATATCTTGGTCATATCTAGGAAAATTTTGGGCCGCTTTTTCCAAAAAATATTGTATTATGACCAACACAATAGTATAATTGGATTGATGTCATTTTTACTAATTAATGGAAAGGAGTTTGGAATCATTTTGACATTAAAAAAACTAAAAAATATAAAAAACTTTAAAATTGATATCTATCTACATGTTTCAAATAGATGTATTTAAGATACTACCATACTACACTAGTATTTAATATATTTATATTATTAACAATTTAACATTATAAATTCTATAAAAGAAATGAATATATATTCATTATTTATACATTAATCTACATTTTTTTAATGTTCCAATAAATAACATAAGTATACTATTTTATTCTCATAACACACCAACTATTTAAATGTGAGCCCTAAATACACTAAGATTTCAGATCTAAGTATTTATATATCCATTAACCTAACCAAAAAACTAAAATAAATAAAATAAAACTATAAACCTATGCAAATAAAATGAAAGGACTCTGTGAAGATGGAAGGCGAAGAGTCCTTCCATAAGCCAAGATAACCCCGGATCATCAATCATTTCTTCTACTCCTGCAAACAAACACATTGCTCTTACTGATCTTCGCAGAAAATTGCGAAGGAGGTTTTTACACGGGAATTTCCGCGGTGGCCGCTATTCTAACAAATTTTTATGCAGCGGCCATCTCTCCTCCATTGGAAATCGTCTACTCTTCTCCATCGATTCAAATCCTCCACCTTCGACACCAATTTATATTTTTTGACTTTCGACCGATAAACATTGTAAAAGATTTATACTCCGACAACTGAGAAGGCTGCGAGTTTCGAGTCCACCCTTTTTAAAAGAAGGCGTCCCCTATTTTATCAATGCACTCGGGAGGGCACATACAAACCTCTATTATAACCTCATTCTTCCTCATGAAAATGATGTGAATGTCTCATAACCTTGTTGGCTTTCCCACCTTCAGTTAACCATTTAGCCATGCATGGGGATTTTGAGAAATGTGAAGTTTTGTTCGAGTTTTGAAATTACGAGAAAAGTACCCAACCGAGCTGCCCATAGTGAAGTGTAGAACCAAAGCTTTTCACCCCAATATATGCTCAGATGGCACAGTTTTGTTAACAATTTTGGGAGAGGAATGGATAGAAGAGGACACGTTCAGTAGCGTTATATTTGAACTTGGTTGTATTTTAATGAATTCATTGCAGACGGGACTTTCCATTAAGAGTATTCGTATAGCTCCCTTTTTCATTTTTCTCGAGTTGATGTATAATATTTAGCTTTTTGTACACAAAATAAGGGAGGATTTATTAGTTGCTTTGTTGTCCAATTCCCTCTCTAGTTTTTAATATGCAATGTGAAAGGAAATGTGTTCAATTTAACCAAACTAATGACTTGCAATCAAATTGAAGGGCTCTCCTAGTGTAAAATCAGGTTTTAAAATGCTGGGATTTATTAGCGAAGGTTGCGGTCAACCCCTCTCCATATGTCATCTACATATGACTAAGTACATTAAACATAATTAGATATCTAGGGTCAATTAACTTGTAAATGTAAGTCCATACCAAAACATCAAACCTAGGTGTTTGGTAAGTACTTATAAATTTTCATGCCAATATTCATGACATATGATAGTCTCTCTCAAACCAAAGTTTTAGACATACTTAACATAAATATGATATGTTCATTTATTATTTTATTGAAATATGTTTATGAAGTTGGTTATGAAGTCCTATCCGTGTTATCAATGCTATGTTGTAACTTTGATCGGCAAATGAATTTTTATTAACCCATTTTCATTTCAATATTTCAAAACTTGCCTCAATCAATCAATATGGTTTCTTCTTTGCGATTCTAGACTCAATATTTTAACTTCAAATTAGTATTTTTTCAAAGGCTTCCATCGTAATTGTTTCGGCACCATGTAATGGTGTGGTTTACTTTTTCTCAATCGTCATTCCCTCCGGTACTAAGTTGGTTTGGAGAAAGATAGATGGTTCCCCTAAGGAGGATTTTATTTGGCATAATCATGGAAACTTTTATAATAGAGCCATCCTCTTCCTTTCTTCTCCTCTTATGTTGGATCCTTGACGCCTCTAGGGAAGAGACCCTTGAAAAGGAGAAACCTATTCTCGATGTTGTTATGGATCTTGGGGCCTTTTGTCTCGTCTCTAAGACCCTCTCTCAAGATGTGACACCCAAAGTTGTTGTGGGCTTTACGAATACACACACGAGAGGGCATAAATCGAGGTCAAAAATTGAGGTTGAAGCATCGAGAAAATATTAAAGGATAGCTTGTAATGGATAATGAAGGACCTCCTCTCTAGAAGAGGTAGATGATTAGCTCTTGCATGTCAGTAGATTTATGTCCCTCTTTTGTTTATTTTAGGGGGTTTTTTTCACCCCATATTTTAGTGGATGTGAAATTTTTCATTTCTTCTCTTTAGTTTTGATTTTTTGAGTTGTTTTGACTAAGTTCTACTCTCCTTGATTTCGGTGTTGATCACTACTACAGTCTGTCAAGAGTGGCTATATTGGCTCTTTACTAGGTCATGTGGGTTAATTTTATTGATATAGTAACTTTTAGGGACTTGATCCTCTATTGTATCCACACTGATTCAAAGCTCGAGTCAAAAGTGTTTCCCAATTCATAGATCGGTCAAATGTGTTTCCCGATTCATAGCTCTAAGAAAATGTGTTTTCCCTCAAACACTGTTATTTTTACTTTGATTAGATGAAAAGTGTAAGGTGGATCAATAAAGATAGAGGTAAATCCCCTTTTTAATATTTTATTGTTTTTGGATTATCAATTTGGTGAAAATGAATTATTTTATAGAACCTTGAAAGTATATTTTATTTCAATTTGTTGGACTCAAATATGTGCTCTTCTTGTGACACAGTGAGGATAGAGATGACCAATTTCATTTGCAAAGTCTAACATAATGAAGTCAAACACAAAACTTTATTTTATTTCTTCAAATACCTTTACGACATTTACATACAATTGCTCTCATGGATCTTACTCTCTAATGGATTATTTACATACTCTTTCCATTTCCTTAAGGACCTAACTTGAATGGTCTTCATTTTGTGCATTACCAACACATTCAAAAACCTTAGATAAATTCTCTTATTGGATTATTTTCTTCTTATTTTCCAACTCTTGTTGGTGATACCACTGCTTCTGCTCTCTCTCCTCGTTGGCTCCTTCAGAGGCTTCCATATCTACCCACTAAAATATAAAGTTAAATTCGACCTCATGAATGCTCATGACCACCTCTTTACCATTTTAGCATCCTTTATTTGCCAAGTGTACCTGATTGCTAGGCTATTTTGATCATTAAGTTTCTATCAACCAACTTGATTAGATAGTTCGACATCCTTGTCATTTTCTTCCAAAACCAATTCTTTCACACATCCTTTCACCGTACTCCTTCGTTATGCCTCTTTTCATTTCTCCCATGCACTCTAAGCTTCAAGTTTCATCTTTCTCTTTCTTCCACAAACTACCCTTCGAGTCAGGTATTCCTTCGCACATCCACATGACTCCTTCAAATCTAAGCTATTTTGTTATCTTCCCTTCATGTTATCATGCCTTCGCACACTTATTGTCACTATGCACAACTCCTCTCATAATATTTATGTACCTCTGTAAACTATTCTTCGTTCCTATTCTACTTTTCCTATCCTAATTGTGCACTAGTCATGCACCCACTTCTATGATTCATTGGACCCTTGCTAATTTCTATTGCACAAAGTGATCCTCCACTTCTGTGTAAACTTTCACATTCTATGTTGCATTTCCTCTTCCTCTCTACGCATTCTCTAACCTTGCACACACCCAAAATTGGCCAAAATTGTGTAGGATTTCCCTGAACCTTGTATGTTCCTACATCATGCCTCATTTATAGAGTTTATCATTATGCACATTCATCATACTTCTAAAAATTAGTAATAAATATATATTGTTATTTTAATAAATGCATCATATTATTATAATAGATAATAGATTACAATGGTTTCAAAAAAGAGGCCAGTTGATATACTTTGCCTTGAAAGAAACAAAAAGAAACCGACTGAAAAATGACCAAACAACCACAAATTAGTAAACAAAAAAAAAAAAATAAACTCAATGCCTCTATTATGTCAGAAAAGTAGCACCCTAGGATTTATCTATCACAAAACCTACATTTTGCTAGCATGGGATTGTCTCTCAAGTTGTTGGACTTGCTACTTGAGAAAAACCTCCAAAGAAGGTTGGTTCATCTACCTAATACTAATGCTAAACTACTCCTAAGGAAGGAAATACAACTATCTAATCCTATTGTGCTCATGTTTTATTAACTAAGCTATAAATTGAAACTAATATCTACATAGCTTCAAAATAAAATGCTAATTAAACAATGAACCATCAAGATAAGAGCTTAAAGGAAATGCTTCTTCAATACATAAATGAAACTACATGCTAAGCTATTTCCTACTCTCTATGATTGCTAACTTAAACTATGAACCTATGAATAATATAAGCAATCAAAGTGGATTGTTGCTTGATCTCAAGGATTGAGAATGGAATCTCACCAAGAATGGCTACAAGGCCATTTTGGATCTTCCCATATTACTCAATTTTGAGTGAAAGAATGCAAGATGGAGAAGCTATTTCCAACAATGGAGAATGGCTCAAGATCAAAATGCTTATAGTTTTCACTATTCAAAGCATGGTGCAAGAAGAAAGGTAAGAAGGATGGTTCTTTATATAGCTTTCCTAAAGAGGCAAGGATAGCAAATTGATGAATGTGGGATAAAAGTAAAACAAGATTATGAATGGATAAGGTTGCTTTATAAAAGGTAATCTTGATTTAGAAGATTTTAATTTATCATTAGTAAGTCATGGGAGTTGGGGATGTTTTAATTAATCACGAGATGATTAATTAATAGGTAGAGGTAAGCTTATAGAAGCTAATTAGAGGAAAATCAATATGACTTGCAGGAAGTAAGAGAGGAAATTGATCCAATAAATGGTAATTTATTGATTTAGAGTTACGAGCGTAATTAATTAATAATAATTAATTAACCCAAGTAGAAGCGGATATTAATTAACAAAAGGTCATTAATTGACATCCTTAATGATAGGAAGGCTAATTAATTAATGAATATGAAGAGGAATGTTAGCTAATTAGTGGAAAATGCTAATTATTATAGAAATGATGAGAAATAGGATAATTAGTGCAATCTTAGCATTAAATCCTACGTAAGCATATTTTAGGTGTCTACATTTACCCCTCTTTGGGGTGGCATAAGTGACACCACTTCAAAGATAGTAGACAAGTACAAACAAATAATTTTTGGAAGAGATAGAAGAAAAATTAATAGAATGAAGGATGCCCCCTCGAATTTTGATGGGGTGATGAAAGAGGGTGATTGACAATTAAAAAGATGAAAAACGAGAATAGAATAAGTAGACTAATTGATCCCTATTGCCCCAAGTTGCTTTTGAAGAAAAGTGTTGATAGAAGGAGAGTGATATGGAAGAAAAATGAAGATGAAAAGAGATGGATATAGCTATCATCTTTCCGATGTAAAAACCAACTTTATTTCCTCATTTTCTTATGATCGAAGTCATCAATCTTATTAAACATAATGAATAGAATTGTAGTATGACAAGGAAAAACCATATACGAACAAATTTCCATAGCTAAAAACACCAAATTCATGTAACATACAAAATGCAATGCAATACGAGAAAGTAAAAGATGCCTAACTCCTGCAACATACATAATACAATGCAATACGATACGAAAGTAAACAAGCTAACCAAGCAGAGAAACATAATACAATGTTTTTGTTATCAAACTTTGATTCCGACCAATGCGAATTAATGAAAAGGGTTAAAATATGGTGCCCCAAACAAGAATACATGCAAGGGGAATAACGGAGGACACATGGGTCCTATGAAAAGTAGTGCACTATGAAACAAGATGCGTACGCCGGAAAGCGACAAGCGAACATGGGAATCTACAGAAACTCTTCCGCGCACTCCGACCTCCCGAGGTCGTGCCGAGACAGCCGGTGGGGATGGAATATGCGTGGGATGCAGACAAACTAGTTAGGAAATCTAATGTCTTCGATACGCACTAATGGAATTTGTGAATCTAAGGCAAAGAAGGCCCTTCTAACTTGGACTAGTGTGATAGATCGATCGGCAAGGATGACTGCTCGAAGGCTCCAATCAATATCGAGCTCTGGCGTGATTCGATCTATGGGTTGTGGAATACGTGGAAAATGACCTGGGATAGTTTCGTGTACGTCTCCCAGATAAGGTCATATGGTGGATGGTGAATACAATTGACTCTACGGACAATTCTCTGGCCTAGTCCAGAATTCTCTAGCTTCGTTAGCTGCTATATCTAGTAAGGACAATTGTTCGATGATGATGGGTGGAAGTGGAGTGGATTGGAATACTAGTGTGCGTAGGCCAGTGTTTATATCTGATTGACTTGTGGATTCGTTAGGCTGTGGGATCTGTGGATCACAACCATAGACTCTTGGTTGTTGCGGTCCTGCTATGGTCATGTACGAAATCAAGTCCTAATCCCTAGTATCCAGTAATCATATGCTTTCTCAGCTTCTATGTTTAGGACCAATAACTACGCGATCTTCTCAGAATATCTCACAGGCATTCGTGCAACCTGGATCCTTAAACTAGTATCTATGTCTGTGAGAGTGTCTCTGCACGGGTCGGTTTGTGGGACCAAAGGATCACAACCAAAGGTTTGTTCTCTTTCAAACCCTTCTACAGTCATGTGAATGTTTGCCTAGGGTAATCTGTAGTTCGGTTGATTTGACCAAAACGTGTGTGCTTGGTCGTCTTCTATATTTAACCCTCTCAACTGAGAACTGATCAGTTGTAAATTTGTTGTTGTTTGGAATACTTGTATTCTAAGATTTTGGTCTATGTCAACTATTGCTGTGACGAGGTTTGGTTGAGGCACGATTGGCTCAAATACGTATTCCTTGGGCTCTCGGGGTCCCGTGATTGTCATACAAAACAAAATGTAAATCTAACTATAACAAAGAAAATTCTAACTACGTGGAATAAATCTAAAACATATATAACTTCTATTTTCTGAGAAACCTTTTAAGAATTTAAGAAAAGTAGCTATTTAAACGTATCTAGGAATAACAACTAAATAAAAATTTAAAACAAACAAGATAACTGAGTGTAGTTATTTGCCTGTGCGATTTGTAGATTTATTCTAAACAAATGAAATAGCTTATCTATCTACAAGATTCTCGATCCTACCTCAGAAGTGAGGAGTGAATCATAGTTTCTCAGAAACTATCAATCCTCATAGCTTCCCTGGCAATATCGAGAATAGAATTTACTAAAATGAAGCAATTATCTACTCTATTTGATATGATTCTAACTAGAACTTTGAAAGTTAAAACCTGGATTCCGCATAACAGTGGCAAATCTGATGGTGTGTGTGATCTTGTCCCCTCAGTGTGATTTCCTCGTTCTTTCATGTTCACGTGGATCCAGAAAAGCGTATAATGCTAGCATCAACGTAGAGGTAGATTTTGGGACAAAGGTAGCTCGAGAATGTGGGACCGAATACAATGCAAGTAGGAGAGGGATAGCGCAAGAGTACAAAGCTTGGCTTATATAATTCCTAGCGGGATTTATTGCGAGTCATGCAACATGAAGCATCCAGAACCTGAAACTATCCCTGTTTGAAAAACCCGCAACTTTAATGGCTTCCTAAGCTATTCTACTCCAATGGATTGGATAAAATAACAACACACTTTGCTTGCACAAGCCTGGATATGTGGCTTACCAATTTGAATAATGCTAACCAAGCATGTAAAGAATTAAAACTATGGCTTCAAACAGATTAAAAGACTCGAACTATGAAAATGAAAGCATGAAAGTGAATGAGGGGCGAGACTTGGCAAACTTGGAGACTTGGCAAACCATTTGTTTGAGCACAAACCACTTATTTATAGATTTCATTCACCCAAAGATCAAAACCAAAATGAACTCTAAAAACTATAAACAATGGCCAAACACTATTCCAGGGACCAAAAACATAAATGCAAGCCCAAGTCGGCAAGGAAAAGCTGGTGAAACGTTGATCTTTACGTGAGTCGCATCAAAATGCTTTCTGGAAAACACGTAAAGGACCGCCGCTGAGCGGGCGGCGAGCACAGAGGACCGCCCCGATCGTGGTGGTGGTTTCATCACTGAAGAGCAAAAGGCCAAGAAAAGAGGGGAAAAAGGAAAAACAAAGGATGCGGGGGCTAAGCGGGGCATGCGGGATGTTAACGCATACTTCGAGAGCTTTTTCGGATCCCGAACACCTTGCGAGGAGACCTGTATCATCATTGGGGCACTTGTTACATTATTGTTCGCAGTACAGTACCTTACAATTTTGGGTACATACATATTGCCCCCTCGGAGAAGTCGTTTTAGCCATGAAGAGGCGTAAAACGGTGGGTCCGAGTATGGCAGTCCCGAAATGGGAAGTTAGAAGTTATACCTGACATGTCGTGTGTTGAAATGACGCCATCCCAAAATTCCCCGCTACCTGCAAAATGAAAAGAGAACTCAAGTGCAGATAGATACAATAGTTCGAAAAATAAACGCTAAGAATAACAGGGAATGAGAACGTACCATTTGTGCGGGGATAGGAACTTACCTCCATCAGCACTCCAAACCTGTGAAAAAGTTATTTTAAAACGAAATAGAGTGCCATATATATGAAAGTGGGCCCATTTTCCTATTCATTTGTGCGAGTCGATTTGATTGATTTTGAGCTCTGGGACCCATGGTGACGGTTTCTTGCGTGAGTAGAGTCGAAACGTCTGTAGCGAGATCGTGATCATGCCTCCACATGTGGAACACCGACCTCAGCGATCACAGGTTAGTTTTCTTCAGTTTATTGTTTTTCCCCCTTAATTTTGAAATGCTAAATACTCTGTAATGGGGGGGTCATTTTTGAAAATGCTAGTGTTAAAAGGTCCACCTAGGGGGCGCTCTTGGGTAGCTCTTTTTTTAAGTAAAATGGTCGTTTACTGCACTTTTTAGGCCTTTTTAGGTTAAAGGCCCGCGTGGGTTTTGGACCGTGACCGCCTGCCCGGCTACATGGGCGGCGGTTACATGACTGACCACCGCCGTCTGTTTAGGGCGGCGGTTACACGACCGCCACCTTTAAGGCGGTGGTTACAAAACCGCCTCCCTACTCAGGGCGGCGGTTTTGCACAGAATGCAAAAGGAACTTATATTTGAGATTGCATTTGTATTTTTAGCATTTCTACGTGTTTTTATGACTTTCTCAGCATTCTGGATGCTAACTTGCTCTGTTTTGTGTGTTTTTGGGTGTATGCAGGTGAGAGAGGAGTACATCCGATGGAGCAGAGAGAGAGAGTGTGATTGGCTCTCAGGGGTACTAGATGCCCTCTCACAGGACGAGGAGGACATACTTCAGAGGGCTGGTATACTGCGCATATCGCGCGTGCCCCATGTTGCACCATCTAGTCACATCCTTTGTGACTTATTCTCTTACTGGGATGCAGATCGGAACACCTTCCGATTGCCAGGGGTCCGTGGTGAGTGGACCATTACATTGGAGGACGTCTACCGCATTCTGGGGGTCCCGATCATCGGGAGGCGACTCACTTTGGAGACAGCAGGCTCACGGGCACAGATTGCACAGTGGGTGACTTATATGGGAGATGCAGCCATCTCCACGGGGTCGAAGAAGGGGGTGAGAGTTCGATCCATTCCTTCTTTTCCTATCCCCGTATTTCGTCAGGCCATCATGGGGATCCTTGCCTCGAGATTGATCGGGGACAAGGGAGGGGACACATTGCTATACTGTTGGGCCCCTATTATTGCACAGATAGAGGGGCATGGCTGGATATATGCTTGGGGTACAGATATTCTTGGGACCACCTACCACGATCTATATAGGGTGGTCCGTTTACAGGGGTAGTCAGTGAGCCACCCGACTCTAGTCATGAGTTGGGTTTATGAGCACTTCATCCCTTACGGCAGAGGTGTGGAGGTGGCGGATCCTGGAGCTGTTAGGGTAGCCAGATGGGCAGACATGTTGGTGCTTAGAGCACCTCATCATCCAGTTGCCTTCCTGACTACTGCTGATATGGAGGTGACACCATACCAGCTCATGGCCGGCATATGGGGCGAGGAGACCCTTACCTTGATCTCCTGCTCCACCACAGGGCAGCTTATCGATCGAGTGGGATGAGTGGAGGTGCACCCCTTTGGCCGAGTTCCTCAGCAGTTTGGCCTTCCATACACGGGTATGCTTCCCCAGTGGCACCAATTTACAGATCAGTTCGCGAGGCCAGAGGGGGGCCTAGAGGCCGAGGTTGGGACAGTGATTACTCCTGGCATTCCCATTACAGCCCGGGGAGGATAGTTCGTGCTAGAGGGAGAGCGGTGCACCTCGGGCACCTTTGCTTCAGATAGCTGCGGGTCCTACTCATAGCAGTGATGACCCTATTGATATTGACTCCGAGTCTGAGGAGTTCACAGAGGGAGGGTCAGAGGGGGAGACCGACGACAGCGACCCTGAGTGGCATGACACTCAGGATATCATGCAGGCAGAGAGGGCTGAGCAGAGCGTAGAGAGGGACACTCTAGTTTTAGAGGAGCCACTCTCTCAGGGCCATGGTGGAGAGGATGAGTCCGTTGCGGGGCGACACGTTGCTCCTACCACAGGAGCAGCCCCTCAGTCGGCAGCGGCATCCGCGGCAGGTGCCGGTCCCAGCGACCCATCTTGGAGGCCTGGGGATCCGAGTAAGTTACCCTTTCTCCCTTTTAATGTTTATTTGTAGGCTCTCCTTAGTTGTTATTTTGTATCTTTTAGCCTCTTGCTTAGTTTCTAATTCGTTTTCTCCTTTGTTTGTTTATAGGACTGTTGATGAGTGGCGGGATCTGATCCGTAGGGTATGTACCGATTCCCTGATGATCCCCATGGATAGGACCCGCACAGAGTTGTTAGTAGACGCTGGGGAGCCCTCGGCGCCGGTAGGCATACCGAGCGTCTTTTCTCCGGTCTGGCATGTGGCCAAGATGGTGTCGACCCTTCGCACCGAGTTAGCGGGCTATCGGACGGCCGAGCGCCTCATGAGGAGCCATTCTCGTGGTGAGGCTGCAGCTGCTCCTCGAGACCCTGAGCCTTCCATACATTGAGCGCGGCGTAGCCGGAGTCCTAGGCGTGGGCGTGCACCTTCGGAGGGGTCACGTAGGGATTGAGAGGCCACTTGGCTCTCGTGTATTTTGTATTATATATTCTTTGTATATCACGGGCTCTTTGAGTGTTTTGACCATGCTTAGAGCATGATGGCATTGTATATAAACATTGATTATTTATATATATGCATTTGTTTTGGATCAGAATCTTGGCACTCATGGTTTCCTTTCTATTTCCAACCTTTTCTATGTATACTACGATGTATGTTTATATGCTTTTTAGAATGTATGCAATGGAGAACAGATGATGCAAATGTTTGTTTCTTTTTGTGTATTTCATGATGCTGATATATGTAGATATAATGTGATTTTGAATCTTAGCTTCTGTAAGCAATTTTGGATACCTCATGTTTGTTTTGCAGAGTGATGAATATAACCAGTATGATGAACAGATTAACTTGCCCCACTCCTAACTCCACGCAACTAGTAAGATGCGAGGGCTCATCACCGAGAGCTAGAAAGGGCACAAGTTATGAGGTGTAGCTGAAATGATAGTGATGAAAGATAGACAAAGCTTTGGTGGAACCAAATTGGAAGCTACAAGCTTACTCTACCCGAGTGACTTCATAGTTTAGAATGCAACTTACTTTGTGGTTTATCTAGACTTGGATCCGTAGATGGCCACATAGTAGACAAAATCTAGGTTTTTAGGATTTTAACTCTCTTGGAATTTTGAACATCTGATTCATTCATTTTTGACTCAAAGTTTCAAAGTTTGAATTGTTTGTGTATGACCATTTGCATTTATTTGTCAAGAGGACCCCCTACACTTTGCCCCATGCTACTAGTAAGAAGCGTGGGTTTATCACCGTGGGCAAGGCATAGGCGAGTAAGGGCATTTCCATCCTTTCCCAACCCTACGTCACTAGTAAGAGACACAAGCTCATCACCGAAGGTTGGTGGGGCAAGGAAATGTGTAAAATTAAAATTTTCTGTTTAATCACTTTTTGACTTGTTTTCTTGAGTAAAATGTCAGTATGTGCTTATTTCCAAAGAGATATACATATGGGATAGATGTGACACCATGAAGCTTCTAGAACATACCATAGGCAAGGCACCTATCCTAAGAAGAAATCAAAGTGAGAATAAACTTACAGATCTTGGTATAGTTACCGTTAAGACTTTGTCTGTCTGACTTTATTTGATAGAAGAATTCCGAGATGATTTGATGATATCATGAAAATGGAGAGGTATGATTAAAGAGTTATGCCAACAACACATGAGTTTGTAATGAATTGCTTTGAGAATAGATTCCTTGATCACAATTATGAGAAACAAGTGGACAAAATGATCTTAATCTATATGAAGATGCAATGTAGGTAGTTATATAAGTAGTGCTAGTTGCTTATGCGTAGAACCGCTTGAGGTGCAGGGAATTGACTGTTTCGCCAAATTCCTCACCTTCTAGCGTACATAAGAGGTATGCACCATTTCCATAGTCCTTCATGACTCTGTATGGGCCCAACCATTTGGGCCGGAATTTCCTTCCTTCGCGGTCTTCTTGTCGATACGGCTGTCTAGTCTTAGAACTAGATCACCTTCGTATATGTCGCGTTCATAGACCTTCTTGTTATCTTGTGGCGGCACATTCGGTCAAAGCATAAACTCTATGCCGTTGTATCCAAAGATCTAACCTAGTTTCATCTAGGCTTTCTAGTTGGGAAATACGTGCTTCTCTGTAAGCGTCTTCATCCAGAATCCCTTGTAGTGAAATGCGGAGACTGGGTATTTCGACCTCAAGTGGGAGAACTGCTTCTGCTCTAAATACTAGCGAGAAAGGAGTTGCTCTGTTGGTGTTCTTATTGAGGTTTGGTGGGCCCACAAGGCCGGATATAACTTCAAATGCCAATCTCGCTTGTTTTCTTTTACCGTTTTAAGGAGAATGGCTTTCAGTGTCTTGTTTGTTGCTTCAGCTTGTCCGTTGGCTTGAGGGTAATACAAGGAAGCCGTATGATGGCTTATTTTAAATTTATTGCATAGTTCACGAACCTCTTCATTCTTAAAAGAAGTTCCATTATCAGAGATAATGATTTGTGGGATACCGTACCTGCAAATGATTTGGTTCAAAATGAACTTGGTGATTACAGAACCAGGTACAGTAGTAAGAGGCATAGCCTCTACCCATTTGGTAAAATATTCAGTGGCTGTGATTATAAAATTATGGCCATCTGTGGATGAGGGAGAGAATTTCCCTATCAAATCTAGGCCCCATGTAGAAAAGGGCCATGGAGTAGCGATTGGTTGCAGAGCTTGTGCCGGCATGTGGATCTCATGGGAGAATTCTTGGCACTTATGACACCTGCGTACAAACTCTATCGCGTCATGTTCTAGAGTGGGCCAGAAATAGCCCATTCGATGTATTTTTGAGCGGTGGCATGGCCACCGAAGTGGCCTCCACATATTCCACTGTGAGATTCATGGAGAATCTTCTTGGATTCCTCTATGTCGACACATCTTAGGAGCATTCCATTGAATGCTTTTCGATAGAGCACCTGCTCTATAATGACGTATTTAGCTACGATAATGCGTAACCACCTTCTTTGTTGCAGTGTAACTCCTTCTGGGTACGTATGGTCCATGATATAATTAATGATATCAGTGTACCAAAGACACTCAGAGATAGAGGGTCGGGTTTCGATGTAGTATACGCACTCATCTAGAAAGTCTAAATCTACTAAATCACCTCCATCTAATGGGTTGTCAGCTAACCAATCTGCGATGATTTGTCCTTTAACCGACTTCTGATTTATAAATGTTAATTCAAATTCTCCCATTAAGGTTATAAAATGTCCAGCCTTTTTAGACAAGGATCCTTGTGTGAGGAAAGTTCGTAAGTGGTCTGTTTTTACCATGACCCTTGTTTCTTGGTTCAGCATATAGTGTCTTAGGCATTTGGTTGCAAAGACTATGGCGAGACATTCTCGTTCTGCTTGTGTATAGCATGTTTCATAGTCGAGCAGTGTTCGGCTGATGAAATAAATCACGCGTTCTCTCTTGTCATCGTCTTCTTGGGCCAACATACAGGCCAGCGAGACATCGGTAGCTCGTGAATATAGAATTAACGGGTGATCTAGCTTAGGTGGCATTAGCGTAGGTGGTGACAAAAGGAAACGCTTAACCGCATCAAAGGCTTCATTGCAGTCTTGGTCCAATCAATGCTATAGTCTTTCTTGAGTAAATTGTTGATTGGATGAACAGCGAAGCTTAAGTCGGGATAAATCTCCGGATTACACCCAACTTTCCGAGAAATGATCTGATTCCAGATTCACTCGAAGGTGGGACCATTTCGAGGACAGCCCGAATTTTGGTTGGATCAACATCAATCCCTCGTGACGATATGATGTAACCTAGGAGCTTTCCTCATGTTACACCAAAGATGCATTTCTCTGGGTTTAACGTGACTCCGTATTCTATTAGGCATGAAAGAATGACGTGGAGTACTTCGGATGGTCACAACACTTCTTGGCCTTAGCCAACAAGTCATCTACGTAGGATTCCACGATTTTATGAATTAAATCGTGGAATATATATGTCATAGCTCGCTGGTACATAGCACCGGTGTTCTTGAGACCGAATGGCATAACAACGTAGCAATAGGTTCCCCAAGGAGTTATAAACGTAGTTTTAGCTTGATCTTGCTCAGATATTTTGATTTGATTGTATCCCGAGAATCCATCCATGAGAGACAAAAGTTCAAATCCCAGTTGTTGCATCAACAATGACATCAATAGATGGCAACGGGAAGTCATCCTTAGGACATGCTTTGTTGATGTCTCGAAAATCTATGCAGATGCGTATCTTTCCATTCTTCTTGAGAACGGGAACGATGTTAGATACCCATTGGGAGTAGTCAACTGGTTTGATGAATCCTACCTGGAGGAGTTTTATTACCTCCTCCTTTACCATGAGAGCTACCTTGGGCTTCATGGGTCTTGATTTTTGTTTAACTGGCTTTGCATCTGATTTAGTGACGAGGTTGTGCACCGCAATGTGGGGTGTGACTCCTGTCATCTCCTTATAATTAAATGCAAACGCCTTCTGATGTTCTTTGAGGATCTGCGTATGTATTTCCACTTCTTCTGGGGTTAAGGATGATCCTAATTTCAAGATTTTTGGTTCGTCATCTGTCCCGATGTTGACATCGATTGTTTCTTCGATCAAAGAGGTGTTACCCTCTTCGAACTCAGGTGGTGCTGGAGGTAAATCCAAATCATCCCCATTTTCTACTGCGTATATGCTAGGTTCCATTTGTGAGGGAAGATCCATTATGGGATTTCCGAAGTAGGAAGATGAATGTGGAATTAAGGATAAATCTAGCATGTGATAGGAGAGATGTAGTGCTGCATAGGTGTTTAAGTAATCCAAAGTGGCCATATCACTATCAACATGGTTTAGGATGGTAGATTCACTTCTACTTGAAAGGGGATTTGTCATTGTTTTTATCAATGGTTCATCACGAATGGACACCGTGAAATGGGTATCTTCTAACTCATTGCTTGGAGTAAAACGTGATGTTGAAGTTGCTATTGAATCGGCGAGAAGATTTTTCTCTCGCGGGATTGCTTCAATGGATATGAAGTTAAACGCCTTACTTAAATCTAATATGCTTCTTTGTAAAGCTGCAAGTGTTCGGCTTTGGTTTCGTATACTTCAGAAACCTGGTTTGTCACTAATTGCGAGTCTCCTAAGACTCTGATGTTATCAATACCAATTCTTTTGGCTAAGGTGAGGCCAAGGAGGAGGGCTTCGTACTCAGTGCCATTATTTGTGCATTCAAAGTTTAGCTTAAAGGCAAATGGTAGGACTTTCTCTTCGGGTGAAGTAATAATTATACCTGCCCCTGCTCCATAATGGCATTTAGCTCCATCGAAATGGAGAGTCCAACATTTAGCTGGGAGTATAGATGTTGGGGTATCTGTTGTGTTTGTACAATCTACTTCTACCATGCAGAGGTCCTCTGCTGGAAGGGAACCAACACCTAGGGAATATCCTATGCCTACTGAATCAAATGGTAAGAACATTGGTAAATCTTGTTCTATTAATTCAACGATTTTTGCAGTAGTCCCTAATGATACCGTTTCTTTAACCTTATCTTTGGGGGTTGGGGTTGTTTTGGCTATGCTGATAGTTTCAAGATCCGTCATGGGTACTAACTTTTCCTCTGGTTTTGGGTCAGTGGGTTTATTAAGTTGGTTTGTTGGAAGTTCAAATTCTGAGTGCACACCTGGTCTTTTCTTTAAATCAGCTAGGTGCAAATCGAAAGGTTTTGGATCACCTTTGGCTACAAACACCTTTCCTAGATGCAAAATATTACTTCTTGAAATAACGTAGAAGGGATTGCCTTCATTTGGGTGTATCCATGGTCGGCCGAGTATCATATTATAATTAGTTTCCCGATCTATAATATAAAACTCAGTTAGGATTGTTTTGGGTCCTAAGGTGACCGGTAGTATTATAGTTCCTATCGAAGTGGCTTTAAGGCTATCATAGCCTCTTAATGTATTTCGAGTGGTGGAACAGTTTGTTTCCCCATATCCTAGTTTTTGGAGGAAAGAGAAGGGACTATGTTAACCGCATGGCGCCATCACAACCATTGCCGTTTTACGTAGTTATTATAAACCCATACTTGTAAGTGTAAGGCTGGATCACCTTGGCGTGTAATCTCAGCATCTGTAGGCATTTTACTTATTTTGAATATGAATTCGACATCCTTGTCTGGCTGCCCCGGAGGGTGGATATCAAAATCTACGTGATTTACTTGTGTTTCAGGAGGTGGAGTGATGTTAATTAGATGACCTAAACCTAATGCTTCTAAAAGAGCAGCTCTGTGAGTAGGAGAGTTCTTTAGTAAGTCCAAAAATGAAATGTGTGAGAAGGTTTTTGTTAGGTCGCTAATTAAATCATAGGCACCCACGGGTTTTTCTACTATTTGTTGACTCTTATCCATTTCTGGCAGATGACTTGGGCTTGGTTGAGAGAAATACTCTCGTGTTCTTGTTATAGCTTCGATAGGTAGTTCAGCGTCTAGTTCTACCAAACTGACTATCTTGGGTCTCGGTTGACTTCCTAATTGTGGCGCAACTGATGGATTTAGTGAAGTCGAGGCTTCATGATCATTATTTCCGTCATTGCACTTTTGTTTGTCCCATTTAGATTTAGCCTATTATTATCATGATTTGGGAGTGGATCGTTAAAGATCTTGAGGGGAGCATTCTGAGGGGAAACTGCCCCTGCGAGCGTGTTTGGTGGTGGTGACACGGGATCTGCCAAAAACAAATCTATGAAGAACTGTCTTTGTTCTTTTGGAAAACGTTGCATGAATTTATTGTAGTCACGACACGTTCTAGTATCATGACCTCGAATCTTGTGGAAACCACAATATGAATTGGGATTGTAATTCCTGTTTTGTTGGTTTGGTGTATATTGTGGCCTAAAACTCTGATCAAACTGTTGCCTATTAGGATTAAAGTTTTGCATTTGTTGTTTCTGGCTTTGATTTTGGTTTTGATAACCAAATGAGTTTTGGCTTGGCCCTTGTATGGGATTTCTCCGTTGTTGTTGTTGTTGTGGATGGTTAAAATCCACTGTATTGATCGTCGGGGTAAAGTTGTTGTTTCGTTGGTTGTTTGTTTGTGATGGAGTATTGACAACATTTACCTTCTTGGGCTGGTCGGTTACTCCATCCGTTGTTACCCCATGATTTTTGTTAAGGATTTTAGGTCCTTGATTGACGTTCGTGGTAGTTGTAGTGTTCTGGCTGGAGGTGATTAACCTCCCATTTGTTCCATATGTCTTACGACCACTATCTATCGCTGCTTGATCTATTCGAAGAGCGCTCTCAAGTACTTCATCGTAAGTTCTTAGTGGGAACTTCTGGACTTCTTCCTTCACCTCTCTGCTGAGAGAATGAAGGAATAAATCACATAGTTCCATCTGATCCATATTTGGAGCACTTGCTGAAGAATAAAGAACTGTACGCCACCTCTGGATGAAATGGGCGACAGATTCGTTGTGTTCTTGTTTGATGTGTAAGAATTCCCTGATTCCTATTCTTAACAGTTTGTTCATGTCAAATGCCTTAATGAATTCTGACACGAGTTGTTTAAATGAATGGATGGAAGCCTCAGGTATTCTATAATACCAATCAAGAGTGATGCCTTCCAAAGTTTTGGGGAATATTTTAGCAACAACCCCATCCCAAGGGAGTAATTCACGTATGGCTGTAGCGTAAGCTTTGATATGCGCATTTGGATCTCCCTCACCTTTGAACTTGGGTAAATCAGGAAGAGGTCTTGGAAGCATGACGCTTCGTATGGTGAAGTCTAAGGGCTCTTTCAGATATTCTGAATAAGTCCCTATCGCATAGGTTTCACCATTGATGGTGGTTCCGAGGAGTGGTGGTGGGATAGGTTGTTGATATGGTGCAGCGTATGCATTAGCAGGGGCATAGGGAAATCCCTGTGTTTGAGAAAACATTCGGGAGAGGAGAACATATCTCCTTGTGGTGATTTGGAGTACATGTTTAAGTATGACGGGGTATTGTCTAAAGAATGGATTGTTTGATACTAGACCGGGAGGAATGGTGTTAGAGATGATGGGCCTTGTTGGCATTTGTTGTGGATACTGAGGAGGCATGCCTAACGTGCCTACTCCTGTGAGGAGATCTACTTGGCCAGGGTGGTATGGAGGATTGGAACTTCCTGCTTGCATGAACTGAGAATTTTGACTTGCTTGAGCAAGTTCTAACCCTCTCACTTTTTCTACTAACGTTGAAATGACTTCATTTGGTGAAGTCACGGTGCTTTGCCTTAGCGGCGTTTGTTGTATACCCTGGTGTTGTATAGGCATGTGATATCCTGCTATGAATTGATCGCTATCCTGCCAAGTTTCTCCGAGAGTATTTCCTATATGCAGTGGCATAGAGGTATTTTCTTGGAAAGAGACCTCGGGTTGTATTTGTAAACCTCCTATAGATGGGTACATACCCGAGAGCGTTGTTCACTCCTAGGATAACATATTGACTGTTCATCATCTAAGACCAGGTATGGGTCTGATTGCCTACTAATTTGTGGTCTAAGTAGCATCTGAGGAGACGAACCAGATTCTCCGGTAAACGTCATATTGTTCGAGCCTGAAGGCTCTGTTTGTTGCGTTCGAGGGGGTTGATCTAACTCCTCCGTTTGAAAGGACGAGCTATATCTGATCCTTGGAGTTTGTGTTGACAACTGATTAGTTGAATAGTTGTCACCCCATACTGAGAGTGAGGGTGATGATTGTCTATTCTGTTGGGCGTAGTATGCCTCAAGACCCAAGAGGGGTCTGCCATATGCATCGAATCCCGACATATTCGGGGGGTATATGAATACCCACAGAATAATGGGAAGGAGCGAAGGTGATTTGTGAAAGGCTAATGAGGTGAAGAAGATGAAAAGGTATACTAAACTTGGAAGAACACGTGATACTATGACTCCGGAAGAGAAAGTAGGAAGTTTATGTCAGCTTCACTAATTTTTTTGTTTCACGTCGGGTTCACCAATTTTGTACGCCGGAAAAGTGACAAGCGAGCGTGGGAATCTACAGGTAACTCTTCCGCGTACCCGACCTCCCGAGGTCGTGCCGAGACAGCCGGTGGGGATGGAATATGCGTGGGATGCAAACAAACTAGTTAGGAAATCTAATGTCTTCGATACGCACTAATGGAATTTGTGAATCTAAGGCAAAGAAGGCCCTTCTAACTTGGACTGGTGTGATAGATCGATCGGCAAGGATGACTGCTCGAAGGCTCCAATCAATATCGAGCTCTGGCGTGATTCGATCTATGGGTTGTGGAATACATGGAAAATGACCTGGGATAGTTTCGTGTACGTCTCCAGATAAGGTCATATGGTGGATGGTGAATACAATTGACTCTACGGACGATTCTCTGGCCTAGTCCAGAATTCTCTAGCTTCTGTTAGCTGCTATATCTAGTAAGGACAATTGTTCGATGATGATGGGTGGAAGTGGAGTGGATTGGAATACTAGTGTGCGTAGGCAGTGTTTATATCTGATTGACTTGTGGATTCGTTAGGCTGTGGGATCTGTGGATCACAACCATAGACTCTTGGTTGTTGCGGTCCTGCTATGGTCATATACGAAATCAAGTCCTAATCCCTAGTATCCAATAATCATACGCTTTCTCAGCTTCTATGTTTAGGACCAATAAGCTGCGCAATCTTCTCATAATACCTCAGGTGTTTCGTGCAACTGGATCCTTAAACTAGTATCTATGTCTGTGAGAGTGTCTCCTGCACCTGGTTGTGGGACCAAAGGATCACAACCAAAGGTTTGTTCTCTTTCAAACCCTTCTACAGTCATGTGAATGTTTGCCTAGGGTAATCTATAGTTCGGTTGATTTGACCAAAACGTGTGTGCTTGGTCGTCTTCTATATTTAACCCTCTCAACTGAGAACTGATCAGTTGTAAATCTGTTGTTGTTTGGAATACTTGTATTCTAAGATTCTGGTCTATGTCAACTATTGCTGTGACGAGGTTTGGTTGAGGCACGATTGGCTCAAATACGTATTCCCTGGGCTCTCGGGGTCCCGTGATTGTCATACAAAACAAAATGTAAATCTAACTGTAACAAAGCAAATTCTAACTACGTGGAATAAATCTAAAACATATATAACTTCTATTTTTCTGAGAAACCTTTTAAGAATTTAAGAAAAGTAGCTATTTAAACGTATCTAGGAATAACAACTAAATAACAATTTAAAACAAACAAGATAACCGAGTGTAGTTATTTTCCTGTGCGATTTGTAGATTTATTCTAAACAAATGAAATAGCTCATCTATCTGCAAGATTCTCGATCCTACCTCAGAAGTGAGGAGTGAATCATAGTTTCTCAGAAACTATCAATCCTCACAGCTTCCCTGGCAATATCGAGAATAGAATTTACTGAAATGAAGCAATTATCTACTCTATTTGATATGATTCTAACTAGAACTTTGAAAGTTAAAACTTGGATTCCACAGAACGGTGGAAAATATGATGGTGTGTGTGATCTTGTCCCCTCAGTGTGATTTCCTCGTTCTTTCATGTTCACGTGGATCCAGAAAAGCGTGTAATGCTAGCATCAACAGAGGTAGATTTTGGGACAAAGGCAGCTCAGAATGCGGACCGAATACAATGTAAGTAGGAGAGGGATAACGCAAGAGTACAGAGCTTGGCTTATGCAATTCCTAGCGGGATTTATTGCAAGTCATGCAACATGAAGCATCCAAACTGAAACTATCCTATTTGAAAAACCTGCAACTTTAATGGCTTCCTAAGCTATTCTACTCCAATGGATTGGATAAAATAACAACACTACTGCACAAGTGGATATGTGGCTTACCAACAATTTGAATAATGCTAACCAAGCATGCAAAGAATTAAAACTATGGCTTCTAAATAGACTAAAAAAGACTGAACTATGAAAATGAAAGCATGAAAGTGAATGAGGGGCAGACTTGCCAGACCATTTGTTTGAGCACAAACCACTTATTTATAGCTTTCATTCACCCAAAGATCAAAACCAAACTGAACTCTAAAAACTATAAACAAAGGCCAAACACTATTCCAGGGGACCAAAAACATAAATGCAAGCCCAAGTCGGCAAGGAAAGCTGGTGAAACGTTGATCTTTACGTGAGTCACGTCAAAACGCTTTCTAGAAAACGCATAAAGGACCACCGCTCTGAGCAGGGTGGCGGTTACAGGACCGCCGCCCTGATCAGGGTGGTGGTCACGAGACCACCGCCATGCAGGGTGGTGGTTTCGACATTGAAGAGCCAAAGGCCAAGAAAAGAGGGGAAAAGGAAAAACAAAGGACGGGGCTAAGCGGGGCATGCGGGATGTTAACACATACTCCGAGAGCTTTTCGGATCCCGAACACCTTGCGAGGAGACCTGTATCATCATTGGGGCACTTGTTACATTGTTCCGGCAGTACAGTACCTTACAATTTTGGGTACGTACAAGTACCAAGCAACTCATTGCCCCCAGGAGTATAGACATAATAAGCAAACTAGCTTTGTTAATGGAGGTAGATCAAGATGATCTGCGAGTCACACACAAGAACAAGCGAGAACTAAAGAGTGACATTTTGTAGGATGATTTTTATTGTTTTTTATTTCTTAGAAACATATTTGAATGTTTTTTTATTTTGAAATTTTTCTAAAACTATGTATAGGAAATCAAGAAACATGGATGCCCCAATGATAGATGGGATGTATAAGGGCAGAATGCCACACGTACGAGAAAGTGAATATGTGACATGCCCCAGCGATTAGGTGGGAGTATTCAAAGGTAAAATCTTTACACATAGAAGGGGGATCAAGGCCAATATAAAATAGGTTCAATCATGAGGAAGCAAAGATGCCCAGCAAAGCTAGCCAAAAACAAATGAGAGAAAGGAAGTAGAAAATTGTTTTATTAAAAGGGTAAAAAGGTTCTTGCAAACATGGAAAAAAGGACATCTGATACACATGGATGTTATAAATGATTTTATAAGAAGAGAGGATGCTATGAAAACATTTATAAGGCGGTCGATGAAAAAATGATTAACCCAAGATACAAATCATGAGACAATACATGCGCTAAAGCAAGAGTTTGAACAAGGTCCAAAAAGTAACACGTGATAACATACTAATCTTGTTTACTCATCGAGGTCCTATGTGTGGATGTGGAAATGAATTATTACCCTTGAAGGAAATAGTTGATAGTCAGTAAGTGAAGACACTAGCCAATGTGTATGAATGATTTAGTTTGAAAGGTAATTTATGAATGGATTGTGGAAGGAGAGTCGTACATTGCTCTGCTGCTTGGCTAGGCGTCCATAGCCTCGACGGAGATGTATTTGATTCTAATCACAACATTTTTCTCTACCGCGAGTCAAGCGTCCATAGCCCTAGTAGAGATTATTGGAAATACCTCAAGAGAGAGTTATATATCAATTTTCTTTTGCTTTTATCTTTTGCTTTTTGATTTATTGATTTTGATTCTTTTGATTTATGAAAACTTATTTCAGCTCTCTTATTTGACAAGGGGTTAAGAACCATGGATGGCTTGATGGAAGGATGTGGAAGTGATTGTGATGACGACATTGACTAATGTTAAAAAATACACCCAAAAATTCTTCCCAACAAGTTTATTATATGTAAATAGTGATAGGATCTCTAAGAGGTAAGTCGTTCTTTAATTTATCAAGGTGATGAAAGACCAAGGTCAAACGGATACCATAGAGATAAATGTCGCAAAATGTGTACGAAATAAGCTAACCAAAATATCATCGAAGGGATGAAAATGGTGGATGACTTGTAGAGAAATATGAAATAAAGGGAAGAAATAACATCCATGTGTATGCAATACACGATCGCAATGTTTGATCTTTGTACCTTTGATTTTGTTTTTGTAATGTTTTAATGTTTTTTCCCTTTTTTATTTTTGAACTATTTTATGATTTTTGATTTTTGATGGTTATCAAAACAAAACATGTCACTCTACGTGACAGGATCCAACAACGATGTTCATGATTTCCTTGATAAGCGATACTAAGTGTGTTTTCTTATCAAGTGTAATATTATCCCGATCTCAATGATCGTGGTGAGATCACACTCAACAAATGATTGTGATTTGTTTTGAAACATGGATTTTGTATGCGGGAGCTTGAGTTCCCTATCCATAGGTTTTTGTACTTTGCACCATACTTGATGGGTATGTTGGTGTGCATTCTTGAATTGCGCTTGATTTTGAATTTTTGGGTTGTTGGGAGATTTGGAACTCTTCGTTGTTTTGGTCTTACCTAGGTAAAAAACTTATATAGGTTTCTTATAAGCTAATTCTTGACTTGTTTGATCCCAAGAAGTGGGAGAAGAATGTGGGAATTTATAATTGATATGAGAAATGATGATGGACTTTCCACAATCATTTTTAGAAGGATAATGTGATGGATGAAAAGGATATCATCCAAGAATTAAAGAATACGGGCTACCATGAGGTGAGCCACATATAGAAGATGGAAGGCTAATTGGATGTGGCCCCAGTATAGAGGAAGAAGGGATTAGGAGGTGTCCCAAGAATATAAGAAGAAGAAGGGATACTAGGACACGAGCCAAGAATAGAATAAGAAGAAGAAGGGCTATTAGGGCACGACCCATAGATGTAAGATGATGGGTCTACTAGGATGTGGCCCAAGAATAGAATATGATGGACTACCTGAGGGTGACCCATACATAGAAGACAAGGGGCTATTTGGATTCCCCAAGAATAGAAGATAGTGGACTACTTGAAAATGTCCCTCAAATAGCAGAGGGAGGGCTATTAGAAGGTGACCCAAACCTAGATGAAGATGAAGGGATACATGGCACTAACCCCCTAAGAGATTGTGATTGAGGAATTGTGATAGAAAAAGAGTGATTGGGTGATGATAAGATAGGCCATGGATCGTGAAATACCAAGAGTTTCATCACATAATGAAGAATGTGAATATGGAAGAATAAGAGGAGGATAAAGTTGTATGATTTGAGGCTCATCCTCCATTTCTTGATAAAAGGAATCAACCTTTTCCTCACAATATGTGGATCCATCGAATTCTAAAGATAATCCTTGCTCATAATCTACTAAAGGAATATCTTCATGTGCCCCTATAAATGCCTTGATTATTTCTTCATTCTGAAAAAGATCAATTGGTATGAGTTGTTGATCGACCACCAAGGGTTGATTTGAAGAAAGAGGTTCAATTGGTATGGAAAACTTATAATATGTTTGATGATGATTGATAGAAGAAGATTATGTGGGGGACAAAGAAGGTGTGGAGCTAGATGTCTCATGAGTATGAGAAGGTGGTGTGGACCTACCTATATGATGGTATATCATATGTAAACCAAAGTAGGATTAAGTCCAAAGTTTGCAGATTGTGATACATGGGTGGATTGAAGTTTGACTAGAAGTACTTTGAGTCACATGAATCTTCAAAGAAGGAAGACTTCTTGGGGTGATTAATGAAGAAGGTCCTACGAAGAAGGGGAGGGCCATGATTCAAGAATTACATTAGATGAATGATAACAAGGGTCATGCAAAGAAAGAGAGGACCATGATTTAAGAATTATATTAGATGTTTGATTGGAGGGATTTGGAGTCACGTGTATCTTCAAAGGAAGAAGACGTTGTTGAGGTGATTGATAAAAGGGGTCTTGGGAAGAAAGGGAGGAACACGATGTAGGAGTCATATTAAATGTATGATGAAGAGGGTCTGTGAAGATAGAGAGGACTATGACATAGGAGTCACATTAGAAGAATGATGAAGATAATTTGTGGTGACACAAATCTTTAGAGGAGGAGAATGTTGTTTAGGTGATTGATAATAGAGGTCCTATAAAGAAGGGGAGGACCGCAACTTAGGATTCAAATTAGATGAATCTGAATAGTAGTTTGGATCTAAATCATTAGAAGAGTCAGAGGAAATATTTGGATTGGAATGCTCAGAAGAAGAGTGGGGGGAACCCGAATAATAATTTTGATCAGAAGTGTCCAAACCATACCACCGACTATGAGATGAAGATGAGGAATGGGTTACCTGGATGGGTTCTCTAGTGCAAAGAAGCAAATGAGGTTTGGTCATGATGGTTGTCTTTTGATTTGAATGCCAAAAATTTGATTCCTTATTGTCGTATGTATAAGGGACCTTGCGATAATCATTCATTGTTGGTGTGTGTTGGGTTTAAGGTCTAGACCTAGATTGTATTATAAAACTTATTCAAAGTAAAGAAGGTTTCATGTTGATTTGGGCAGCATAATGACAACCAACTAGACATTTCATAAAGATGGGGATGTTTGTGTGATTTTCCAAAAGGGAAGCTAAGGAAAACATACATTGTGATGAATCAAGATTGATAATCCAACAAGGTTCGGAGGCGTAAATATCGAAGGATTGATCAAAATTTAACAACATAAAGGACACAAAGGAAATATTTCTTATGTTTGATTGATGCAAAAGTTTCTTGATAGGAAATTTTTTTACCAAGGTTTGAAAGATGTGTTCAAAAATGACCATGAACCTAGGAAAAAACAAGAAGATCAAGAGGATCAAATACCCAAAGGATTATCCTAGAGACAATTTTATAAGATGGATAAACACAAGGAACAATCACACAAGTTCAAAACACAAAGCCAAATTAATGACCAAAGAATAATGAATGATAAATAATCAATGGAACAAAGTGATCATCCTAAATGGATAAGTCAATAGTGACAAACAAGATACAATCACACAATGTTGTTTGTAAACCAATTAGTCAAATGGAGTACTTCCTAAGCATCTGATCAATCAATTGTTTGACGCATAAGATGACCAACAAAATGTCATCACTTATGCCAAGTTTAAAATGAACAAGACGTAAGTAATAACCAAAGGTTGATACGATTTCCAAAAAGGTATACTAAAAGTGAGTTTAGATCTAATCAAGACCTAAATCTAAAAAGTGGAATTTATGACTATGAACAACGCAACAATACCAATAAGATATGTTAACCAAAATTTTAAGGAAAGATAAGGTATTGATATCAAAATGATATTCATACGATCCGCGCACAAAGGTAACAACAACACTCTTCAAAATTGAGCTAATGTTTGAGAGAAAACTAATGCGAGTATACCAAGGAAATGTCACAACGCGAGTAACATAACGTCACAATCTAGAAACGTATGCAAAGTTTATGAAAAACAATACGTAAGTATTAAAATTGTGATAATAAGATACAAGCAAGATAATAGTTCAAAGGAGAAACAAGTGATGAAACAAGCCTAACTACAATTGACGATATTGACTTGGGTATCAAGATAAAAAAGGCTACCAATGATATGAAAATGTCTCCACACACTTTAGACATTTAACAACCCATCTGCAAACATGGATGGGCGTAAACAGACACAAAAGTGGTGAAAACAATCAATTGATAACACAAAGGTAGTCACTCTTCTTTTGATCAACAAAGTGTCAAAAGAAAGTGAAGTAGATCAATTGGGGTTGAAAAATGTTGGCCTTACTTTGGCAGAGTTTCACCTCACCTTAGGGCAAGTGAAAAACTAAGAAAAAGTAATGCTTCACACATTTCATGATGAACAATAGCTCTCAACTCAAATTGGTTTTGATGTGGTCCAAGTTGGCTCCTAGTCAAAGATAGCTTCTAGGTGGTTCTCTCAACTAGGTTTCACAAGTCATCTAAGAGTGAGCTCGATTTACCAAGAAAAGTCACACTAACTAATTCTTGGAGTATCTCTGGCTTTACTTTACCCCCTTCAAGCACAATGGGCAATAAATGTGTCCATCATGTACTCTCACTAGGGTCGCGATACGGATGACTTGTGACACTAAATCTCACAAATGGTAATACTAGTCAAGTAGGTTATGTGGAGCACTTCCCATTTCATCCATAAGGTTCCCTCTTGCATGGACTACTTTGGGGTTCCTAGGACCACCCCATTGTTATAGCTTAAGGCTTATGCCAAAGGGGTTATGTCCTAGTTTTAAGTGGATGGGGCATACCCTTATCCAAACCTACAAATCAAGTGTTTTGAATGTGGTGTGTTTTTATCTTTTAGACTTAATGTGGTTTAGTCATTCACTATTTGGCAATCTGTAACACACGTGTAGTTAGAAAATTTTGTTTTGAACTCCTTTCTTTGACAAGCATATTTAGGTCTTGCACTCAATCATTAGTAGTTCTCAAAAAAATCTCCTAAGAGGGTGTAAGCAGGCTAGAGGAGATACGCTCTATCATCATGGCTACGATGGGAATCTATTGCATTGTCTAGATGTAGAAGAGTCAGTCCAAGTGATCAAAGAGGTACATGAAGGGGTATGTGGTGCCCATAAAAATAGAATGGTTCTAGCTAAGAAATTATTGAGAGTAGGCTACTATTGGCCTACTATGGAAGCAGACTCTTTGCAAAATGTAAGGAAATGTGTACTATGTCAAAAGTATGGAAATTTCATCCATGCGCCATCATAGCCATTGTCAGCCAATCACAACCCCATGGCCATTCTCCAAATGGGGATTGGATTTAATAGGAAATCTCACCCCTACCTCATTTGATGGTCATACTCACATCATCATAGCTACGAAATATTTCACTAAGTGGGTGGAGGCTATTCCTTTGACTTATGTTACAGGAGCTCATATTTCAAAGTTTATCATGAATCACCTTATCTACCGATATGGACATTCTTGCAGCCATAGTTACTGACAATGGAAAATCATTCAAGAACAAAATAGTGAAGGACCTTTGTCATCAATTTCAAATAAAATTGAAGTGGTCTACGCCATATTATCCACAAGGTAATGGGTAGGCTGAAGCCACTAACAAAACATTGGTTCAAATCATGGAAAAGATGGTGAGTAAGACATGTCGCAATTGGCATTTGCAAATTCACCCATCCCTTTGGGATTATAGGACCTCCATTCACACTCCTACTAGTGCGACACCCTATTCCCTAGTATTTGGAACTGAATCCATCATCCCATTAGAAATCGAGCTTCCTTCCCTGAGAATATCTCTTAGGGATTACCTAGACAAGGATGAGGATTACAGAGTGGCAGGCTGGCTAGAATTAGAACTCTTGGATGAAAATCACATCCATGCCCTTAACCATCTCAAAGTGTATCAGAATAGAGTCTCCAGAAATTACAACAAAAGGATCATACCTTGTCAGTTTGAGGTCGGATATTTGGTCATGAAAGAAAATCAATTCAACACAAGGGCAGAAAGAGAGAAGAAAGGAAAGTTTGAACTACATTGGTTAGGACCTTACGTCATTATGGCCAAATATGGTACAAGAGCATACAAACTTTCCCATCCCAATGGTGATGAGCTCCGTGAACCTATGAATGCCATGCACCTTAAGCGGTTTTATGCTTAAACATGGTGCAAAAATCAGAAAAGCAAACCAAAAAAAAATTAAAATGATCAAAATATAAAAAAATTAAAATAAGAGAAAAATAAAAAGAGAAAGCAGGTCATCCATATGTGAAAACCATGCAATTGTGGCACTTTGGATAGGTCCCTTGGTGAAAATTGGTTTCCGGCACCTTGGGAGGATTCGTTATTCACAAGCATCTTGTATACGGAGGGTACTTTTACCGAGCCTAGGGCTAGTTTCACACTTGTATCTCAAATTTCTGTCAACCTATCCTATCGAGCCTTGATCCATATTTTCTCCTCTTATAAATAAGTGAAGAGATGGTCTTTTTATATTCCCCAATAATCACTAGGGGCACTTATGCGACTTCACCTTTCTGTTTATAAACACATGGCACCTACCCTTGTATATTCTCCGTCTAACGTTGGGGGCATCCATGTTTCTCGGTTACCTATGCATAGCTTTAGAAAACCTTAGAAAATCATAAAAAAATTCAAATATGTTTGAAAATAACAAAAACATTCAAATATGTTTGAAAATCACAAAAACATTCAAATATGATCAAAATCCAAAATAATAGAAAAACACAAAACAAAAAAACAATAGAAATTTGTTTCACAAAAGCACAAAAACAATAGAAAATTGTTTCATAAAAGCATAAAAATAATAGAAAATTGTTTCACAAAAGCACAATAATAGTAGAAAAGTGTTTCACAAAACAATCTTGCAAAAACATAACTTTAGTTTACTTACTTTATCTTGTTTCTTGCTTTGTTTGTGTACATTGTTTGCTTGTATAGTTGTTACTTGTTTGTACATTTGTATAGTTTGTTTCTTAGACATAATTTGATAAGATTCATCTTTTCTTTATTAGATTAGATTCATTCTTACTTGTACATATGCATTGTGTTTTTGCATGCTTGTAAATAATTGTACATAGTTGTGTTAATTCGTGTTGGTTGGCACTGTGTATTTTGTTAACATTTGATTGTGTTTGTTTGTCGCATGTACATAGTTTTGTTATCACATCATCATATCTCCATCAATATCATCACATCTAACATCATCTATACATCATATATAAATAAAATGCTACGTGTACATCATACATGTATGTTATGCTAATCATCACGTATCGTATCATCAAATGGGGGCAAGAGGGATCATAAATATCAAAATCTATCCCCCTGCACCAATATCATCGTGTTATCTTGTCCACTAATCTAGAGCATCACATGTACAATAAAATTGATATCATCTATGGATATATCATGTCAAAATCAAACACATGTGGTACAAACATCTCAACTATCATCATGATACATATAAAAGTGTGAAATCAAACCATATAACATCACACTCTAACTCTTCTTCTACTCATCATGAATAGTTATTTTATTTAAATAATTATTTTCCTTACTTTTTCACCATGTTGGGGCATTATTTTCCATCTAGTACTCATTTCTTCTCACTAGGACAATTTTATTGCTCCTAGGAAATATCCCTTCTTCTACACACTCCATCGAATAATTATTTTTTATTAAACTCTTTCCATTGTCTTTGGGAATTATTTGCCGCTTATTGCTTCTTTATTTTCCGTGGGGAATTTCATTTTCTCTGGTGATTCTTGTTAATTCTTCTAACTTCTTCTCTATCCAAACTGTCAAAAGTCTAAAAATCTTTAAAAAAATTCAAAATAAAAAAAAAACTCAAAAATCCTAGAACTTGTAAAAATTGCAAAACTAGGTAAACCAGCTCATAGCGGCTAAAAATCGTGTCTTGCACATGGTATTCTTTCCATATCTTGTTGAAAATTTCACATCTTCATAGATCAAATGACTCACGAGATCATCAGATTTAGATACATTTACAAAACTAGCATGTTTGCTTCGTCAGTACTTTGGGGCACATATAGTTGTTTGGTACTATTTCGTAGTGCACTACACTTTTTCATTGGACCCAGTGTCCTTCATCATCTTCCCTTGCATGTATCCTTTCTTGGGGCATCATTTTTAACCCTTTTCATCAATCACAACATTTAGGGATCTTCAGCTTGATAACAAAACATTTATCTGTTGTCTTGACCGTTGTTGGTTGGAATGTGTGTTTGTACTTGTTTTCCCTATTAAATGAGCTTGTTTCCTTCTCATATTGCATTGATTTTTGTATGTTGCATTGAGTGGGTGTTTTCAGCAATGGAAAATTGTTTGTAGTATGGCTTTTCATGTCATCCTACTTTTGTTGTATGCTTATATTTTTAATAAGGACCGATGACGTAGATCTTTAGCAATATGATGACAATAAAGTTATTTTAATACACTGGATGAAAGCTTGATCTTTTCTTTCCATCTATCATTCCTCTTCTACATCATTCTCCTATCAACACTATTCTTCTTATTCACCTAGGGCATCCTATTCCTACCCATTCTTCTATTTCCTTTCTCTCACCTTTTTCGATCATCTATTTCCTTCTTTCATCACCCCATCGACACTCAAGGGGGAATCTCTCACTTCTACTAATTTTTATTCTATGTCTTCAAAATTATATATGTCTACTATCTTTGAAGTGGCGTCACTTACACCACCTCAAAGAGGGGAAAATTTAGTCACCTATAATTTAGTTTGAGCAGTTTAAATACTTAAATTGCACTAATTATACCCTTTCCCACAAATTGACAACATATCGTCAATATCGCAAATTTTCTCTGTTATCATCATTAATTAATTACATTAGGTTAGTTACCTAACTCTTCTATCTAACAATGACACCAATTAACAACATTCTTTTAATCAACTCCTATTTCTATCTAGATTAATTAATTATTCCTAATTAATTAAGCTCCCTTTTCTATCTAGATTAATTAATTATTTCTAATTAATTAAGCTCCCTTTTTATCTACATTAATTAATTATTTCTAATTAATTAATACCCCTTTCTATCTAGATTAATTAATTATTCTTAATTAATTAATTCTCTCTTCTATTTAATCAATAAATCATCATTTATTTGATTAAAATCCTCTCATAACATAAATCACACTAACTATTCCTCTAAAAAGCTTATATAAGCTTGTACACCTAATAATTAATCACTTTGGTTAATTAATAAAACCCCTCAAACCCCATGGGTCACTAAAGTACAAACTAAACTCTCCTAAGGTTGACTCAACCCTTTATAAAACTCCCGTATCCACAACTAACCCAACCTCTCCATTTATCCCACATGAAGAGGGATGTAGATATTATTCTATCCATTGGACTATATAAAAGCCCTCCTCCTACCTTTCTATTTACACCTTTGCACACCTAAATGAGCATAAAGCCTAAAGCCTAAGCTATAGCCATTTTATCATCTTAGAGCATTCTTCATTAGAGGAGCTAGCTATTTTCATTTATTGTATTCATCCATCCAATTTTTTAAGTCATATGGGGATATGTCAAATGGTCTTGTAGTCATGGATTGATAAGATTCCATTCTTGAAAACCTTGGGATTCAAACATACAATCAAACCTTTGATTGCTAAGGATCTAAATAAGTTCATTTTATTTGATTAGCATTCAATAGAGAGAGATTAATGGATTAACATGTTAGTTTCATATTTATTCATGTTCTAATGCGAGGATGTTGGTAGATTAGTCTTGTTTAATCTCTAAGCATGATGGTGCATTGATTTTGATTTAACTTTGTTTTAGGACTACTAGGTGTTAGTTATAATTCTTTTTGCATTGCTAAAAAATTCATGTACACACCTATTCTAAACTTCCAAGGGACCAAGAAGGGAGAAAGATGGATAAAAAAGAAAATCCTAAGCTAAAAATGTGATAGCACCAAGAAACAAGTGGAGAGACACTCTCAAATGAGGTAAAATGGGATCAAAATGATGACAGAGGGGGCATACATAAGTGCCAAAATCCAAAAAAACCTTCAAACCTCCATTTTTAAGGGTACAATAGATTTAGATCCTATAAGAAGAAAAAAGATGCAAAAATACCTAAAATGTAATGAAAGGAAAGAAATTACAATAGAACACAAGCTAGGACAGATTAATAGCCACAAAACAAGTATTTTATTGCTTTAGAAGGATGCACAATACATTACAATGAAGGTGAAAGGAAAGATTCACCATGGAGAAACCCAAATCTGAGGCTTACAACTCATACACACATGTGCAACACTTGAAAAGAATGCACAAGCATTACAAGAATGTCCAACATTACAAATGAGCCTCTTTTTACATTATATAAAAATGGGAGAGAGAGAAGAGGGAAAGTTAGAGTAACTCAAATTCATGATTTCACCCACCAAAAGATGCATTAACTCTTTGAAAATAATGATGAACACCCTACCAAATCAATATATCCATGATCTTTTTCTTCTTTAGAGAAGAAAAGAGTACCATACTTCATTAGTTCTAGTTGTTCACTACCTAGAACTATGGTTTTTAATGTTGGAGACATTTTCCAATTTTCACCAACCTAACATCATATAAATCCTTCCAACAATATAAATTTTGTGAAAATCAGAGCAACAGGTCAAAAGTTATGGCCATTTTAAGTTCAAGGGGTCGGAGTTTCTACACAGGCTCCCACATTTCACATTTAATTCATCTTCTCCTTTTCACTTTATTCTAGAAATTTCAGATTTTCATGGTAGATGGGAACTTGGGAATTGGGGCCACCTATTCCTTAAATATCTACCTCATCCACATTTAATTTTCATTTGTTTTACATTTTATTAGATAATCGAGTCCAACATGGAACTTAGGAAGCTGCTCCACCTCGAGACATTGGTGCCCGCAATCCTTCCGACTCCCACAATGAAATATATCTTCGTTAACTCCCATCCCTTTTTTTTGGCTTATTCACTTCCACATGGAACACACGTCATTGTGTAACATGTTTTACACACCATCTTATTCTTCACACTTCACCCCGACCCGCATTACACTATCCCGACCACTTCCTTCAACTCCGTGTCCTTTTTGGGGATGCGGGAACATTTAACCCGTGGTAACATGTTCCCAAGTTCCTCCTACAAAAAAATTCACATAACATTATTTCCCTTATATTCCGGGTAAAGCGGGGATTCGGAGAACCCGTGACTCTGCCAAACTATTTTGCTAGTTCCACCAAAACCCAAAAAACTTGCAATACACTAGAATGACCCATTTTATTTTTTTAGGTTTTTTTGGTGAATTATGGGATCAAGGGGTTATGAAAAGGAAAGGGGAATCCTTATAAAACCTCAATTTTCCATTTATTCAGTTCTACCCTTGTCCAAGTCCAAATAATCACTGTAAGTTATCAAAATACCTGAAAGGGGAATTTTGGATAAGAATTTGATGACTTAATGGGGCTATCTCTGACTAGATTTAAAGTATCATTTTACCTTGAAGCATCCATTGGGCATGGAGTCAACGTGATAGTCTTAAACTTATTCAAACTTGAACTTCTCACCCGGGTCCACTTGAAACACTTCTTGGACTGAAACCGATCTCGATCTTGAAATGGTCACTCTCATTATAAAAATTTTAAGTTAAGTTTTAGGAGAGTGGAAATTTTTTTAGCTTAATTATTTCACCCTATTTCCTAAGGGTGTAATGAGGCGAGCAGTGTAGTAGCCCTTATTTAAAATGCATGTAGATTTGATTATGTAAATGAGTTGTTGGAAAAAATGAATGAAGAATGTGAAACAGTCCGAATCCAATTTTATTTTCTCTAATTTTTTTCTATGGAGTATTACAACTGATCCTTGACACTTTGGGACTCCTCTTCTCCACATAATTCCTTTCTGCAACCCTTCATGAGAATTGTGCAACAAGACCTTCCAAAATCAACAAAATTGTGCAAAGCACTTAGGGAAACTAAAACTACTCTACCAACAAGACAATGTGTTGTAAGCACTTAGAGGAATTTGAAAAATAATCTACTATATATAAGGGAGGAACTTCACTTCAGTAGTATCAAGGCTTTAGATAGATCCCATTGACCAAGATGTGTAACTCTTCTCTATCAAATCTTGACAATTGGAAAGCATTTTTGTTCTTACAGCCTGAAATGACGTAGGGACCACTCCATACTACATCAAATTTTGAGTTTCTACTTGGTTTAGCTATATCTACATCCCACTTTAGAACTAAGTCTCCTTCCTAGAAGTTCCTAGCCTTTTCCTTCTTGTCAAAAATCATCTTGATTTGAGCTTGATCCTTTTCCATTTCTTGCATTGCTCAATTTCTCAACTCCTCTAGCTCCATGAGCTTTGCATACCTGACTTCCATGACATAAAACTCAAATAACTCAAGCTTCTTGATTGGTTCCATAATGATGTTAGTTCAAGAGCTATGGGAATCCTTTCTTCCTTCCCATAAACTAGTTTGTAAAGAGAGCTACCAATTGATTTTTAGGAGTAATCCTATCAGCCCACAAGAAAAAAATTAGTTTCATGTACCATGTTCTACGATTCTCATCCAAATACCTCCATATTATTCTCAATATTTTTTTTTTTGGACTCAACCTAACCATCACCCGGGGAAATAATTTGAAGATGTGATCAAGTATACACCATTCTTCACAACCCAATCAAATATTTTTATGCCATGAAATTCCAAAGCATTGTCGAGAGATGATTGTGGGAGGAACACCAAATACAGCCATAATAACTTCCTATAAGTCCAAAATGTTGGCTTCATTAGCTTCCTTCAATGCATATTCCTCTCCATCCATTTGGTAAAGTAGTATGTGGTTGTTATGATAGACACTTGAATTTGGATTGATTATTCCAATGAATTCCAATCCCCATTACATGAAAGGATGATCTACGAGAGATGGGGTGGAGTAGAAGGGTTTAGTCTTTCCTTACATGTAAATAAATTGCACTTCTTGTATTTCTTAGCCCATAAATAACATCATCATTGAAGAGATTAGGCCAATAATACCCAGCCTTCATGATCCTGAGAGTTGTTACCCTTGGAGAAAAATGACCTCCTACTTCTCCATCATGAAACTCATGAAACACCTTCTCGATTTGATCTATTTTTATGAATCTTAGGAGAATTCCATTCAAATATTTCTTGAATAAAATTCACTTGATAAGCACATATGGAATGGATTGAAGTCTGAAATACCTTATATTGACTTTGTTCAATCCATGAGGGCACTATATCATGAGTCCAACAATGAATAGGAAAATGATTAGCTATCTTTTCTTGGTCATATTGAAGAACTAAAATGTTCTCTTCATTAGGTTTTTGGCCTAGATGCTCACACAACCCATTGCCTCTAACCAACTTGGTCACCTTGATTTTAATGTCATACTCTATCATCTTGGTTATCTAACCAACTCTTTTCTCATTCAAGTCCTTGTTCAAAAGAAATTATTTCACCCTGGTGTGTGAAACTAGTAGATGGATTTTGTTGTTGGACATTAAATGTCTGAATTTATTTAAACTTCTTATCATGGCAAGGATATGCTTCTTAATGAATGAATACCTTACCTCATAGTATTCAATATTTTGACTGAATAATGCAACATGTTGTTCTAATCCTCCCTCATTTAGTTGAACCAGTATGGAAAATATTGTTTCAAACACCTCCAAAGGCATACAAAGTGAATGCCTTGAGAAATATGGATTGACAAGAGTTTAGGCCTATGCAATTACCTTCTTGATGGCTTCAAATTTGTCCTTTCCTTCATCTATCCACTTGAAATCCATACTCATTTTCAGCATCAATGTTAGTGGCTTGACAAAATTGGAAAAAAATGAGACAAACCCTCTAACAAAGTTAATCCTTCCTAAGAAACTTTGAATTAATTTTTTATGAGTACGTAGTGGCGGTGCAAGAATGGCACTAACTCTCTTTGGATCAATATTCAATCCTTATTTAGAGACAATATGGCCCAGGAGTTTACCTTCATGAGTTAGGAAGCCACATTTCTTGGGATTGAGAGAAACTCCAAACTTTATACACCTTTCAAATACTTCCTAATATGAAAGATGTGATCAGTTGCATCCTTAGAGAACATTGTGATATCATCAAGATACACAAGAACCATTTTATTGATTATCCCCTAGAATGTCATGTCTATGGCCCTTTGGAATGTTGCTCCTACGTTAGATAGACCAAGTGGAATTTTCTTGTAGGCATAGGTTCCCTATTTGGTGGTAAAGGTTGTCTTGAACTAGTCTTCCTTCTTTACCATGATCATATTATATCCTAAGTATCCATCAAGGAGAGAGAGTATTCCAATACCTACTACCATATTTAAAAAAATCCATTGAAGGAAGTGCGTAGCAATCCTTCAAGGATATCTTGTTAAAGCCTCTAAAGTTAACACACAACTTGATTTCTCCATTCCTTTTCCACACATTGGAACAAGATGGACAACCCAAGATGAGTGTTTGATAGGAAAAAATATGCTTTCTTCAATCAATTTGTTCAATTCATTCTTTATCAAGGGCTCAATTTGTGGATTAACAAGATTCTTCTTATGTCTAATAGGATTATCTGTAGGATCCAAATCAATGGTGTGCTGACCTAAAATATAGTCAAATCCTCTCGAGTTCTTTGTATATACATGAAAAAGATCAGAAAATTCTTGGCAAAGTTCTAAAAAATCATGTTTTTCCTTCTCATTGCTTACCTTGCCAATGTTGAGGAATTTTCCTTCACCAACTAAGATAGGCTTTGAATCCTCACCTTTGACCATTATATTTTATTTTTATTTCCGAATTGGTCATTGGGTTGAAGATGGATTCTAAATTCATTGTGCCCTTTGGGTTCTTGTTTTCTCTTAGATGGACCACTTGGTCTCCATATTGCCTCTTCAATTTTTCTTGATTTCTTGAAGAAAACCTATCCTCTTCTTGAAGGAAATTGATAATTTGAATATCATTCTCAAACACATGCCAACTTGTGACATTGTATGGTATAGTAGATCTCACTATTACCTTGATATGAGGTTGGAATTTGTTTCTTTTCACATTCTCAACAACATCAAACCTTGCTCCAATTGCAGCGATTTTTTCAAGTAACTTCATTCTCTTTTCTTAGAATGGCCTAGATATTAAAAGCTTCAAAATCCTCCAAAATATCCCAAACCTTGTGCTTATAGGCCTTCAGTAAGTCATTTTTGGCTACATTTTCATCATCCGGCTTGGTTTACAATCAGTTCATTATCCCCAAAGGTCTACAAATTTTTTATGTTTTTCTTCCTTACCCATTGCAATCCATGGATAAGGGACTCATACTCTTAATAAATTATTAGTGGAGTTGAATTGGAAGCTAAAATATGGGTAATATTTGATACCCTCATGGGATACAAGGACTACACCTCCTCCTGCACCTTATCTTCTTCTTGATCCATCAAAGAACATTTGCCAAATGCCATTCTCTTCTTCATCAATTGGCTTGGTAACACTAGGCATGGGGTATTTTCCTCATGTAGGAAGTAAATACCTAGGAAATATTCTTCAATCTCCTTATATGGATCAAATTTATAGCACTTATGTGCCCACTCATCAAGTATCAAATCAAGAATGCCCCCAATCTAAGTATCCGTCTCTTGAGTGCTTGGACAATCCTCTTGATAAAAAATTGTACAATTGGCATTGATAAGGCTAGGCACATATGGTTCTACATGTTATATAGAAATTGGTTTAGAATTAATGGTGTCCTTAGTTTCATACTTGGTCCTAAAGATCATGTGATACCAATCTATTGACAAGTATCCAACAATCTTGGCAAAGTGAAATCCCTACATAGGCATAGGGAAAAGAGTTGAGGTAAATACATTATGGATACATCTTGAGAAAACTGAAACACTAGTACATGCATGTAGTGTGAGGCTTATACCTCTGATAACTAACAATTTCTAATGTTGTTCCATCCATATACACCACACATTTAGAAATAGGTTCATACTTGAGGCTTAGTTGGTCACGTAATTTGCTTGGCATGACAAAATTGCTTACTCCATAATCAATCATATAACTATGCATCAAGTTATTTTATATGATCAAAGATACATAGAAATTTGGAGGCTTCATTTTTCTTCTTGGTTGACCCTCCTTTTTTTGCATGGAATTGATAAGAACCTTTTTTGTTCCTTGGATGACTCATTTGGGGTGGACAAGTTGGCCATGGATGCTTGCAAAATATCTCTTTATTCCGAAATAGCCAATAATTCCCACATGGATATGCTTACGTTGGTTTTCCACATTTATTCAAGGATGTTGAAAGTATTTGTATTATCCTTCTATTGCACCTTACTTTTAACAACCTTTTCTTGCACTTGAGCTAATATAGAAGGTCCCTTAGGCTGATTTTGCACATTTGGAGCTATGTTTAAATTCCCAACTACCTAGAGTGTTAAAGAAGGTTGGGAAGGAAATAAATTTATTGACTATCCCTCTTCCATAGTTCTTTTCTTATATCTAGTGTTTGCAACCACACCTTGAGGAAGAGTCTAATTTATTCCACAAAATTCTTTCGTTTTCCAATTCACAAGTGAAGTGTCACTTAGAGGTGTTTCTTGACTGTCAATTTGATGTTGATTTTCCTCTGCATGTGTTTCATGAGAAATAAATGTGTTTTACACCATTAAGGATTGGTTTAAAATTCCATTGGGTCATACTACTTGGTTGTGTGGAATATGAAAAGGGAAACACCACTCATAATCTTACACAAGATTTTTCTAAACAGGAACTATAGCTTGAGATGAAGAAGTTACATTTGGGTTATATGGTTGGAATGGTCTTGTAAGAGGAAACTAATTTTTATTTTTATTTATTGCTTAGGATGGAGGATTTTTTTCTTGATGAGGGGTTTTATTAGGTTGGGATGGAGGTTGATAAGATCTGAAACTTTGTGCTTTCTACCTTTTAATGGATACCAAATCATTCCCAAAGTTTAACAAAGGTTTCATAACCTATTGTAACTCGGTGAAAGTACTGAGAAGAAGTGGACGCTTCATAAGAAATATATTTCCTTGGGGTTGGGATAGGTGTTAACTTAGGTGTTTGATGATAATTTGGGTTCTCAACCTCTAGGAATTTAGGTGTTAAAGGTCTAGGAGCAAGTTTCCCATCCTAAATAAGACTATTCTCAGCCCTAATAGCAATGTTATAGGTTTTGGTAATTTTCTACCACCAATAGACTGAATCATGACTAAAATATCACTATTTAAATCCTTTAGATAATAAAGAAATGTAATTTTTGGGTGTAGGCCTTACCACTTGAGGGATTTGTTCCTAATTCCTTTGAAATATCGTGTTAAAATTAGTCATCTACTCATTAGGTTCTTTGTTCTTTGTTGTCAACTACTCTACTAAAGACAGGTGATCTAAGTTATCCTCAAAATAATTACACAAGGTTGTGCCAAGATCATCCCAACTGGTAATGGATGAAGGTCTCAAACTTCTATACCATTGAAGTTCTTTACCCTTGAGTGAAGATGCTAGCAGTCTAACTTATACATCATCTTCTCTAACCAGATGAATAGAGAATAGTCTTACAACATCTTGAACGTGCTCAATAGGGGTAACTTGATTCATACCGGTGAAGTATAGAATACTTTTAAGCACAACTACTTTGGTATATCATGGTTTTCATTGAGTACAAGAGGACTCCCACCAGTGAAGTTGGAAAATGGTAAATTCCTCTATGGTGTTTCCATGATAATAGGTCTCATAACTCTAGTAGACTATAAGAATTTCCTACCAGGAGGTGGCGTTTAAATAGTTTTGTTTGGTGGATATTTTGATCTAGGAACTGGTCTTCCCCTCCTTCTCCTCTTTTTTGATAACAATAGGTATTTAAAAGCTCCTTCTTTTCTTCTAGTACTTGTTTGAATTCTTCTCATAAAATTGAGGAACTTTAACTATTAAAACCACTAAATGTGATTTTTGGAGTCGTCAAATGTGTTATTGCAGAGCCTCCAAAGGCTGAAATTTCTTCAAGATACACACCCAAACTTGGAAAAAATAGAAATATTAACTTCTAATGGTCATACCAGGTGTTACATAATTGTTATGTCAAAGAAGTAGCACCCTAGGATTTTTTTGTCACAAATCCCTACCTTTTGCTAACATGGGATTGTATCTCAAGTTGTGGGACTTGCTACTTGAGACAAACCTCCAAAGAATTTTGGTTCCTCTACCTAATCTTAATGATAAACTACTCCTAAGGAAGGAAATATAGCTATCTAACCCTATTCTAAACTTCTAAGTGGCTAGGGAGAGATAAAGATGCATAAAAATGGAAATCCTAAGCTAACATAAGTGATAGCACCAAGAAAAGGGTGTAGAGACACTCTAAGCGAGGTAAAATGGAAGAAAAATGATGAAGGGGGAAGACATAAGTTCCACAGTCCAAAACAACCTTCAAACCTTCATTTTTAAGGAGCACAGAGATTTAGATCCTAAAACGAGAACAAAAGATGCACAAAATACCTATAAATGTAATGAAAGGAAATAAATTAAAATTTAGGATAGAATAGTAGCCACAAAAATTATTTTATTGCTTTAGAAGGATGCACAATACATTACAATAAAGGTGAAAGGAAATATGGATAAACCCAAATCTAAGGCTCACATCTCATACAAACATGTGCACACTTGACAAGAATGTAAAAGCGTTACAAGAATGTCCAACACTTACAAATGAGCCTCACTTTACATTATATAGAAATGGGAGAGAGAGAAGAGTAAAAGTTAGAGGAACTCAAATTCAAGATTTCACCCACCAACAAGATACATTAACTATCTTAAAATAATGATGATCACCCCTGCCAAATCAATCTCTCCATGATATTTTGTTTGGTAGAGAAGAAAAGGCAAAATACTTCATTAAATTTGGTTGTTTCAACTACTTGGAACTATTTTTTTAACGATGGATACATTTTCCTATTTTTCATAAAAATACCTTGATATAAATTAATAAATCTATTTTTTAGCATAGAGGATGTCGATACCCTTCCGATGATATAAATTTTGTGAAAATCGAAGCAACGGGTCAAAATTTATGGTCATTTTAAGTTCAAAGGGTCGGGGGTCCCACGCGCTGGCTCCCATGATCCACATTTAATTCATCTTCTCCTTTTCACTTTGTTGAGAGTATTTCATGTTTTCGAGGTACATGGGGAAATTGGGAACCTACGTTCATCTATTCCTTATATCTTTGCCTCATCGCATTGGCGTGGCCTTTGTTTTATGCTTGGATCGGATAATCGGGTCCTACATGGAACTAAGGAATTGTTCTACCCAAAACATTAGTTCCCACAACCCTTATGAATCCCGTAATGAAAAATTTATTTGTTAAATCCCCACCCTTTTTTGTACGGCTTATTAACTTCCACACAGAACACACATCTCCGCATAACATGTTTTGCACACCATCTTTTTCTCTGCACTTCACCCCCGACCAACATTACACTTGTCGACCACTTTCTTCAACTCTGCAGCCTTTTCGGGGATGTGGGGATCAATTAGCCCATGGGAACTTGTTCTTGAGTTCCTCCTTCTACCAAAAAACCCACATAACACTATTTACCTTATATTATGAGAAAAGTGGGGATGTGGAGAACCCACAACACTATAGAATTGTTCGTTAGTTCTATTAAAACCCAAAAATGCGTGCAATAAACTAGGAAAGACCCATTTTTCCTTTTTTCTTAGTATTTTGATTAGGTATGGGATCAAGGATTTATGCAAAGGAAATGGGTGTTATAGGTGACAAGGACCGAGAGTAGGGGTGAATTAATCTCTAATAAAATATTTTTCACACATACTTCAAACCCTAACCACACAAACTCATGTAGAACACATCAAAGCATATAAACTTTTTCAATGAAGTAAAATCAATGTAAGGAACACAATATAATATCAAAGACACATATATTGATAATCAAATTAGATCCACACACACTTATATATATGCTCAAATCAGATCACAAGGTGTAATGTCTTCAACAATGATCCACAAGATACAATAAAGTGCTCTCAAGAAAATCAATGTCTCATGAATACATATGAAAAAGTAAAACTATGAGAATGTCTTCAACTTTGAATATAAGATCTGAAAACTCCTTATAAACATGAAAATTACAACATGTGAGAATGTCTTCAACTTTGAAAATAAGATTTGAAAACTCCTTATAATCTTGAAAATTACAACATGATATGAAGATAGCATCTAAACATAAGCATCCAAATCTATCCTCCTTCTCCAACTCATTTTCATATAAACAACACCAACTTTGCACTTGCTCAAATTCTTGTCATGAAAACTAAACCAGCTACTATCATAGAATGGAATTCTAGGGGTTTTGAACTAGGCCTAAATATTTTTCTTTTGCAGAAAAAGGGTTCCTCAAAAGAAGATAAAGGGGATTTCAAAAAGCACCCAAAAACATGCTTTCATATGCTTATTCACATATCAAACTTAGGCACAACCTTTTCCCTCAATTTGGTATGACCCATACATCAATTAAAAATTTTAAATTTGAAATATAATAGTCACAAGTGAACCAATTAGGTCGGCCTAGCTTCAAACCACATTACAAGTGCCAAAAATGGCTCAAAACCCCATGAGCACATTCTTAAAAATGTACTTACAATAAATGTATACTTTTTCATGACTAAATAACCATTCTATATGGATTAAATATCATAAAAAAATCATGCATGGTCTCACATTTTATCAAACAATCAAATTATTTCATTTACTAGGCCCAGTTTGTTTTACAAATCTCAAAATACTTGTTTCATGCACCCTTCAGCACCGTGGAAACTTCATAATGCAACCAAATCACATAAACTACTAAAAACCATTCCATGTGACCACTCAATGGAAATTTCATAGCCTTTACAACACTTCTAATAAATTTTTAATTCATGAAACATCCTTCACTTCAAACCACAACAGCATTTTCCTTTCACCGGATCAACCTAAGAAACCATTGTTTCTAAATGTTATCTCATAAATCATTTATACATACATTAAAGACATAAAAATGGATTAATTTGATGAAAAATTCATCCTTATTGACTTTATATGTGATAGGAATCATCACCCAATCCATCGCATGCTTTAAATAGCACCAAACTTTCAATGGAACACATCATGTCTTAAACTGCTAAAAACTATTCCTGCTTAAAGAATGTCATTGAAACTCTATTAAATGATCTCATAATGAGGCAACCCATATATAAATATAAATATCTATGATTCATCTTTCCAATGAAGTTTTAATCATCTCAAAATTCCACATATATCTAAATTTATGCTCATTTTACTGGACCGTGTTATTTGAGATCCTAAAACTGCTCTTTGACCAGTCAACCTATTTGGACCTCAAAACAACATGATCCTGCATTAAATTTCTCTGAAACCTCAATTTAAATCAATAAAAACTCTCAATCATCATGCACCATCAATTTTTCAAGCTACTCCATTGGACCATCTTTTCCTAAAACCTTATTCTCTAAAAATGTTGTTTTTAGGTGGGGCCCACTCATCACCATGACCTCAACCATATATTTATGGAAATATAACAAATTCATTTACAACATCCAATAATCACTTCTACACTATTAATCAAAAATGTGTAATAATACTTCATTTTCCACAAACTTCTCCTAGTTAGGGTTTAACTAGGGTTTTAGACCACTTTACCTTCTTAACATTCATACATAAAATCCTGACAATAAAATAAACTCATTATTTTTTTGAAACATTATAAACTCACCATATAAGCTTCCCTAAAATCCAAAAGGTCCCATGAAAATCACACTATTGACAACGAGCATCTAAAGTTTAACTTCAAGATGAAATTTGACTTGACTTTCACCCAGTCTTTCAAAATCAGTCATATCCAGAAAAATATACATCATGGGCAATTGAAATTTTTTGAGATCACTAAGAATCATCCCTATAACATTTACAATCATCATAATTTCAATTCCAATCCTCAAACTCTCCATTCACTAAGACTTAACTATGTTTGCATGTTAGATCCTCACTGTAGAAGCTAGAGTCAATTGAAATAATGCAAAAATTAATCAAGTAATTGTTATCCAATTTTTCCCCTCGGGAAAAATTGATCAAACAAAATCTTACACAGGAGAGATGGAGTGGTTGGTTCATTCATACGAGCTCACATCCAATTTTGAAAATCAAGTTCAGCAGTGGTGGTCGCCAATGAAATGCAAGGTCGGAAAATCAATGGCCAATGGGAATGACAAAGGATATCATAGCTCAAAATGAAGAAGAATGGAGAAAGGCTTGAAGTTTTCAAACTTTACATTTTTGGCACTTCGAGAAAAACAGGGAAAAAAATGGTTAGCAATGTCTGAAACCCGAAATTTTGGACTTTCAAGTTTCGAGGTTTCAGAAACTCTCGACGCGAAGTTGGAAAATCGGCCCCAAATGTCTCAAATCCCGAAGTCCAAAAGTCTAAAAATTCAAATTTTCAAGGTTTTAGGGTTTCACATACCTCGAGAAGTGTGCCATAAATGGAGTGGAAATTTCCATAATCCTAAATTCTGAAAGTCCAAAAAATCAAACTTTCAGGATTTCAAGGTTTCGGGAATTTTGGGAATCATGCGTAAAAGCGGTGAGAAAAATCCTGAAAGTTTGAAGTCTAAAATTTCAAACTTCAGATTTTCAAGGTTTCAAACTTTGGAGTTTCGGAAGTCTCGAACTTCAAAACATGAAAATCACCCCTCAATTTCTGAAACTTTGAAACCTGAAAGTCTAAATTTTGTACTTTCGGGCTTTCAGGTTTCGGACTTTCGAGAACTCTCAGGCCATTTTTCACATAATGACAACTCGACCTTGGATGGCCATATATTTTACTACGAAGCTCGGATTTTAGAAAGAGAGGACTTTTTAGGTGTCCTAGTTTTCTCACCTACCACCATAATGAAGGTATGGGCTTCCTTTAACCCAAAGCAAGGCATGGTACATGGAGGCATGGGTTTTGCAATAGAAACCATAATTGTTGCGAGAAGAATTCAATGCATTTTAGGGGTGGTTCAAGTGGATTCTGGATTTCTACTATCTCCTTCTCTAATTCTTCCTATATATTATAAGGAGGGGCATTTTCTAAAAGGTTGGAAAAAATTTCCTTGCACCCTCCCTTATTCTCTTATCTACAAGTGAATTTGTGGAGTTCAAACCTCCCATTTCAAACTGTAACGCAAGTTTGTGCCTCTTGGCCATTGTAATGGACTGTATCAAATTCTTAGAGTAAAAAATAAGTCTATGGATGATTTCAACCCTCTCTTATGTTCATTGTATCTTCATGATCTCTCATTGCAATCCTGGTTATCTATGCATGGTGGTTGTATTACACTTTTAATGGTTTGTGTTTAATTACAAAGCGGGTGTTCAACATTCCTTTGATGCATCACCTCTATTAATTTAGGTTTATTTTCTTGCATCTTCATACCGCTTTCTCCTTGGAAAGTTAGATTAGAGTTTAGAGTAGATCCTCTGCAAATTGTATGTGTGCACCGAACAGAGGAATAAGAACCAGCCTTCATCCGGAGAGCTTTCCCAATTACAAAGTTCCACGGAAAAGATCCATGTTTTGCAATAACATTGATAGTTTTAACCCATCGAGTTACAAAAATTTAGTGGTGTTGTGATTACGCATCAATAGTAACCTCTACAAATGACCCAAACATACCTCATATTCCATTATGCACCTGATTATAAGCTTCCATGAACTCATATAGCTCCAAAACACTTTGTCACACCTCTAAGCTACTATACCTACTCCCAATGAGCACATGTAACCAAGTGAACCACATGTACTTGTACTGTGTCACTAGTTTGAGTGCTCAAATACCCTCAAATCATGATATACATCATGTCAACATGATTCCCAAGTATCCAAGTAGCTCACGCGCAAGCTACACCTCTTAGGAACCTGTATAGGCTTGCAAGTTAAAGCACACCTCACTGAATCCCAATGTAGCAGTTGATGTACATCTAAAACATCATGTTAGCATAATAAAAGCATTCACTTTATCATTAATGTGGTTTTTAATCAATTAAAACACCTAATAGGACCACATGTAAACAATCTCCCCTTTTTCATTGATGGAAAACACCTCGAACTTCTCCCCTTTTTTACATTAATGACAAAGGCATACCTATAGCTCATATTATTTACCTTTAACAAATTCATACCATATTTTTTGGTTGGAAAAATCAACCAAAGGTGTCAAACTAACTCCATTTTCTTGAATTTTCCTCAACCATTGATTTTACCTTCATTTCAAGCATATAACAACCATGGTCCACCAGAAAAAAACTTCCAATATCCGAACATCATCAAGACTCATGAAAGAACAAAAATCATACCTTATTTGGAGAAAAAAACCATTCTCCATCTTCTAGGCATGCAAAACAAGCAACTTTTCACCACAACCATGTTTTTTCCTCGAAGGAAATATTGTATCGAGTGTAAGATCTGATCCTTATCCATCTTACACATGCCAATAATGTTGGTTCCAAACATATCAACTTAGCAAAACACATTTCTTTTCTAAAATCCAACTTTTATAGGCTTGATACAATCTTACAAAGCATATTATTTCTCTTCATACAATTTCTAAAACTTAGGGCCCTAAACAATTCTTTTAGTGCATCTAGAGCTAATTTTAACATGTAACTATATGTTATTCATACCTTGCCTTGTCGACTAACACTACCGCTAGACTTTATAAACCTATCTCAAGTAAATAAGTTGAATTTCATGCTTCTTACCTTGGTGTCATGTCTTGGGAGTACTACAGGCACTTAGGCTCATCCTAAAGCCCATTTTCATTCTATAACAACATCACATATAAATGACAACTTGCATTCAAGAGCTAGAAAAATGTATACATTAAGTACATACCTCTTAAGACTTTAGGCCTTCAATAAACATATGCATTATTATTTCATAGAGTTTTAGACACCTTGTACTACTATGCCACCCGAAACTCACCCCGTCCTCTACCTTAAAAATCTCAATCATCACCTTTTCAAGAGAACCATATAAACATGTAATCCCTAATTGTGACACATACCCTATTTAAGACTTGTTGTATATATCTTCCCCCGGGTAGATATAGAAAAACAGAAAGAATATAAAAATCAAAGAGGCTCAAATCCTCGACATTTACGTAAATGGCTCACAGAAATGGCGCACGAAAATGAGTGTCGATAGGGTAAAGGATGCACCCTTGGCGCACAGAAATGGTGCATGAAAATGAGTGTCGATAGGGTAAAGGATGCACCCTTGGCGCATAGAAATGGCGCATGACAATGAGTGTCGACAGGGTAAAGGATGCGCCCTTGGCGCACGGAAATGGCACATGACAATGAGTGTCGACAGGGTAAAGGATGTGCCCTTGGCGCACGGAAATGGTGCATGACAATGAGTGTCGACATGGTAAAGGATGCGCCTTGGCACACAGAAATGGCACACAACACGGAGTGTAGACAAAGAAAAGGATGCGCCTGGCGCACGTGAAATGGCGCACAACAATGAGTGTCGACATGGTAAAGGATGCGCCCTTGGTGCACGAAAATGGCGCATGACAATGAGTGTCAACAGGGAAAAATTTTTGCCTTGGCGCACGGAAGAGGATGTCGACACACACATGGATACGCCCTTGGCGCACCGCCAGGAGGCGCAACATTTTGAGCGCTGACAGGAAGCACCCTGGCGCAAATATTCAGATGGCCATAACTTTTGACTGGGAGCTCGGATTCATGCAAGGTTGGACTTTTCGGAAAGCTTACAAGGTCCTCTGTCCAACTACGACTGGATATCTTTAATTGGGTGAGAAAAAATTCTTAAAATTGTGAAATACAGTTCGCCACTTTCTGGGTTCGCTAGGTTCTCACCTACCGCCATAATGATATGATTTAAATGCAGTCTGGAGGTGGTTGGGGCAGATTTTGGATTTCCTCTCTTCTCCCTCTCTTTTTCTTCATATAAATTGTAAGGAGGGGCTTCTTATTACAAGTTGTTCATCTTTCTCTCTCGCCTCCCTTCCTTTCTTCTCCAGGGTTGAAAATGGAGTTCGAACCTCCTCCCCGCTCCGTAATGGCATTTTTGCCTTTACTAATGAAATGATGTTCTATGCAAACTTCTCTGGAGCAACAAAAACATGTTTTGTGATGCATCCGTCCATCCTTGCTCGTTTTTTTGCTTGTTTTTTCTTGCTCTCTCTTCATTACAGGTATTTGTGCATGTTTGAATGTTCATTACAGTGTCCTGAGCTGTGTTCATGGAGTTTTGGGACATTTTCGTGTGAAATCTATCCTTGGGCCTGTGATGCATCTGTCCATCCTTCCCATCGCTCACCTCTCCTTGTTCCATGGTAGTTTTGATAGATGTTCAACATTCTCCTTCTCTGGTGTATCACCGTTTTAGTGTAGGCTTTTGTTGTTTTTCCCTTTTCTCTCTCTCTCTCTCCTTGGCATGGTTAGATTAGGTTTAGATTAGCTTTCCTGCACTGGAATAGCTTGTGGCAGGTAGTTTAGGAGTAGGAACCAGCCTTCTCTGGAGATTCCTCTCTCATTTTCACAAGTCCCACACTTGGAGAGAGGTTTCCATGTTGTGCAATCACACTGGATGCTAGTAGGATCAACCTAGAAATCTGATCAACATCCAGGGGTGTTGTGATTTTGCATCAATAGTTTTGGCACCCGGTGGGACCTTAGAGGTCTTCCACTTCATCTTTTGCAGGTTGGTGTGTTCCTGTGAAGATTTCAGCCTTTGGAGGCACTTGCAAACACATCTGGCGACTCCATCTGATCAGCAACCCATTTCTGAAGTTGCAGACCTATTTTCATCCATTCCCATCCATCCTTCTTTCCATCCCTTTCATTATTTTCCATTCCATGAAGTTGTGCAATCATGACTTCATTTCCATTATGGAACTCACATTTACAACAGCAAAGCAATGTTTCCCACCTCCAACATGCATTACAACTCTTTCAAATCAGCATTTTGAACAAATTCAAGATCAGTATGCATACCCATATGAGCAGCAATGCCAAAATCAGTTTGGCTATGGAGCTTTCCAAGAGCAAGAGTATGCATATAATGAAGACAATCAGATGCAAGATGTTGGTCTGTTGGAGAAAATCCAAAAGATGGAGGTAAAGATGGTGCAGTCCAGAGCAACAACTCAAATGAGAGCTTTCAGAATTGGTTGCAGGACTCCTTGTCCATGGGGAGGCCCTTTTCCAAGACACTTCATCCCTCAGAGAAGCTGGACTTCATGATGAAGATGCTGCCCCAACTTGCACAATGGACAGCAGAGATAGAGGCCTATACACTTGTTGTTGAACAACCTTGTCAATGGGTAAGTTCTACACCATCATCTGGCTTTTCTCTTCCCATTACTCAAGTAGCATCATCTCATTTGGAATTGCAAATTTTGAACTCTCCATCTGCTGTCCCAAATGTTGATCCCATGTCTCCACCTCTCAGTCTTCCACCACACCTCAATTCTTCTTTCCTTTTTCCTTCCAAACAGTCATCCCCTCCACAAGAGCTAAAAGAAATACCCCCTCCTCCAAAGAAACAAGAGGTTTCACCACCTCCACCACCACAAAAATCATAAAATCAGTTGAGTTACAACCCATCCCTCCTCTTGCATTCCCAATTCCATGTGGGGAAGAAGAAATTGCAAAAATCAGTCATCAAGGACAGCAAGAGGAAGAGCCAAGAAAAGAAGAAATGATTAAGAGCTTAGTAAGTTTGGCTCTTAAATTTGGAATTGAGAAGATCCCTTTGCTGGTAAAGCCTACGGAAGAGGCTAAGGTAGAAACCATGGTGGCCAGGACTGATTTTGTTGCAGCAGAAGAAGAGCAAAAGGAAGGAGCAGATCAGCAATCAGCTTGCTCAGAATGTAGTGTCCATGTTGACACTCTATTTGAAGGAAATGCTGATCTAATTCAAGTTGCACAATCAGCCATGGAGGAAGAAAGCTCTGAAGGAGATCTTGCAGCCCCAACTTGTCCTCTAGAGCAGCAGATTGAAGAGTTTGACTTGACAAACTTCATGCTGGAGGAAGAGTTCAATCAAGAGCAAGATTGTCTTCAAGCATTGGAGGAAGGAGAAGATGCTCCAAATCCAAAAGAAGAGGAGCACATTCTAATTGTGGAGGAGAAAATTGCAGATCCAAGGGCTTTGAGCACAAAGCAAGCTACAGGAGAACCTTCGCTTCTTATCTCTACTTCATCTCTCTCAAGTTCTAGTAATGAAGAGGAGTTTGATCTCTCAAACTCAATGTTGGAGGGTGAAAGAAAACATGGTGGTCAAGTTACAGATCAAGAAGACACCATGGAGGGAGTTGAGCATTTGCAGCAGGACAACCATGAGGTAGTTTATCTGTCAGATTTGGAGGACTGTTTTGATGGAGAAGAACCGGTTGAGTTTCCACCATTCTCTCTTTCATCATCCACATTCCAAACACTTGAGTCTGACTGTCATAAAGGAGAACATTCATTTGCAGAGCCGCATCTTATAGCAGCTCTTTGGAACCAAGATTGGAAGATTTTAATCTTTCATGTTCTTCATTAGAGGAAGAGAAAGGACAAAAGAATTTCACCATTTCTTCCACATCATCCATTCAAGAAGGTCTACAAGAAGACTCCATTTTTGGAGTTGAAAATCAGAGCTATGGGCATATCAAATAGATCAGACCTTTCCCAATCAGGTATTTGGCTTCATTGGAGCCAAAGGAGAAGTCACAACCAGTCATGCTTGCTTCTAAGCATGAGGATGAGCTACAAAGTACCAAGGATCAGCTGTCATACCTCTTCAATCCAAATGCAGAGCAACTAAAAGAGGTATTGAATTTGCCTTCAGCTGATACCTTGATGATTTGGGTGGAAGACCAGCTTCTTGTTGATTTTCCATCCATCCTAACAGCCATGATCAGCTCCAAATCATTTGCATGGCTGCCAATTTTGAAGAAAGGAAGCTATTTTGCACAACCAGTTGCAGGGTTTGTTTAGCTTGCCTTTGTTTCCAGTTAGAATAGAGTAGGTAGGTTTGCTTTCAGTAAAAGAAGTGCTTGTGCACACTCTGCATGTTCCATTTTGGAGCATGTATGATTTTCAGTTTTGTACATAGTTTTTGGTGTTGCTGGTTTTGCTCTGGCACAGTTCATTTCAGTGGCATTTTGGTGAGAACAACTCTAAGTTCAATGGAATTCTAGTGGCTCAGAGGGAAGTTTTCAAAGATCATATCAGTTTTCAGGCTTTCTTATGACTCCATGCCCAATGGATCGCTAAAAGGCCACTGATCTTCTACCTAGCAGGCAGGTGATCCCGTTGAGTCACCAAATTGTTGTATATATCTTCCCCCCCGGGTAGATATAGACAAACAGAAAGAATATAAAAATCAAAGAGGCTCAAATCCCTGACATTTATAGAAATGGTGCATGAGAAATGGCACACGACAATGAGTGTCGATAGGGAAAAGGATGCAAGCATGCACATGGAAATGGTGCATGAAATGAGTGTCGGCAGGTAAAGGATGTGCCCTTGGCGCATGGAAATGGCGCATGACAATGAGTGTCGACAGGGTAAAGGATGCGCCCTTGGCGCACGGAAATGGCGCATGACAATGAGTGTCGACAGGGTAAAGGATGCGCCCTTGGCGCACGGAAATGGTGCATGACAATGAGTGTCGATAGGGTAAAGGATGTGCCCTTGGCACACAAATGGCACACGACACGGAGTGTCGACAGAGAAAAGGATGCGCCGCGCATGTAAATGGCACACGACAATGAGTGTCGACAGGGTAAAGGATGCGCCCTGGGCGCACGGAGGTGCATGACAATGAGTGTGTCAATAGGGAAAAAAGTTTTGCCTTGGCGCATGGAAGAGGATGTCGACACACACATGGATGCGCCCTTGGCGCACCTTCAGGAGGCGCAACATTTTGAGCACTGACAGGAAGCAGACCCTGGCGCAGATATTCAGATGGCCATAACTTTTGACTGGGAGTTCGGATTCATGCAAGGTTGGACTTTTCAGAAAGCTTACAAGGTCCTCTGTCCAACTATGATTGGATATCTTTAATTGGGTGAGAAAAAATTCTTAAAATTGTGAAATATAGTTCGCCACACTTTTGGGTCGCTAGGTTCTCACCTACCGCCATAATGATATGATTTAAATGCGCCTGGAGGTGGTTGGGGCAGATTTTGGATTTCCTCTCTTCTCCTCTCTTTTTCTTCATATAAATTGTAAGGAGGGGCTTCTTATTACAAGTTTTCATCTTTTCGCTCCGCCCTCCCTTCCTTTCTTCTCCAGTGGTTGAAAATGGAGTTCGAACCTCCTCCCCCTACTCGTAATGGCATTTTTGCCTTTTACTAATGAAATGATGTTCGTGCAAACTTCCTGAGCAACAAAAACATGTTTTGTGATGCATCTATCCATCCTTTCTCGTTCTTTTTTGCTTGTTTTCTTCTTGCCTCTCTTCATTACAGGTATTTGTGCACGTTTGAATGTTCATTACAGGTCCTGGAGCCGTGTTCATGGAGTTTTGGGACATTTTCTCGTGTGAAATCTATCCTTGGGCTCGTGATACATCCGTCCATCCTTCCCATCGCTCACCTCTCCTTGTTCCATGGCGTTTTGATAGATGTTCAACATTCTCCTTCTCTAGTGTATCACCGTTTTAGTGTAGGCTTTTGTTTTTTTCCCTTTTTCTCTCTCTCTATGTCTCCTTGGCATGGTTAGATTAGGTTTAGATTAGCTTGTCTCGCACCGGAATAGCTTGTGGCAAGTAGTTTAGGAGCAGAACCAGCCTTCTCTGGAGATTCTGTCTCGGTCCACAAGTCCCCACACTTGGAGAGAGGTTTCCATGTTGTGCAATCACACTGGATGCTAGTAGGATCAACCTATAAATCTGATCAACATCCCGTAAGTGCTATGATTTCGCATCAACAAGAATCTCTAGGTCATCTTAGAGCTCAACCTTCCTAGATATAAGTACATTTACTCATGCTTCCTCTTCATTTATTTGATCTTATCTCGGTCAATATCGAGTGCATAATTGTAAGACATTTAGCTCTCTTCATATAGTCATAGAATTCTCCTTTTTTCAAGATTCTATCATGTCCTTTTGAAAACAAATTATATAAATTCATGATTCATCTTCTCTTTGGTATTTGAGATATCAAACTTCTTAGATACTTCTATAGATCTTCATCCCATTTCTCTCTGTAGATGACTATTTGGTGCAAGAGAAATCACAACAAGAATTTTCATAGTCATTGTGACTTGGCAAGCATACATACATGAAAGAGGCATATAAACCATCCTCCCTTGACCTTCATATGCCTCTAAACCTTCAAACCTTTTTGAGACCTTGAATTCATCTTACTCATACCTTAGAGTGATTATATTATCAACTTGTTTCTAATACCTACTTCTATGTCATCCATCAAGTATTGTGATTTATTTTTCATCATCCTACTTGTGATTAAGAACATACTTTAAGCCTATATTATCCTAAAACATGTAGCTTTATCCTTTGTACCTTATCTATGCTCCTCATAGCTCTATTCAGGAAAACTGGAACTATTTTCTAAGAGGGTACTGTAGAAACCCTTGATCATCTAAACAAAGACATCTAAATACATCTAATTCTTTCAAGAAGCCCCTAAACACTCCTTATATCATTTTCTCCCTTGTTTCCTCATGATGATCTTGAATTAAACATCTTCACCATTGTATATAGTGCTTTATGACACTTAAAACATATATGAAACCCTATGTACAACTCTTGGTAGCTCATTTTCTCTATCATATAGCTTTCTCATAGTCCAATACTCTCTAGCACAACCTTAGTTCTTCTTGAATACTCAAATACATACCTTTAATTCAACTTTGTCTCATGAATACTGTAGTTCCTGTGGATGAATTTCTCATGTTCATCTTGCTCAAAATTATAGCGTGTATTTAGCACTATTTTGGACACTATGTGTACATCTTGAATCTTTAACTTTTTAGATCATTATGACCTCTAAAAACTCAAACACTTCTGGGAGTAAGCATACCTCAAACTAGTATGAGATATCACCTAACTACATATGAGCTTATGGACATTTTGTACCTTGCTTCTTAGACAATCTAAAGGCTTGAAATAAAAAATTAATCACTTTGCACCTTTCATATGGCCTTATTAACTAGAACTTAATCACTTCTAGACTTGTACTTTATTTTTGCTCCTCCATGGGAAAAAATTGTCTTCAATGACTCTCCTAGTAACAAGAACTCCTAATGTTTGACACAATTCTTATCAATTTGGTGATAATTATTGAGATCTTGGTGATTCCTTGACATTTGAATTCAGAACTTCTCTTTTCATTTCTTAATACTACATTAGCATTTGATATACCCATAATATCATCTTAATCAAACATTGTAGCTCTTTTACCTTGTCAAATATCCTTGTGATGACATCATTATTATTCATTCACTAACATAGTAAAAAGGGTATGAATTGACCCAAATAATTGAATACAAACCAAGCTCATAAAGACTTTGTACTCTGTAGCATTTATCTTTGTCATATTTGGGATTCTCCTTTGACTCAAATACATTGAAGAACCTCTTAACACACAAATTACCACTTGCAGTCCTGTGATGATACAACCAATCATACTAACCATCTTGATACTTCACGAGAGCATAAGGAACAATCCTTCACAAAATTTGACTATGTTTCATCAATTTGTGCTCATTCATAACTCATGCACACCTTTACATTCCTTACAATTTATTCTATGGTTGCCCACATTTTCATTGAATTTGCATTGTGAACCTTAGAATATTCTTCAAAGAAAAACATTCTGGTTTGAAAGATACACCTCCTCTAATTAGGTCATTTTACACTTTCACTATCAATCTTCATCCTTGTTAGAGATTCCAAGAATTGTAGCTATATTTGGAAACTAAGACCTCTGAAATATTGAAGAAAAAGTTATCTAGAATATTTGTATAATATTTTATCTTTGAATTCAAGAATTTATATCTTCAAATCCATCTATCCAACTATATCTCTCATACACATTGTGAAATCATAGTCTAAAGACCGAGAGACCCAAAATAGTACAAGTTTTTGAAATTATGCCCATGATGCTTCATGAACACCACTATTATGACATTCTTAAAACACTTAAGCACTTATATGTTGATATGGAATCATGTAAGACACTTGCATACCTGAAACTTTCTTGGCGGACTCAATATTTCTCAAGTTTTGAGCATTTCTTGGTCACTGATTACCTCTTGAGATGATCTATTAATCAAATCAACACTTCAACATGATATCCATCTTCACATAGCTTCTTCAACATACAAAGAGAGATATTAAAACTTTTATGGCTCATGACATATGACTTGACGACCTACTCATACCAAAACTTATGCTCATACCCTTGAAATGACATTACAATACCTCTTAGGAAGAATGAATGCTCATGAACTCAAGATGGTCTTTTCTTACTTGAATGACATTTTCAAAAGATTCATACACCTTATGGACTATTTTAGACACTTGACCTATGCCATTAAAACTTATGACTTATCCTTATAACACCAATTAAGACACAGACTTTGACATTGATTAAGCATTTATATGTAATAAACAATATCTACACACTCCTTATTACATGACCAAGAGACATATGAGTAACCACAACTGAATTAAAACAACTTCATCATGATTGGACTAACATAGACCATAAGAACACCTACATGAGATACTTATGACCACACAGTTGAGATCATGACTTTTCACACAAGAATACTCAAATAGAACCTTGACAACACACTTAGAGATAAGATGACATACCTTATGCACCATGGAGAAGACTCATACTGACTTAGACAGCCCCCTCTCCCCCTCACTCCAAAGCTTCATTTGCACCTATACACCTCTAAGAATCCTAGTAGAGGTATATGTCACCATGGAGGAGCTTGATGAGAGACCTAAGAAGGTATCAAACCCTCTTCTTGCACCTTGATTGATTCCTCCTTTTCTGATTCAAATTTTTTCATAGTAGATCCCTTATTTTTCTCAGTAAAACTCTTGGGATCCTCTTGAGCATATTGACTAGCCTCATCCTTCTTCTTATATGCTTGAGCTTGTGGCTTTGGTCTTTAAGTTTCTTTCTTCAATCGACCTGCATTACAAAACCTTGAAATTTTCCCTATCTTGTGGCACCTAAAGCATTCCACTTTCCTTCCTCTCCACTCAAAATCCCTATGTCCATATCCATTGCAAGCATAAAAATACCCATTGAATTTACTTACATACCTTCTTGTGTTTGATGGCCCATTTTTGCAATATTTTGTAAGATGTCCTCTCTCATGACAATGATAATATTCAGCTCCATATATTTTACATGATTTTTTATCCTTCTTTTATTGACATACCTCTTCCTTATTTTATTCACAATGTTCCTTCCCTTTTCCATAATCCTTCTTTTCAACCATAAGAATAAAAAAACTATCCATATTTCCATAAGCACCATATTTATAACAATTACCATGAAAAACATCATACCTATATGCATTTGGATTCCTTATAGATGATATTCTAGGAGGTGGAAGATTTGATCTCTCTTTCTTGTTTTGTTGTTTGCTTTCACTTGATTCTTCTTCATTCTTCTTGGATGAATCCTAATTGAATCCTAGGCCTATCCTATCACCATAGACCTTTTTTTCCAAAATTTTACTCAGACAATTTGAACTTCCTTGAAAATATAGTAATTTTATTTTCATTTTACCTAGATATTTCTTCAAATCATCTATTTATTTCCTCTTGATCTTCATCGAGTTTTTGTCTCCTCAAGTTTCTTCATTAAAACTTTGAATATTTTTTATCTCTCAGCCTCATGTTTGATACATTCTTCTCTCTTGGTCTTCAACTCATCTAGGTCCTCCTCAAATTGAGTTTTCAAAACTTTGATAATATCATCATGAGATCTAGACATCTTGTTATGTGATCACCATGCTCAACTACCCATTGCATTGTTCTCGCTTAGTATTATATTGAATTGTTTCCAATGATTGACATGTCATCTTGTCACCAAATATATCTCTCTTTCTTGTTAGGATACTTATAAGGGCCCACTATAATACCAATTTTGGAAGTTCTCGGGACAATCAATGTCTCATGAATAAATATGAAGAAGTAAAACTATGAGAATGTATTAAACCTTCATTATCATATCTGAAAACTCCTTAGAAACCTACAAATTACATCAACATTATATGAATATAGCATCCAAACACAAGCATCCAAATCTTCCCTCCTTCTCTCGGCTCGCTTTCAAAGAAACAACACCAAATTTTTGCACTTGATCAAATTATCCTCATGAAAACTCAATCAGTTTCCATCCTAGAATGGAACTATGCTTCTTCACATTTTAAACTTAGGAACAACCTCTTCCCTCCATTTGGATCAACCCATACTTCAAGGAAACATTAAAAAATTGAAATATAATAGTCACAAGCTACCCTATTAGGTTGGCCTAGCTAAAACCCACATTACAAGTGCCAAAAATGGCTCAAAACCCCATGGACACATTCTTAAAAATGCCATTACAATAAATGTATATTTTTCATGACCTAAAACCACTTAAAATGAATAAAATATCATAAAACATTCATACACAGTCACACATTTGATCAACCAATCAAATTATTTCATTTACTGGGCCCAATTCCCTTTACAAATCTCAAAACAATTGTTTCTGCACCCTTTAGCATCCCGAAAAATTCATAATGCAACAAAATCACTTCAAATACTCCAAACCATGAAATGTGACCACTAAATGGAAATTTAATAACCTGTAAAACACTTCTAATAAAGTTATAAGTCATGAAACATCCCTCACTTCAAACCACAACAACATTTTCCTTCACCATATCAACCTGACAAGAAAGATATTTCTAAATGTTAGCTCATAAAATAATTTTTACATATATTAAAGACATTAAAATGGATTAATTTTAAGAAAAATTCATATTTATTCAATTTTCGTGTGATAGGAAGAATCACCCAATCCATCTCATGCTTCAAATAGCATTAAAATTTCAATGAAACACATCATGTCTTGAACTACCAAAAAATATTCCTACTCAACGAATTCTCTCAAAACCATATAAAAATTCAAAATCATAATTAAATAAATATATAAATGGAGATATCTCCAAATTCTATTTCCAATTCAACTTTAATCATCTCAAAACTTCACTTGTAGCTCCGGTTATACTCATTTTACTAGACCTGTTATTTTAGATCCTAACACTACCCTTTAACTAGTCAACTTGTTTGGACCTCAAAATACCATGATATTGCATTAAATTTCTCTCAAAAATATATTTGCATCAATAACAATTCGTAATCATCATGCAACATCAATTTTTCATGCTACTCCTTTGGACCATCTTGTCTTAAAACCTTCTTCTCCAAAAGCGCTATTTTAAGGTACGGCCCACTCATCACCATGACCTCAAAAATAAATTTATGGAAATATAAAATAGTACTCTACAACATCAAATCATCAATTTTTCACTAGAAATCAAAATTGGGTCATAATTATTTACTTTTTGCAAACTACTCCTAATTTAGGTTTAACTAGGTTTTAGACTACTTTACCTTCTTAACATTTGTTCATAAAATCTTGACAATAAAATGACATCCTTATTTTCATTAAAACTTTTAAATCACCATATAATATTCCCTAAAATCAAAATTTCCCATACAAATCATATTGTTCACAACGAGCTATGAAGTTCAACTTCGACTTGGAATTTGACTTGATTTTCACCCTGTCTCACAAAATCAGGCATATCTGGAAACATACACATCATGGGAACCTGAAATTTTTTTGAGAGAACTATGAATCATCCTTTAACATCTGCAATCATCATAATGTCAATTCCATATCTCAATATCTCTAGTCACTAAGACTTACTTGCTTGCATGTTAGATCCCCACTCTAGAAGCTGAGTCAACTAAAATAGTCCAATAACTCATCAAGTGATATTTTAAAATGACCTAAACATACCTAATATGACATTATTCACCTTATTTTAAGATTCCATGAGCTCATATAGCTCAAAACACTTTGTCACACCTCCAAGCTATTATACCTACTCCCAATGAGAAATTGTAACCAAGTGAACCACTTGTACCTATATTGAGTAACTATTGTGAGTGCTCAATAACCCTAAAATAATGTTATAAATCAAGTCAACATGATTCCCAAGAATCTAAGAAGCTCACACTTCCAAGCTACACTTCTAGGCACATGTATAGGCTTTTAAGAGCAAGAAAACCTCACTTTGAATCCCAATGTAGTAGTTTATGTACATCTGAAACATCATGTTAGCAAAATGAAAAACATTAAATTTGTCATTAATGTGGTTTTTCATCAATTAAAACACCTAATAGGACCACATGCCAGCAAATGGAAGCCTTAGAACACCTCAATTTTCTATTTAATCAGTTTTACTCTTATCTAAGTCAAAATAATCATTGTAAGTTATCAAAATACCTGGGAGGGGGAAATTTTTTATAACAACCTCCTTGAACAATGCAAGTTATTATTTAAACTATAATCCTCCACACCAAAATAAGGGGGACTAATATATTAAGAATATAAATAATAAGTATTATGAATTACTCATTGTAAAGATGTAAACTCGTTATAATAAATTGTTAGAATATTATAAATTACACTATTAAATAGTATATTTTGTTTGTTAAATAATAAATTTTTATTAGCAACCATGTTCTTAAATAAAATAAGAAATTACGTTTGATATCTGTCAAGTGGGTCGAAGATTGGTATAGACACCTAAAAATGGCCTATATGCATGTATTAGTTGTTACATTGCATGATTTTAAGATGTTTGTGTGCATGTAGATTATTGATCCAAATGAAACAATATTGATGTGTATATTGAATTCTAATTGTCCTTGGGTCTTAGCCCAACCACCTTTGAATGTCTCTTTCTCTCTCTAACTCATGTATCCACATAGTTGTTTAAGGGCCTAAGTGAATTATTGTAACATTTGCTCCTTTTTCTCCTTGAGATTCATTCACCATTTTCTTAAAAGGATAATTTTTCCTGGTGTTTTCTTCCATTTGATGTCTCCTACGGTGAGTATTCAAATACTCTGAAGGATCTTGTGTAGACCACCCAAGCTTCTTATATCCCAACCTCATTTTAGGAATCATACACTCTCAAGACAAATCTTTTTCGATACCACCGATCCAAAACTTAGGGGTTGTTAGGAACCCATGCTCTAACCCTTCTATTTGCTTTAGATTAGATTATTTACTTTTGATGCATATGCTTTATAATTCATCCCTTTAGCATATTTGAATAATCCTACGTGTGCGGGAAGTAGTATTTTCTTGGATGGGAATTAGTATATAAGAAGGTGTTAAGGCTCAATGAGGCATCCAGAATATAATGTATTGAGCTTACTCAAAGAATGTTTCCCCCTCGAAGAGTCATGTGATTCAATATCATTCAGAGTTATTTGCAATGTCATTTTGAGTTATTTTTCTTGAGTTATTTGTTGCAAGTTATTTCCATTTCTAGTTAAAATTGTTGTGATTGGTAAAATAGTGTTGCAGGGTCCTCACATCTGGTATCAAAGCACTTTCCAAGGGAAAAAATATCTCTGTAATAAATCATGGTGATCTAATTCTTCACACCTTATGCTCTCACCTTTCCCAAATGGGATCTTGGCGATCAAAAAGTGGTCCAGATCTTGTTTACATTATGTTCGCACTATTGCCTTCTATTCTACAAAGTTGGGTAGAAGTTGGGAGTTGTGTTGTTTCCAGTAATATTTCATTACATTTGCATTCTGTTAACCATCCCTTTATAGTCAATTTCAGGTAGAAACTAGATAACTAGACATCCAAAGTGCGGAAGAAAAAGAAGCACATTCCACAGGAACTCCTTAACTTTCACATGAAAACATGTCATGGGCTTTGGCTAGAGCAAGGAAACCTTAAAATTTTCACGTGGTTGTCTGCATTTCTAAACCACAAGCTTCAAAATCCATCATTATTTTCTCAAAACCATTCTTCTTTGTGCAAAACCAAATCAATCATTCGATTTAAAGTATGGTTTTGATTCTGGTTTTGTGTGTAAGATCTTCGGTGAGTTCTTGGCAATTCTCCCCGCTCATGAACGCAATTTAAAAAAACCTGGTTATGGTTGTCACCGTATAGGCACAAAAGTTATGGAGGAAGAACTTGAAACATTAAAATCTCAAGTCATTGAGATGATTCAAAGGTTACAAGGATTGAATTAGCATAATGATATTTTGATCAAACAACAACAAAAGGAGGATTCCTTCTCACACAAATCCTTCTCCAACCAATCTTGTGGGCCCAAGATATACTTTCCCAAGTTCAATGGTATAGATCCTACATGATGGATTTATCATACCGAGTAGTTATTTAACATTCACATCACTTATTCTATCAAGCACCTCATACCATTTTGAAAATGACCCACTACAATGGTATTGTTGGTATATCATAACAAATGATGAACCCGATTGGAAGAAATTTACATCCCTCATTTTGGGTAGATTTGGTCCCTTTGAATTTGAGGACTTCACCAAAGCTCTCACAAAAATATGCGAGACCTGTACTATTTAGGATTATCAACTGGAATTTGAGAAACTAGCTAATCACACTAAAGGGCTAACAAAATACTTCTTCAAGAGTTACTTTGTTAGTGGCCTCAAGGAGCCAATCCACTCAAAGGTGAAAATGTTTCACCCCACCAACATGATGGAAGCCTTGGGCCTGGCTAAGTTGGCTAAAGATAAAATCTCATAGCAACTTCGACTCCTACTATCGTCCACAGCCAAGAACTCAACCAACCAGCTACCGATGTCCAACACCGAGATCAAGAGTCTCACGAGGTTGAGATGTGGGCATGTAAGGATAAGGGATTATGTTACAACTATGATGATAAATGGGTTAAGGGTCACAGGTGTGTCACATAAAAACATTACCTACTAGATGTGGAATCACCACTAGAGAAAGATAGCGAGACTAATAGCAGGGACTTCCAGGATGCTCCAGATCAACCAAGCCCTGCAGAGGATTATGCACCCCAAGAGGATCAACTAGATATCTCCCTGCACACACTAGTTGGTGTTACCACCCCATAAACTATGAATATCAAGGGGTGCTTCAAAAATATTCCTCTCACAATCCTCATTGACTCAGGTAGCACACACAATTTCATCAATCCCCGCATTGTTAAGCAGGTAGACTACTTTGTGTACCCTTGTTCTAGCTTTGAAGTAATGATTGCTAATGGGGGAAAATTTCCTTGTAAAGGGAAATGTCAGAATGTATGCATTTTGATAGGTGACTACACTCAGTGAATGGATATTTTTTACCTAAATCTACGTGAATGTGATGTGGTTTTAGGTGCACAATGGCTCCACACTTTGGGACCAATTCTATGGGATTTTTGATCTCTGGATGCAATTCATAGATAATGCCTAGAAACACACCTTAAAGGTATTATTTCTAGGATTTTATTCCATCATCAGCTCCCATCACATGGAAAATCTTCTATGAAGAAAGGCTCTCATGGGATAATTTCCCATCTGCACTCCATCCAACTCCAACCCCCACTACCGCTAGCAACCCTGCAGACTTGTAAACCATCCTCGACAAACATGATACTATTTTTATCAAACCAATGATTTTCCCCATTCACATCATGAAGATCACTACATCCCACTCCTTCCAGGAATCATCCCCCAACATCCATCCCTACCGCTATCCATATCTGTAAAAGACTAAAATGAAAACCTATCAGGGATGACTCCTTAAATCCATCATCATTCACCCTAGCACCCCTGTACTCCTCTCAAGTATTTCTTATCCACAAAAAGGATGAATCGTGGTGGCTCTGCATATACTTTCATCCCCTTAACCACCTTACCATTAAAGATAATTTCCCCATTCCGGTCATTTGATGAGCTTAGATGAGCTCCATGGGAAAAAGTTTCTCCAAATTGGACCTTCACTCCATCTATCATCACCATATTCAAGTGTATCCTAAAGACATTCCAAAAACATCATGATGGTCACTATGAATTTTTGGTCATGCCATTTGGCCTTACAAATTCCCCTTCCACCTTTCAAGCACTCATGAATAAAATCTTTTAGCCTTTCCTCCATCATTTGTCCTAGTTTTCTTTGACGATATCTTGATCTATAATTGCACATGGGCTAAGCACCTCCAACATATTGACAGGGCATTACAAATTATGTCAGACAATAAATTATGTGCCAAATAGTCTAAGTGTTCCTTTGGCCTCGAAGAAGTGGAATATCGAGGGCACATTGTCTCTTTTGACGGGGTCTATGTAGATCCAGACAAGATCGAGCAATGCAGGAGTGGCCTCGGCCAACAACTCTCAAGCACCTTCATGGTTTCCTAGGCTTTATCATGTACTATCACAAGTTCTTCAAGGACTATGCAAAGATCGTGGCCCCCTTGACTGCTTTATTAAAGAAGGATGCCTTCACCTAAACCACAATAGTTGACCATACATTTTTGGTTGTTGATAAGATATGCATAGCACACTAGTTTTGGCCATGTCAGACTTCTCTCAAACTTTCACCATTGAAAGTGATGCATGTAGGAATTACTTGGGTGTTGTCCTTCTCAAATAAGGTCACCCAATTGCCTTCACTAGCGAAAGCTCTTTCAGGACAAAACTTAGCCTTCTACTAATATGAGAAGGAAATGATGGAAATTCTCCATGTAGTACAAAAATAGTGGTCATACCTCTTTGGGAATCATTTTTCATCAAAATAGATCATGAGAGATTGAAATAATTAATGGAACAATGGGTCTCATCCCCAACACAATAGAAATAGATCAACAAACTAATGGGGTATGATTATGAGATAACCTATTAAGGGTAAAGACAATATTGTGGTTGATGCTCTCTCACATGCATTCGAGGACAAGGCATCCCTATCTAACTATCTCTATTCCCATCCAAACTAGATGGAATCTATAAAAATGGTTATGCACTTGATCCCTCCTCACAGCACCTCATCTAGCGATATGCCATGACCCCAAAACCATACCACATTATTCATGGGATGGTGAATTTTGCACCACAAGTCAAATGGTGCTTCTCCATTGTATAGACCTTCATCAATTTGTCTTCTATGAAATCCATGCTTCTCCATCAGTAGGACACTCTAAATTTATCAAAACCTATGAGTAGGCATGTCGAAACTTCTTTTGGAAGGAATGAAGGTTGCTATTAAACATATGGTGGCAAAATGTGATACCTGCCAACACAACAAAGGTGAGACAACAACAATTCCTAGTTTTTTGGAGCCCTTGCCAATTCTGACTAGGATCTGGATAGATATCTCTATGGATTTTATCGAGGGTCTCCTAAGATAGGAGGTAAATTAGTGATCTTGGTTATGGTTGACTACCTCTCTAAATATAGTCATTTTTTCCCTCACCCATCCATATAAAGCCTCCATGGTCACCCATATTTTTATGGATCAAATCTACATGGCATTCCTTCCTCCATTGTCTCTGATCATGATGCAACTTTCACCAAGTAACTTTTGGACAGAGCTTTTCCAACACACAGGCACCCAACTAAAGATGAGCTTTGGGTATCACCCCGGATGGATGGCCAGACAAAAATATTCAACAAGTGTTTAGAAATGTTCCTTCATTGTTTTGTTTCAAAGAAACACCAGTGGACAAAGTGGCTTCCCCTTGAGTGGTGGTATAATACCTCATACCACACTTCTACTAAAATGACCCCATATGAAGCAATCTATCGTAAAATCCATGCAAACCCTTCTTCTATATAACTTTGGAAATTCGAGATTTCATGCCATCAACACTACTCTCTGTAACTAGGATCAAATTCTCAACACTCTACGAGCCAATCTCCACATGGCACAAACCGCATGAGCAGCGGGTTTATCAACACTTACTCCAAGTGCACCTTCCAACCAAGAGATATGGTCTTCCTTTATCTCCAACCTTATAAGCAGTCATCCTTAAAGCTCAAAGGGCGTCATAAGCTTTCTCCAAAGTTTTACGGGACATATAAGGTCCTTCAGAAAATTGGTTTAGTTTCTTACAAGTTGGATCTTCCACCTTCCTCTAGAATTCACCCAATTTTCTATGTTACCTATTTGAATAAATTTATGGGAACCAATGTCCAAGCAAAAACCACTTTACCACAACTTGATAATGAAGACTCCATCCTTCTCGAACTATAAGCCATCCTAGACAAGTGGAGCCACCAACTCCACTCCCGCTCCATCACAAAATTCATAATCCAGTGGCACGACATGCAACCAAAATACACAACATGGGAACCACTTCTCCATATTCAGGAATCTTTGAGGATAAATATTTTACCAAGAGGGAGGGGATGTTCCTACCCTTTTATTTTCTTTGTAGTAGATTAGTTACTTTTGATGCATATGATTTGTAATTCGTCCCTTCAACATATTTGAATAATCCCACATGTGTAGGAAGTAGTAGTTTCTTGGATAGGAATTAGTATATAAGAAGGTGTGGAGGCTCAATGAGGCATCCATGAATATATTTTATTGAGATTTCTCAAATGAGGTTTCCTCCTCGAAGATTCCTATGATTCAATATCATTCTAAGTTATTTGTAATATCATTTTGAGTTCTTTTGCTTGAGATATTTGTTGAAGTTATTTCCATTTCTAGTTAAAAAAAGTTTTGTGATTGGTAAAATAATGTTCAGGGAGGTCTTCATAGGGGTTTTGTGATTAAAGTAAAAATAACAATTGTGTTGGATGTAAATAGTAAAATTATCTCGGGAAGATATGTATATTACTCAAAAGACTATGATTATAATAGTTATCTCTATAAAGAGATGAGTGTCTTTTTTTTACGGATTGCATATACTTATATAGTACTTTTAAAAATATGAAGAGACTTCTAAAATAATGTTCAAGGTCACCAATCTGAGGTATACAAGGTGGTTCATATTTTGTGAATTACATATGCAAAAATTTTATGAAATTACTATTTTTCATAAAATTGCATTTGAGGACTTCAAAACTAGATTTAGGGGGTCAAAATTTTCCAAACATTATTTGACATCTCTTCGCCATATTTTACACTTTCCAAGCTTTGAGAAACTTTTTGAACGGAGTCAATCTAAGCTACGATGTAAAATTTATGACTCCCAGAAGTTTCCCCACTAGAATTGTTACCTTGGTTGTTATCTGGATCACTTCTTCCCACTCATATGACCAACTAATAGAGGAGCTTAATAATCAATTATTGGTTGTGCATAGACTGTTTTCCTAAAATTAATCAACCTTAAAACTAAAAAGGGTTTGCAAAGTGCTACAAAAAGAAAGTATTGACTTTGATTTCAAACTTGGAACCTATTGGATTTTCCCCATTTTTTATGTTAGCCACTTGAAGTGCAACTTGTGCTCACATGAATAAAAAAGATCAAGACTATAAAGTGGGGGACATATAGAATATAATATTCGGATAGGAACTATCTTATCCATGGAATAGGTGTGGGACATTTATGTATTTAATTTACAAGTTATTGTTTATAGATTTCCATTCATGTCTACATATTATCTACCATATTAAACATCATCTAGTCAATGATCTTGATGTTGTAAAAGGGGGCTACGAAGTGCTAGAACAAGCAAGCATGGGGTTGGGTTTCGAACTTGGAGCCTATAGGATTTTCCCCATTTTTTTATGATCGGCATGTGCACAAGGAATCTATTATAGACATGTGCATTGCATGATACAATTTGATGGTTTTATTAGTAAAAATATCTCCTTGTAAATTAAAGAGAAATTTGGTCTTGACAACGTTAGAAATCATACAAAGTCTAGTTAAAAACTTTCAATCCATAAGAATAAATCTACTTCATGCTCATATGACCAACCAATGGAGCTCAATTATCGATGATTTTCTAGACATTAATTGTTTTCCTAAAATTAATCATGCTTAAAATCGAAAAGGGGTCTACAAAGTGCTCAACAAGCAAGCATTGGGTTTGATTTTGAACTTGGAACCTATTGGATTTTCCCATTTTTATTTTGGCCCCTTGAAGCACAACTTGCGCTCACGTGAATAAACAAGATCAAGACTATAAAGTGGATCACATATAACAAATATTATTTGGGTAGGAACAATCTTAGCATGGAATAGGTGTGGGACATTCATGTATTTAATTTGCACATTTTTATTTCTAGCTTTCCATTCATGTCTACGTCTTATCTACCAAATTAAACGTCATCCAATTGATGATCTTGATGTCATAAATAAAATATTGGCAAATAAAAGCTACTTCTTACTCATATGACTAACCATTGGAGGGGCTCAATTATTGATGACTTCTCGTGCATCCCTTATTTCCTATAATTTCTTGAGCTTCAAACTAAAAGTGAACCTTGGAAATTACTACAAAAATAAAGCAATGTAGTTGGGTTTCGAACCTTGAAGCTATTCGATTGTCCCCTTCTTTCCAATTGATGACATTGACATCGTAAAAAAAAGAAAAAAATGATAGACAAATAAAATCTACTTGTCACTCATATGATCAACCGTTGGAGGTACTATATTATCAATGATTTTTCACGTATCCTTTATTTCCCTACAATTACTTCAAGTTAACACTGCAAAGATGCCTAAAAAGTGATACAAAAAGTAGTGTGTTTGGGTTTCGAACCATTGAACCTATTGGATTATCCCCTTTTATTTTTGCCCCTTAAGCGCATATTGCACTCATGTGAATAATCCCAATGAGATTGAGATGGTAAGGTGGAGCACAAACAACAAATATTTTTTTGGGTGGGGACACTCTAAGCCACGGAATAGGTGTGGGAGATGTAGGAATTTAATTTTCACCTTTTTATTTCCATCTTTTTATTCATTTCTTTGTCTTATCTAATAAATTAAACTCTGCCCAATCAACAACCTTGCCACCAATAAAAATAAAATAAAAAATAGCAAATCCCATTTTATGGCAATCGACGTGTTTCCCCTGTTTGGTTAACCCCCGACACATGTCAAGAATAGTTGTCCTCACTTCCAATTAAAGTATAAATAACTTCCATGGTTGAAGGACATGGGCACCATTTCTTCCCAATTCACAAAAATAGCATGGTTTGTTGTATTTGAGTGATTGGGTTTCAAACCAAGAACCTTTTGGAATTTCCCCAATTTTTTTGACCCCTTTAAGTTTAAATTGCACTCATGTGAAAAATGCAAGCGAGATGGAGACGATAATGTGGAGTACAAATTATTTGTTACCATGATAGTTTTCTTAATACCCAAAAAACACAAGTCCTAAACATCAACTATTGACATTGGCAATATTGATTGACTACTCCTTTCCTTTTAAGATATCTCCAAAATATGGTGTTTCGATGCCTTGCACACCACTTCCCCTTCCTCCTAACAATTGACAAAAACAGCACATGGTTGTAGGAAAGAAGAGTTTTGCATTGATTATCCCAAATGTTTTGCTCGACCTTTGACTTCTTCTCCCTCAAACCCCTTCTTGGTGACCCTCCTCCTTCGCCGCCATTTCGTCCCCTCCAATTTCACATTCTCAATGTATCGCATTGACGTTTCCATCATACAATTCATGTGTGATTGCTAGTTAATAAATCTAGTGAAGCATTTGTTAATGGGGTCTTGGCTGATTGGTAAAGGTCGGGCGCTTACTAAGAGTTTGTATGAAACTTATGCACCTAGTGGTCCCTTCTTCATGTCAAGCTAAAGTTTACCAAGGCTGGGAGACTGAGGTTAAATCTAGTGAAGCATTTCCAACCAAACAACAAAACACTTCTTTTATATTTAAACTAAAATTTAGTGACAACGAAGGCCGTAAAATTTCCTAGTTCGTCAACTGAGTTTCTTGGTATTACAAATTACAATGATTGCCCTTTCAATTGTATCATTAATACACGTTAAAAACTAGTATATCTCGAGAATTTGATACATGGACGAGCTTCTGCCACAGTTTGCTACAAACTAAAACTTAGTAGAAAATTGTCCCATTTCAAAATTAAATCGATGTTGGCATTTCAACGACCACATTCATACGCCGTCCCTTTCCATCGTATGTAGATTTCCACTTAAATACACGAGTCTCTTCTCCTCTGCAACAAATCAACTCTGCCTTGCCATTTTTTAGCATTAGTTCGAACATGGCTGGTCAAAGTTGTTATACATCAAATGAAAGCACGCAGGCTTTGCTGGAATTATCGTATCTCTGCACATTTCCGATGGCAGTAAAGGCAGCAATTTTCTTAAAGTTCCCGACATCCTATCCACAGAGTCCACTCCTCTCACAGCCAAGCAGATCGCGGATCGAATCCCGGGGACTGCAACCAGCGAAGCAAAATTAGAGCGGCTTTTGCTGGCACTCTCAACATACGGCCTCTTCGCCGTCTCGGGTTCGAATCCCAGATCTTACAGTTTGACGCCAATGTCCAGGCTTCTGGCGAAGGACAAGAATGGGCTTTCGTTGGGCTCCATGTTTCTGCTCAACACAGAAACGTCTATACCTTAAATTAATTTATTATTAAAACATGATATAACTAAACATATATACGTTTGGCTATATATTTAACAGTACTAGTGAAGTAAACAATGTGAGATGGTTTTATAGGTCCTTTTTCAAAATGCATATCTAAGATTCAATTCAAAAAATGAGATCCTTTTGTTTTAAAGGGATGTTTGAAAGGTTAAATTTAGATTTTTAATGTTATAATTTCATTAATATTGATATCTTAAATAGATGTCATTTTCAAGGTTCTTAAGAACACCTCTTTAATCAACAACTTCATTAAATTTTCAAGGAATGTCTTATTTATTTATGACAAATATAATATTGTTTTATTGACTTCTCCACTAAAAACAAAATTGTGTAACTCATAATAAAAATTAAATTTATAAATGAACTCTCACATAGATGTGGATTTAATGTCAGAATAAAAATGAATAATACATTCCATTACAACCTTAATAAATATCTACTCAACCATGACCAAGATATTAATATTGTTTTATTGACTTCTCCATAAAAAACAAAATTTTGTAACTCATAATAAAAATTAAATTTATAAATGAACTCTCACATAAATGTGGAATTAATGTCAGAATAAAAATGAATAATACATTCCATTACAACCTTAATAAATATCTACTCAATTATGACCAAGATATTAATATGTTTTTATTGACTTCTCCACTAAAAAAAAATAAATTGTAACTCATAATAAAAATTAAATTTATAAATGAACTCTCACATAAATGTGGAATTTAATGTCACGAGAATAAAAATGAATAATACATTCCATTACAACCTTACCTATTATTATACAAAGCTTCTTGACATAATTATAAATAAATAAAAAAATTATATGAATCTCAAACGCTTGTATGAATCACCTTTAAATGATATGTTGCATCTTGGAAAGTACTAATCTAATTTATCGACTATAATATATATATTTTATACAAATCCCACAAATATTCAATGGATTTTATAATTTATCCCTCTTAAAAACTATTGAATTGTCTCTCAATACAATTTTATCGATAAACTTTCTTCAATTTTGCCAACATTCATATGTAATTGAACAATAAACATTCTTCATTCATATCTAATTGAGTCAAGATTCAACACACATTCTCTTTTTGTTTGTTTATTGATGGAATTTAACCGATTAATGTAATTTGAGGCTTATTTCGGTCTAACATTTTTCCCAATAATTTTGACGGGCATAAAGCACCGTGGAGGTAGCATGCTCGAGTCATGCTCCTATTGGTGGGGATCTGATACTTCTCAAGGTGTGTGAAATTCTACTCTATTCCCCCTTCCGATCCTTGTTAATTTGCTAATAAGGTGTAATTGTATATTATGGCAGACGGTGTTACACAATTGGGATGACACGGGGTGTGGTAGGGTGTAAGCAATTGCTATTCACCTTAGCAAGTTTGCAAGTTAGTTATCATTGAATGTTTTCTTGGCGGAGGACAGGACATGAGTTCAGGTCAAGGTTAGTTGCGTAAGCTTTGATTTAGCCATGATGAGTGTTTTTAAAGGTGGCAAAGAACGCACCACCCCACAATTCCAAAATCGGTGGAGTCATTTGGATTTAAGGACTTTTAAGGTTGCAGTATATGGAGATGTTCTCTCTGTCATGGAAGCCTACAAAATCTAGAGCACATAAAGGACCCTCCTTAAGCTGTTATGTAATGAAGATTTTCTTTTTTCCGTGATGAAATCATCATTCTCGCTTGGTTTTAATGAGTTCCAATTCCATTTGAAAATGGCATTGTCTATGTTAAATAAATTCAAACTTTTGCTTAAGAGAATTTGTATTAAATCAATAAGTGTTTTTTTGGCCAAAGATTAAATGGAAAGTGAAAACATTTTAAAATAAGTTATATATAATTATACTATTTTCAATAAGATATATTCATTATGATAATATCATACCAACTTCGGGTAGTTATTACCTCACATACATTACTGGAAACATCAGTTGCACTTATTATGCTTAAGGCATTCATCCCTTGGAAAATATCTTTTCGATCGTTTAAGTCATTATTACAAGTAACTCGTTTAAGTCGATTTTTGCGATCGCATCTACTTCGAATTAAAGAGAGATCGACAACATGGGCACCAACTCCGAATTGAAGAGACCACCTAACTACAACTACTGTTTCTTTCAGCCATGGAGAGATTGGTGACTGTGTAAAAATATCTTTACTGGGTTTATTTTTTGGGCTTTCTTTTCTCCGCTATAATGGAAATCCATATTTGGAGGTTATAAATAAATTGGGAAGAATCGTAGACCTTGTCCAAACCTCGAATATGTCCTCCAATGTGGAAAGATGACTTTTCCCGATTGTGCGCACTACTATGCTATTGTCGGAATTTTCCAATTTCGCAAGTGGTAATCAGGAAAATGGAGTCCATCTCGATGTTAGGGGAAAAAGAAAACTTCTTCACAAAGCCTCGGATAAGGAAAGTTCTTAGTGGATATAAAGTTAGTTCACAATTTCATTTTCACGTGATATTTATGCATTATATTTGTAAATGTTGATTTCTTATAATGTAATGGAGAAGATTGAAGATGGATGTATAGAGAAGAACATATAGAATGAAATGAATATTATAATGAATATTGGAAAATAATTGACATGATACCTTCATGATATTATAAAATAAGAGTTCATAAATACCGGGTTAGGATTTATATATATAGATAGTGTTTGTAGTCTATAAGATAACAAATCTTTCAAAAATTGTTGAATAGTTTATGTGTCTTGTGCATGCTTCCACATATTGCAAACATATCTACCATGGCACTTGTAACTCCAACATCGATAAAAGTCCTTTTTCCATGTGCTTTGGTGCATGTCCATATGTTGTTGTAAAGATCTTAGTTCGGTATATGCTTTAGGAGTATGCTAGAGTAAAGGTGAACTAATCTAGTTGAATTTTCTCTCCATGACCTCGTGTACATGATGTATCATCAAATGAAATGTGAACAAAAAATCAATGCATAGAACCAACTACATCATATTAGTCACCAAATTCTTTCCCAAATTCAGCATATAAAATATAGTCTTTATTTTAAAAACCAAAGTATCTCATCACCCCAAAAAACCATATATATTTATTCTTTTAATATGTCTAGCTTTGAGGAAAATGTGTAATGTTTGGCCACTATAAAAATGTTAGGTCAACTTTCGAATGTAAACCCATTCATTTAAATATTCTACATTAAATGAATTAGATTAATACAATTTAATTAAATGATAAAATATGAGTGATGGATGGGGAGGCATGAGTGATGGATAGGGAGGCATCAAATAAAGAAAAAAATACAAGTTGTCTAATAGTATTTGGCATCAACATTAAATTGGTATCAATTTATAATTAAATTGGTTGTGATAAGGGAGTTTATTTGGGAAGGGATGTTAGTGCTTAATTCTTCTCTAATTTAAACAAGCCAATGTTTACATTTCTTTGTAAATGATTTTTTCTTGTTTATGTGGAAAACCACTAATTGTGAATTTAAATTACAACTTCCATGCAATTTCTTTTAAATATCCCTTTATTTATGTTTGAATACCATCTAGCTTTTTGGTTTTGTATGAAAGTAATCAACAACGAATTTGACAAAATTGGGAAATAGTGAAAACCAATTGAACTCAAGCCTTTTATGGATAGCTCTACACTTCTCCCTATGACCCTCTCTAAATATTTTCAGATAGAACAAGTCATACAAATACCACTATTGTATCTTTACTCCCACAAATGGTTTTCTTGTAATGGAAAAGGATTTGAGGGATTTTAAAATATGAAGCATGTAGGTATCAAATTAAGTTTGCGTGAGAATATTTTGATCATGTTTATGGTGTGTTCTTCTTGGGCCCAAGTGTTATTTCACCATAACCATATTCTATGTAAATCTCTTCCAATTAAAGGTTTCATGATCTAGAGTTTTAGTATATGTGGGGTTTCTAATTTAGGGTTTTCTTTGCATATAATTTTGATCTTTTTCTACAAAAATTTATATACAACATTATAATATTTGCTAAGTATTAATTAATTGCATTGATAAGGCTACAAGTAACACCATTGCATGATCATTATCATTCTCTTGGCTGCTCCACAATATGCATTTTGGAGGACTTGAGAAACTTGTGTTAAAATTGTTTTTAATTACCATCCAATCAAAAATTACATCTTTTTGAGGACCACCAACTTTCAATATGTATTTCAAATTCCGGAGCAATATCCTCACTTAACATTATACCTTCTCTTGTTGTTTCTGGCAAGTCAAGACTGTCATCTCTACAAAGTGTGGGGTTCACCAATTGGATAGTATGGAAAAAATGGTGCACACATACCAACACTTAAAGCAAAAAGAAAGGAGGATTCAAGACTACTATCACTCAACCTATCATAAATACTACCCCCTACTTTGATAGCACCTCCACTACTATTTTACTCAACACTCCTTATATCCAAAACGGCAATGTCATTCAAGGGTATCAAATGTATTCAAGTTTATTGTAAATAAAATTGGCCACAAAAAGGCTACCACTCATGATATAAACTATGCAAATGTACGGGGTCTTCATGTATTTATGTTTACTTTAAATCTCATGATATAAGATTTGCAAATGTATATGTAGGAATTTGTAATAAATTTGAAATTTACATAGAACCTTTCAATGTAATGTTTCATCCATATTCCTACACTTCCACTATCAATCACACCTCATATCAACATGTTATCGAAAATATAAAAAAGACTCATGCAACCACCGTAATCAACTATCCAAAGTGGTATCAAATTTATTCATGTTTAGTGCCACAAATGTATGCCAAAAAAAGTTGCCACTCATGATATAAAATTTGCAAATGTATGGAAATCTTCATGTATTCATGTATAGTTCAAATAAAATAGTCTGCAAAAATCTAGCACTCATTATATAAGATTTGAAAATGTATATGTACGAATTTGTAACAAATTTGAAATGTAGAGATAGAACCTTTAAATGTAATGCTTCATCTATATTTCTACACTTACAATATCAATCACACCCCTTATCAAATCAACTACAAAAGTGATAACTATCCCTCTAAATCAAATAACATATACCATGCGGTGTTCACATTATATTGTACACATGTGATTGCTAGTATAAATATATGTCTACTTTTAAATTAAAATGTATATGTGTATGTATGTATAATTAATTTTTTAATAGTTTTGTATATATTTATGTATACAAAAAAATTCAATTAAAACGAACTTTTTTTATAGATTAATATTAATTAATTATTTGAAGTTTTGATCTTTCACAATTTTGCATGTTACATTGATTAATAATTGCATTGAAAAATGATATCAATCTAGTTATATTAGGTTCCCAAACTCTACTTTAAGGATAAGATATTACAATTGACAAAGTTAAAATAATAATTTCTATGTAAAGTCAAATGGATGTTAAAAATAAGATTGAAAATAGTCAAATTTAAGATTTGAAATTTCCTTATAAGTATCAAATAAATGTCAAATTTAAAATCAAACATTAATTATTTTATTTTTATTCACAAACTAAGAGTTGTTGGATCCCTTACTCATTTATATTATATCTAAAATGGGTTAAAACACATAAACCAGCCTTGGAATTGTGTGCTCTAATATGTCACCAACCTTGATATGTCAATAGGAACTAGGCAAGAGAGTATGGGTCCAAAATATTCCATCTAGACACACAACCTTAATATATTTTTCTCTTAATGAAGAAAAGCTTTCCATAATTTCTATTATAATGGCAAGAATAGTTTCCTAAATACCCAATTTCCCATCTATGTTTCCCATTGGGATATGATCTTTTAATGGGAGTATGTTCACCTCTTAATATCAAAAGGGAATTTTGTGATTATTATGGAATGTGTAATGTCTAATATGTCACCAACCTTTCAATTGTTATAGACTTCATAGTTTTGATATGAACCTCCCACCAAACATTTTGTTATGTGAATTAAATCGTAGAATCATCTTTGAATGTAGAGTTATTTTAGGAGTGTTGTTAAGCAACCTCCATATTTATAGGAAAGCATATTCCTATATATATGTTATCTTGAATGTATGAAAATCCGAAAGGCTAATATTATTTTGGTGTGTAATGATTTTATTAATGTTTTTCCATATAATCGAATGCCTCAGATGTACACCCGGTGTGAGCTAAGTTTCTTCCTAAATGACATAAATTATAAGCACGGATTTTGACTTCTAGCCAGCATTTAAAATAAACTTCGATACCATATTTTCTTCACCCTAAGTGCTCATCCTAAATTAAGTTGAACTTTAAATGAAAGTTAATTAAATTCATGACTTTAAATTTTGACACAGCCGATCTGTCTCATAAGCTTCTTCATACTAATTTTATTTCTAAATCGAAGGCATGTAAAGATCCAGGCCATTGGGCACTCCTAATTTCTGACTTGCTCTCTACCAAATCCTATAACAATATTACCCATGACTAAATTGTGAGGTATTATAATTCTAATCTTAACATTTCATCCACTTGCATGGATTCATTGCAATTGAGAAAATATTTGGATATCATATTGGGATCATTGTTATTATATTACAATTCATTGGGAGGAATTCTACATTACATGTCCATTTGACTGAGATCTACATTGAGTTTATATATTGAGGCCTTGAATTGGTAGCATTAAAAATTTAATCACGTGGAAACTAAAAAGAAACTATTTGTTTAAGGGGAGAAGTTTCTTTAATCATTACAAAATAATAAGAAAATCTTGATAATATCATTAAACTATGTGCGGTGAAGTCGTAAAGGTGATCATGTTATTAAACATGCATATTATTGATCTCATAATATAAATAAGTTCTTTTTATATAGCGTTGGTTTATTTTTTTCCACTTTCTATGTGCATAGTGTTTAAAGATCGATCTTTAATTATGTTAATTAGAAAATATTATAATGGAGAAAATGAGTCATATTGAAAAATATGATGGAAAATATTTTCACACTTGAGCAAAACGAACTTCGAGTTGATATTGATTAACAAAATTTGTGGGACATTGTGGATGGAACATATAAAAGAAAAAAACCGATCTGGTGAAGTAAACCAAAAAGTAGAGATCATAAATAATAAAATCATTGGACTTGGAATGTGTACTAGTTATGATATATTTGCATCATATAGACCTTTCAAAAAGTTCAACTTTCATTTGGACAACATTGAACAAGTTGTTTGGATCCCAAACCAATAAAGCATGTGATGACCTTGGAGCAAAGTTGTATGGACTCAAGATGGATGAAGGAGAAATATGGTACAACATATAAGTAAGTTTTTCAACCCGAATCAATCTGTCAGGATCAAATTAAAGTAGAGGATGATGATGCAAAAGCATCTGTTTTGTTGAATATAAATGCCAAGATTATGAAACATTGTTTTTACTTTCACAAATATATCCCTAGAAGATCTAATTTCTTCTATGATATCGATTTAGATGAAGAAAATAAGCATACATACATCTATTAAATATGGAAGAAAATGCATTGTATGGTGACGATAAAAAAATATCAAATTATTTTCTAGCGAGATCAAATTAATTCAAAAAATAGATTCCTTTGTCATTAATAAAATTGAATAAATCAGAGGACATGGTATTATGTATATATGCCTCAATGTAAGCACAAGATTTTCTTGAGGATGAATTAAAAGAAAATGCTTTTATTTCTCAAAATAGAAAAGAAAAACTTGATTCAGCGGGATCCAACCATTAACATGATAAAAGTTAATGCTCAAGATAGTGAAGAAGACTTTCTCAAAAAAAAGAATACATCTATTGGAGGAAGGAGGCCGGGAATCTAGGAAACTTGGCGTCCTCTATAATTTTTAACCCATCGAAACTCACATAAGTGGTGACAACCTATGATTATGTGTGTGATTTTACTTTCAATCGGATTGAAGGATTTAAATGAAAGTTCATATTTGTGTAGATAATTAAGGAAATATTCAATTGAGGAAGAAAATCAAACAATGTTCCATTTCATTTCCATATGTTATGTGTGTAATTTGTGAGTATGATTTTTTGATCAACAATGATGTGAGATAGTGCAGGATATTTGAACAATAGAGTCTTTTATTTCCTTTACATTATATATTTAATACCACCTTAAACCATAAGTAGATGTTAAATGTCATGTAACTTAATGATTAGTTGAAAAATGAAATGGACATGGTTGATGGTGATGAATTTGTCTCCCTATTTAAAAAAAAAAGGTCCCATAATCGATGAGACAAATCAAAGGATTAGTTACCCCCACCTTGGTTGAAAATCCATGTAATAGATGATATGAGGATAAACAATGATTTGTTTCACATCTATTTAATAATCAACATGAGGAAGGATACTTAGAAAGAAATAATAACTATCCTGAGCATATTAGAAGGATTTGAGAATGATTCCATTATCTCTCTAATAAGTTTACTCTATCTTAAAATTCACAGTGAGCTACTCACATATTTGAGCAAATATATTCCCATAATTATTCATTAATGTGTAATGTAAACCATAAATATTTTGTCAAAATCCTATCTACCCAAATATGAGCTAAGTGATTTAGCAATAAACAAAACTTGTTCTCTTTTTCTTTCAAAAATTAATTTATCAACATTACAATTCGTGAATTAGCATTTTATTTTTCTCTTATTTTAGTAATCCTTTTCCCTTTATAGGATAGGTTTGCATTCATGCTTTTATGATTCTACCATTAATGATTGAGATATAGGATGGATTTTAAAAACTTTTGGTAATGCTAATTGGTTATTTAGATAGAGTCGCCAACAGGAAAACCTTCTTATTTTGCCTCTTTTTGGGTAAAACATGCATGAATACTTTGATCAACCTAAAATTTGAAGGATCTTATATTAAAGATATTTGAATAGTCATTTTTTACAAGTAAATGGCAAAGGGTAGAGCCTAATCCTCTAAAAAATTGCAAGGTTCTACTCCACTCAAGAGGAATCGTTAAAATAATATGCCACCACAATCCTAACTCAATAAAAGTGATAATTAGGAATAAAAATAGTATGCCTTTCAAAATTAAGTGGGATTGTGAGTTATGTTATAACTAGACTAATTTTAGGCTTACAAAAATAATCATGTGTAAGGTTGAATTTTAACCCATACACATGTTAAGTAATAAAAAACAATGCCACCATAGGTTACAATACCCAAGTGTTCCCAATGTGAACTTACAAAGAGGGGTGTGTACTTCCTTGTCTATTCTAAGTGGATGTCTCTACTAGATGTATACCAAGTAGTTAGAACCACTATTTGCACTCCAAGATGTAGAGTGACTCAACATATTATATGAAGAAAAAAGGTTTCAAAATAGTACAAATATACAAATACAAAAATAAAGGTACACCCTTAAGGGAAAAACTAAATTGACCAATAATGAATATTTTTAGGCTGAAAATTTAGATTTGAAACCTGCATTCGATATGGTGGTCTCGGGGTAGAGTGTGAAGTAGGTCATGCACAAACATTTCCTTATCAATGGGAAAAGTTAGTTTTGTAGCATGGAGTGTTCTAGAATATTTCTTTTGTGCATATGGGTTTTAAAACACCTATGAAGAGGAAGAAGAAATAAAATAAATATTTAACTCCACCTCCAAATACATCTCCTAGATACATGAAGAATTCCTAGATATCAATGCCAACAAAATAACCTTTATGGAAAATTATATTGGAGAAGATAGAAGGTGGTAGTGAAGAAGAATAATATCTACACAAATTTATGGAGAAGAGATCCTACGTTGAAGGATGGGTCAACGAGTATAATTGTGTGGATACCCTAGTTACAAACAAAATAATGTTTTTGATGTCCTGATGGAGATAAGGAAAGTGATGGGGATAGTTATGTCAAACCATATGATGAAATAAATAGAAAGAATATGTAGGATAAAATAATTGAATCTCTCTTAGAAGGAAGTGGATGAGTTAGTTGGGATGTCTATGCACTTCATTTTTATGTTTGTTAATTATATGCCTTGTGTAGAGGGGGTGTTAATGCTTTTACTCCTAAATGGGTGCCTTAAGATGCCTATTAGGATTGGTGTATGATTGGAATTGGTTATGTCGGTTAAACCACAAAATTTGAGATATGTCACTATTATGTCATAGTTCCTTATACTTTCCTCATTTCTTCCTTTTGTTCAAACATTTTAGCCTTCATGTTTACTTGTCCCATTATGTCCACTTGTTTACACTTATTGCACACTCTTATCTGTATTGTCAGCCATCATGTACCATTTTTCATTATCCCCATTTATTTTTGGTTTTCATTCCTCATTGTTCTACACCTCATGGCCTTAGCTCTCCTCAAGGCTAATACCATCGCACATGGGTGGTGGGTGGTGATGGGGTAAATCATTTGGTATATAGTTTGTTGTAATTAATCAATAAATATTTAAATCATATCAAATCACTATAATTGTTTGCACATTGGACACTTGTGAATATTTTTATACCTAATTTATATACTTTATATTTTATAGCTTATCATTTCACATTTCGATCACCATGGTGAGTTAGGATAGGAGGTATTCTACTTGAGCTTTCCCCTTCTCCACCCATTTTGATTTTATATTGATGATGGTTTCTCTATGGAGGATCATGAATTAGTAACCACACTATAGGTGTAGTCACAAAATCATCCACTTTAGACATTTATTTATCCTGGTCTCATGTTACTATTTAGAAGGTTCTTGAGTGAAGAAAGTGCACACAAAAAATTCCATGGGTGCCCGGTCCTTTTTCCACTTTCGCCACTTTTAGGATATTTCTAGCCGTTTGAGGTCTTTATCTTTCTTGTGGTCGGCCTTTTCAAGGTTAATTACGAAATTAGATCAAGAGAACCCTATAAATATAAAGTTATGAGACCATAATGAGGGACCTAGCATCACTTACTATTATCACTCCATCTAGAGTTGCATCCATCTATTGCATTGGAGATCACTTGCATCCACATAGCTCCATCACAAGGCACAAGGCTAGGACATATGCATCACACTTCATAGGGGAGGGATTATATTCTATTCCATGCACACATACTATTACATTTTCTACATTTAGCTATTGCTCACTACTTCACAAAGTGTGACTAGCATAAGAGCACCTAGGGCACGTCATGCACACACTCATCAGAACTACATTTGGGTCTAAAATGTAGTGTAGCACTCAATTAGTAATCCCACTATTGTGGTAGCTGAGGTCAGTCTAAATAATTCATTTTGCATCTTTATTTTTTAGGGTTTTGATACTTCTTTTGGTATTTTGTAGGTCTTTCTCTCATATCATATTATTGGTGACATCGGAATGGGACATCGAATCGATGCGACACACACAAAAGGTTTCAAATCATCTCCCAGTCTTTGTGAAGACCAATTTCAGATCTTTTGCACATATCAAGGCACCCATATTGTAGACCGAGTGCTCACAAGTGCCCCAATCCCTGTCCAAGAACTCCGGTCCAACTAGATCCTCCAGATCCACTCTTTTTGGGACTTACGCACATTCATTCTCGCTTCTAATTTTCTAGTCACATCTATGACATGGTCTAATTACTTTATCAAATCATTTGAGTTCTTTCCTCTTCCTTTCTTGCACATTAGGGTTAGCATTTTCTTTTACATACTTTTTTAGATGACTTGCATACTTCCTTTATTATATTTATTTACTTTATTATAGTTTTTCATAACTTAGATTAACTATCCCTTGACTACATTAGTTTAGTTAATTTTAGTTAATCATTTTGGTGATACCAACTCGATCATTCACACTTCTAGGTTCTTCATTCATCCTAGGGTTTTGTTTCATTTTTATTTCCTTTTATGCCCATCACCCATAGTGATCATTTTGGATCTCTTCAATATTGTGAGCTCCCTTTATTTACCCATCGTACCTCTAAGTCAATGGCTGATACAACTACATATATGGCTGAAAATCCTTTAGATACTTCCAACTAGGTTCCTCTCCATGAGATAGAAGCATCGGTAGTGAAAATTCCTACGATGAAGACACCAACGTTGATCAAGACCAACTTAATGCTATTACTAATTTTCACCAAGCATTGCATGAAAACCCTACACATCTCCCTCATGTCTTACATGCTTTAATTATTGCTAAGAGAGATCATGACGCTTCCACTTCTATTGTTGCTTCTTCTGCTCCTATGGTCTCTACTCCACCTACATATGTTTCTGCTCCTATTGTTACAACTATTGCTCCCATCACCCACCCCTGGCACTCTTAATATATAGTTTGGTTCTTCCTCAAACATTCTTGATTTCAAATCTTTATATTAGGATTTGCAAAATAAAATTCACTAGCTCCAATTCACTACTTCTCAAGGATCACCATCTTTAGATTCTACTTCATTACTGCATACCCCTTTCGCACCGGCTATCTCCACTTATTCATTTCCACCTAACTTCATCTCTCCTAAGTTTCCCATTTTTAAAGGCCATGGTGACCCACAAGAACATCTTCAAGCTTTCCATGTAGCATGTCTTGACTATGCGGATGATCACACCATCCTCGCTAATATTTTTCCTCATATTTTACAAGACTATGTGATGTGATGGTTCTATGACCTACCTATCCATTTAGTAGTATCTTTCACACATTTGGTTGACACCTTTCTCACACATTTCTCTATCAACATTGGCTCTAAGATCTCCTATGCTCAACTAGCACAACTCAAGCAAGGGTCCAACGAACACTTATCCAATTATGTCTTACGATACAAAAACAATTTAGCTAAGATGAATAACATACTTACAGATTTTGAGCTTCAGGACTTATTTATTTAGAGTCTATTACCACCACTTTAGGAGAGTGTTATTTTTGAGACCACTTCTTCATTTTATCACCTTTTACATACTCTCAAGCTTCATGAGACAAAACTCTTAACATTAGGCAAACTTTAATACTAAGAGCAAACGTTTTCATACACCTGATTTCAAGGTAAGCCAAAATTTAAGCCTTCTACAACTAAATCCATGGACAGAAAAACACTATAAGCATAGTCTCTACTCATAGGGAGATTTGACCATAGCCATATAGGCATACTTTTACTAAGTATAGTACCCCTCCAAGTGTTTTTCTACCACAACTCATCGATAGTAATCTTATTACCTTACCATTAGGCCTCTACAACTTGATCCATCTCGACCAAAAGGGCGTAATTTTGATGACAGTTCTTATTGTGATTATCATCAATGCATAGGGCATTCCATTGATCATTTTTTTGGTTACGAAATTTCATTAGGATCTATTTCACAGTGGTCAAATTGAGCTTCCAGAATCTATAACATCTACACCTATTAATGAAAATCATAAACTTAATATTTTTAACAACCCCTTACCAAAACATGATACAAAAATGACTGATTCCTCTGCTAATTATGTTTATCACGTAGTGCCTTCTCCCCATCAGGGGATTTCAAATTCTTAATTTCTAACACTGAAGCTTCGCCACCAATCATTTATTTTTCCAATGTTGATTATCACACTAAGTTTACATCTAATAATTTCCACATCCATGCATCTACTGGCTCGACCCCCATCAATAATACTAAGGTTGACCCATCATGGCCATTAGCATATGTTCTATTTCACTTATCAAGGATATCGGGTATCCTCCATCCCAAATCGAATACCCTTTTGTAAAACCCTTTGAGGTTGTTAAGCTACATGTTACAATTGGTCCTCTTACTATGTTTGTATTGTTCCTTGTTAGCAACAAGGTCGATAGTTGTGACATGCTTCTTGGTGTCAATTGATTTTCACTCTCAATCTATTATTTCTATGAATCATTTGTGACTCAAATTTATTTACAAAAATTAGGTCATTTCTATTGATGGTGTCCCTCCATCTACTCCGTAGTCACCATCCCCTCGAAAAATATCTAGTGTATCCCCTACTTCATCTAGCGTGTCTCATTCTATGTTGCTCAAAGAATAGTCTACTCCTAGCTCACCTACACAAGTACTTTCTACACAACCACATCATTCCACTAGTCCTACACATCGACATAGGCACATTCCTAGAACATTCATTGTGTCTCGGTGTCGATCGTTGCCTCTCATTTTATTCCACATAGATATTCATCACCTTCACCCTCAGCATTGCATTGATCTCCATCACCAATACATTTTACTACTGTCGTGACCTCCATCCCATATTCATACCTTGCACGTATATAGACTTCACTCACCACCATAGCATTTTCTACCATACCAAAACTATTAGACCATCGTTCTACGCTTTCATCATCATCGAGTGGAGGACCTTCGTCCTTCACTATCATTGGTTAGTTTACATATTTATATATACTTACGAGGCATACCACTTCACATTAACCCCCATCTCCTCTTAGCATAGATACACTCATTATCATTTACATTCATATCATTTCATTAGTCATGTTCATCATACATTCTAGCACCATTACCCGATGGCACACTCTTGTGCTTCGGTTCACACTTGACTGTTGAGGGCTTACCACACATGAATCCCACACATTGCACCATAGGTATTGCACATAGAATTTCATCGCACATTATGCATCATACATCATACATTCTACACTTAGTCTACTGATAGTTTGAAATTTGTGCATTTATACATCATACATCATTAGGCATCATTAGGCATACCATTATCTACACGTCTTACATCCTAAAATATTTATCCTACATAGTGTATTATTTGTTTATCTACATACCATACATATTACACGCACATTTTCACATATATTCTACATACTATACTATTCATCATCATATATGAGTCTATCATTACATCATCCTACATAATACATTACTAGTCCATTTACATACACATCATTTTACACATTCTACATGTCATCGTATTCACACATTCTATTCACCTTGTATTTTACATGTTCTACACATCTTGTGTTTGCATTCTACAAATAGTGTATTTACATATTCTCCTCATCATTTGGTTGTCCATTATCATCACGTATATGGCATTGTCTTCTATTTGATGCACTCACAACCCTATGATGCACTTTAGTTCCTTGATCCATACTCAATGCCAAGGGTTTACAAATCAAATGGACCTTCTCTTCATCATACATTTATCATTCGACCTTTCATCATGTGACATTACTAGGTTAGTGTCATACGCTTTAGGCTAAATGGTCACCCATTCTATCATTTTGTAGTGGTATACACCTTAGGTTACATCACCACTCCCTCTTTTCATCTCATAGTGATATATGCTTAGGGATAAATCATCACTCATCCATTAATCTTATAGTGATATACGGTTAGGCTAAATCATCACTTATACATTCATTTGGTCATGATATATGCTTCGGCTATAGGGTTCACACACCCATTATTTATAGGTCACATCTCATCACTATACTTACACATTCATCATAGCACGTTAGACACAACACACACTACTTGACCATTTCCCGATGACACACTCTAGTTTATGATTCATTATTGACTGCTGAGGGGGAAAAACAAATGAACCTCATTGCATACCTTTTCCATTAACTCGAGGGGCACACCACTCCTACCATTCCATCTTGCATTCCATTTCATCCATCCACAACATATTGCATTGTCTTGGGGGCATTTGCTCTTGTTTACTAGTGTTTTACATGATCACTTTACTACACATGTTATATAAATTTCTTATATGTCATTGTCTCTATCATCCACACATGTGCATTCACGTATTTGTTTAGTTTTGACTGCAGATATAGATCTTTTACATGCAGCATGGATGTTCATCGTCTACCCTTCCTACAATGGTCATCGTTGGGGCATCCATATTCGGTTCTCACATGTGTTTTTGTTTCATTTTTAACTTAGCACTTTACATTACTTAGTTATTCACCCTTGAAATATTGTGTATTTCTCTAACATGCTAATGGGTGCTTCATGTGCAAGCATTTGTTATGAAGGGGTATTGTCTTCCATTATTGTTTGTTACATTGTGTGTTATTGTTTGCTCTTGTTTACAAGCATTACTGTCTGTTTGGTGTGCACACTTTTTTTTTCGCATCCATGATGTCCTTGTGTGTCTTTCAACATCGTGAGTGATGTCCCATGTTTGCAACCTTCTTTGTGTAGCTTACTTGTCTTCTTGCGTGTTTACATTACTTTTTTTGGTAGCTTACACATTTTTTTGCCTAGCTTACACATTTGTTTTCTATATGCATGCATGTTTACACTTTTCTTTGGTTAGCCTTCTTGTTTATGTGTGCATTGGAATCTACCAAGAACTTTTCAAGGTTACAACATACATGCGATTTATCCTCTTTTGGGGTTGTATTTCTCCTATCAGTGACATCGCATGAGTCCCCAAAGAGGGGGGTATCATTTGGAGGTTTTAGATACTACACACAGATTATACACCATTCGGTTTAGTTACATATAAAGTGATTGGGTTCATACCGATCTATGAACCCCATACATAGTGGATTTTATAGGACATGGTTTCGTAGCATTCGGAAAGCAATTACAGATTGGATGTTCGGTGGGTGTGCCTCTCTACACTACTTCGTCCTAGTGGCATCGGATCGCCCAAAAAACTAGGACAATATAGAGATCTCTTCACACATAGTTTAGAGAAGAAGTTAGAGCCTGGAGGACATAGATAATTTCCTCCCTTCACTTCTTTTTCCTATGGCATGATATCACCCAAACAACTCATAGTACAAGATATCCTTTATACCCTCTTTCTCGACATAGATCAGGTGTACATGTTTCATTTACATTTGTGTATTTTACATTTACATGATTTCATATACATGGATACTTTAAATTATGTTGTTACACATACATATTTGACTACTTGATCATTTTCTCCTTGTAGGTCCATCCATATGAGAAACAAAAATTCAAATAGGGGAAATCACAACAACAACAACGTCAACAACAACACTTCATGACAGCACACACTTTAATAACCATGTAGGTAGATCACACATTGTAACAACCACACACGCATTCCGCCCTAGGTTAACTCTCATCAATTTTTCTCTACGCATTTATCATCTTTAGTTTCCATGCTCCATCTTTTTCTCATTCCACGGTTTTTCTAGTCCTTCGACATGTTTCTACTACAATCTTCATGAAAATCAGGTACACATCTCTATCTACTTTATGTTACCAAGCTTTCCACTCATCAACATAAAGTGGGGAAAATGTAGTCACAAAATCATGCACTTTATACATTTATTTATCCCGATCTCATACTACTATTTAGAAGGTTCTTGAGTGAAGAAAGTACTAATTAACCCCTTTCTTTTGGCCATCTTGTTTTATTTTATTTCATCATTACCGACCTCTTGCACCCATATGCCCAATCATCTTCTGTCATCCCACATCATTTTATTCTTGACTGGGGTACCCAAATTAATACTTAGATGCCCATGGGTGCCCTGGTCCCACTAGGGGTGCCTCGATTATTTTCCACTTTCCTACCACTTTTGGTGCTCTTTCTAGTCGTTTGAGGCCTTTATCTTTCTTGTATTCAGCCTTTTTGGGGTTAATTACGAAATTAGATCAAGAGAACCCTATAAATATAAAGTTATGAGACCATAATGAGGGACCTAGCATCACTTACTACTATCACTCTATCTAGAGTTGCATCCATCTATTACATTAGAGATCACTTGCATCCACATAGCTCCATCAAAAGGCACAAGGGTAGGACATATGCATCACACTTCATAGGGGTAGGGGTTTTATTCTATTCCATGCACACATACTATTACATTTTCTACATTTAGCTATTGCTTGCTAATTCAAAAAGTACAACGACATAAGGTCACCTAAGGCACATCATGCACACACTCATAAAACTACATTTGGGTCCGAGATGTAGTGTAATACTTAGTTAGTAATCCCATTGTTGTGGCATGTGACGTTAGTCAATCTCACCTATTCATTTTGCATCTTTCTTTTTAGGGTTTTGAAATTATTTTGGTATTTTGCAAGTCTTTCTCTCATATTGGATTATTTGCAACATTTGGCATGGGATAGAGAATCTAATGCGACACACACCAAGGTTCAGATCATCTCCAAACCTGAACCCTATGAAGATCAATTTTAGAGATTTTTCATAGACCATGGTACCTAGATTGCAGAACAGATGCCCACATGTGCCCCAGTCCTCCTCCAGGCACTCCAGTCCAACTAGATCCTCCAGATCCACCCTTTTTGGGACTTCTACATGGTCTTATTCATGCTTCCTAATTTTTTTGGTCACATCTGCATGACACTAGTTCATTTATTTCATCAAATCAAGCTGAGTTCTTTCCTCTTCATTTCTTGCACATTATGGTTATCATTTTATTTTACATAGTTGTTTAGCTTACTTGCATACTTCCTTTACTGTATTTATTTACTTTATCATAGTTTTTCATAGCTTAGATTAACTATCCCTTGACTACATTAGTTTAGTTAATTTTAGTTAATCAATGGGTAAGTATTTATAACCCTTCTTTATCCTTTGTTTCTTTTTTGTTTATATATATGTATATATATGATATGCCATTCATTGTTATGCATTAGGGTATATGCATGTTTACTTTGATCTATTGGTTTGTCTTATTAAATTATTCCCCTTAGCTTTATCCATCCCTATTGATTTATTCATATTATGAATCCTAATAGGGTACATATATTTACCTTATATATATTCCTTAGAAACATATATCTACCTTAAGGTTATGATTACTATCTTATCGAATTACGACACTACCGCTCCTTGAGCACATCGAGTATCCACATATCATGTGGAGGCCTAAATTTGATCACCAAAATTTGAAACCTATGAGGGGATCCATCTTGGCATGTCATACATTCATTGGTGAACTGAAGTGAATATAACTTTATCGTAGGTTAGATTATATTTTCTCCTCCTTTTAAATTTTCCAGATTTTCCTTACGTGAATTTTTTTCCCATGGTTGATCCTTCTATGCATAATTCCTTATGACCTTACACAACAACAACATCTATGAAAATATTTACATTTTCAATTACATATTTTTATCTTTTCCTCCTTGAATTATTCTACCTTGAGACCATCGGTCCCTTTACTGACCCTTGTGCATGATTAATCCCATCAAAAATACCCATCCAAAATTCTTAAACCTAAAAAAATCATAATGGAATATTTAGTCAAAGTGGTTCCAATACCTCTTCTCATCACACAATATCTTTACAATGGAAATAATCATAAATATCATACTCTGCCTAAGTTATTTCCTCATTACATTGACTTTTCACTATAGGATTTTCCAACACAAAGAAGTCATTGCCCCTCAATCAAAACATTCATCCTAGATTTAACATTCACAATTCTATTTTTTTCATAAGACCAATGATAATAAGAAAATATTACTAGGTTTGATTATCCTCATTCCATACAAAAATTTCTTCAAATTTTCCCAATCCCGTAGGAGAATCACTTGATATGTTGCAAAAATGCATCAAAGATTATCTTTATAGCAATTTGGATTCAAAAATTAAGCATTCGAAAGAAAATAATTTTTTGATCCAACCAATAATACCCTCCTTCCACTAATTATCTTACTCAACTCATTATATAACTTATTGATTGCTTAAGTTAACAACAAAGTATGACTATAAATCAGTTCTTGAAAATGAAAAATAACCTATCTCGACTTACTATCCAACCATAAATAATCTCTTGGGGCATGAAAAAACAAAGTACACTCCCTTTCTATCCTATTTGGTATCAATTGGGCACCTATTTCCCAATCTCCCATTCATAACAAGGTCCTTCAATACATTTAAAGATATTCTCTCTCTACACATAGCTTCCATAGACCTTGGAGGGATCACACCTTCCATCGCTTATGATGGCTTTACTAAACCTTCCATTCACATTAACGCCTTTGGAAACCTTTACAAGGATTAGGACAAATTTAACTCTTATGCAACTGTAGACACCAAAATTCAGTATCCTTACCCTTGTTTCCCGCATCCACTTCTTTCACCATGGTCTTATCTAAATCCATTTTATTTTAATTCATTCCTTTAATTGAAATTCACATCCCCCTTATCTATTAACTTATCACTTTTAATTTTAATTAATATTCATTTAATCATTTTCTAATCCTCATCTCATTAGCTAATTACCTCTAATTATCTTTCATTTCTCCTCCCTAGGTTGTTTATCATCCCTAACTACCTAGTTCCATATCCATATGCTTTTTCTAGATTTTATTTAATCCATCTTTATCTCCCACCTACCCATATCACTTCCCTAGGAAACCCTAACCTTCCTACATGCTTTAAAACACTCATCCTAATCCATAAAAGATTCATATCTTGAATAAATCACCCTTCTACCATCCAAGGGAGTTCTCATGATTAGTGGTGACCCACCCAAGTCGTTGTCGACCCTATAAGGAAACATTTACCTCGCTACCCAAGGAGAGGCATACCAAGAATTATCTTACATTTTTGGTGATCCTATCTTGGACTTGATCATTTATGCATCTACTTCAGTCCTCTGGAGGATCATTTGAGATTGTTTGCTTCTCAAGAGGAGACTTTAGGGAGATCATCTACACCTTGTGTTGATTTATTCTCTTGTTGCATAATTATTATTATTTTGTTATTTATTACTGAAATTATACGGGTTTATCTTCAATCGAGAGATCCAGATCCATCCATTCCTCCTATATTTTTATGTGCATGTTGTTCATCCAATACATCCATTTTCGGGCATACCTAGTTTAGCCCAATTCATCGTTGACCCCATCATGTGTCATCGACCTGACCCACTGACCCACGTTCATTACCTATTCTGTCATTCAAATCCACTACCACCATGTCTGTGTATTTCTAAAATCACCTCCTTTTAGATCTATCATTCTTTTATTCTGACAGTACAGGTCCACTTTGTCGATCCATAGTCACCATCGACCCAACTCCTATTTATAACCCATTACCTTGGGTTTCCATTTCTTTGCATCCCTTTAGGCTCTTTTTGGTTTTAGTTATCTATCGCGAGTTGATATCGGACATCACAAAGCTTCATCCTTTCGGATCTATGCATAGAGCCCTCGGGTATGCATTTTATACGTTGTTCTTACCCATCATTCAGTCACTTTGAACCTTTGCTCTTTGCAGACTAGATCATCATAGACCCAGCCAAGTATACTCTAGTTTATGTTAATCTAGACCAGATATGTATGTTCCTTACATTTTTGTATTTTTAGTTCCGTGTGCCTTTGATTCTACATATCATCTTTTTCTTATTATTGTTTTTATCATCTTTTATCAAACATGGGGTTGACATCCATAGGAATTTACGCTTCTTAGAACCGACTTCATCAAGAAACCCCCTTATCTACCATCTAATCCATTTTATCTCTAGTTACCTTTTTTTTGAGGGTGCATCCAATTTGCGGTGAGGTCATTCAATGTGCGTCGTCCTTCTATCATGATCTTCTTCCAAGGTGACTTAAACCCTTAAATTTTTGAGTTACTTTATTTTATTTTATTTCTACTTCACTAATCTAAATAGGAAAGAGAAAAATTGATCAACATATTGGCACACCTAGTGGGAGGGACCCTTTTAGGTGAGTCTTTTGCATTTTCTTTCATTTTCCTATTTTCTACTAACATTGTGGTAGAAGATTTTATTGTTTCTTGTTTGTGTGGGATTCTAGAGCACTTTAAAGATCAAATAAAAAGGAAAATCATTCTCCACATATTCTTATTTTTGTCTAATTTTCTCCTTTTTGCATCGCATTTTCCCTTTCTTGTGTGTTTGTTCTCATCAAACTGTCACATTTGGTTTTGGGCTTAAAAAGAACCTCTAACATCCTTGCTTTCTCATCTATTATAAGTAAGGGTTTAATTAGTTATATTTCACATTCTATCACACAAAACCAAACTCACATATCAACCTACACATCTAAACATTTTCATACCAAGTGGAACTAATTGGGATTTGATCACCCTCAAATTCTTTATATTTTCTCTAAAAACATACGAAGGGTGTTTAATTAGCTACATAATGGCCAAAAATGGCCATTTTAGGCCTTCGGAGGAAGTAGTCTCTCATCAAAACTAAATGAGTTGATCAATCACCTTAGACACTATTCCCTACACAATGAAACACACTGAATGATATTATTAGGACTTTCCTTTAAGCTAGGGTAAATGTTGAATTGATGACAGGTTTCCAAATGATACAGAGTACCCTGTAATCCTCTTTATATAACTTCAACTCAAAATACAACTTCCCCAATTTAGCTTTCTCCTTTTCCCTAGTTTCAAGTAGGTATAATTAGGGTTTGAAAGAAAAATTAAGAGGTTAATGGATTACCACATGTTTCATCATTACATTCACCTTTTAACATGCCCATACACCTTACTCAAGAAACCTCAATGCTCTATTACTCATTTATCTATCATCTTGCTAGATTTTCAACTTTTGGCTTTTTAAGACACCTTGTTTGTTTAAACTCTAAACAATATTCTCAAAAAAAAATTCACCTTCACCTTAATTTTAATCAATATTATTTTCACTCATCTTACTATTCTTACCCCTCTCCTAATCACTAACACAAATCACTTAACTCTTCCTCTTTCACTTAATTCTTTTCATACAAACCCTTACTCTTTCTAGGCTTATGTATGGAACTGTTTTAGATAGTCAATAGGTCTTCTTAATTAAATTTGTATAAGGATTTTCCCCTATTCCTCAATGATTCAAAATATTCTAACACCATCCCTCAATTATAGATACAACTTTCTTATGACTTTCATTCCTAAGATAGCTATTTCTCAAGGTTGGTCGTAATAACATGTCATAAGAAATAAGCATGATTGTACACATTGCTTCCTTTACCAATTAACCACTAAAATACTCTGTCCTTATGCCCTGATTTTATGATTCCTTAATTACCTTAGGCCTTCTTGCAGTTCCTTAGAGGATTCACCAACTTTAAACACATGGAATAAAGACTAATTTTCTAAAACTACATCTCTCCTAGCCCTCAGATTGAGCATTAACACTATTTGTATTTACACACTCCTTTGATTTTATTCTTATTCCAACATGTACTAGGGATTTTGAAACTCTTGGTATTCTTATTACCTTCCTCCACACTTATCAAGGACTCTACTAGGCATAAGTATTAACTTTTACAATGAATGTTCTACTCTAGGCCCTCAAGACTGGGCACACACAATTAGGATTGTGAACACAAATTTATCTTAAGAAATCCTCCTTTAGATGGATTATTACCTTTTATTTAATTTTGCAACACCAATTCCTTGTGATCAATTCCCTGAAATAGAGTCATGGATTCCATTGAATCATTATGTTCATGCTACATACTACTAAACTTCTAAAACAGGGTATAGTCTACTCTGAGTAAGTCTTTCTATTTATTTTACATTCCCTAGACATTGTGAGGGTTCCATGAAGCTTTGAACACCATTATAGATAAGAATACAATCCAAAAATATATATTTACTCATGAAAATGCTTTGTAAAATAGTCTATAACCTCCAAATCTGATATCTTAGTCTGATAGGACTGTGTCACTTAACATCTAAGTCTATAACATACATAGAGCTAATTCAAATATTCAAATTATACATTCGGAGGGAAATTCCCTATTATTTCCTATGGAGTCCAAATGGAATATTACAAATGATCATCTCAAGTGGACCGGGATACCCCTAGCCACCTAAGAAATCCAAAATTGATTATTAACAAGAAGAGGAAGGATGCACAATGAATGAGAATCCTTATTTTCAATTAAGGGCTTAGTTGTCATGCTTCAAAATTTTCAATTTCTAGATGCTAGTTATTTTTTCCTTTCTAGAGCTATTAAAACACCCTTTGGGAGAGTTTAAGAATGATCTTAAGCATCCATAGGTGATGTCACACAATATTGGAAGTGTTAAAGGTAATTTAGGAAGATTTAGGAAAGGTTTGATCATTCAAGGACTATCTACTCAACATTGGGTTTTCTAGGTGTAGGGAACAAACACTCTAATGGTGAAACCTAACTTCTCTAGAAGATTCCAGGAGCTCTGTAAGGAGTTAGAAGGAAAAATAATAGGCATTATAAATATACATAAATCTTCTACATGTTGAAGAAATCCATTTTTATCTAAGGCTTGAAGGTATCATGAAGAATTTCAAAATAGTGAAGCTTCCCTTTTTGGTTCCAAACCAACACTTCACCAATGCAACACTTCATGACACCAAAACAAGGCACTACTAATCAACCTTCATGCTTCTTGATGATTGACACCTCATGCTAACTCTATGCCACCTAGACACCATTTTCCATCAATGCAACTTGACATCAATGACAACACCAATGACACTATGTCCAACACATGTGTTTTGATTTGTTATGTATTATAAGGCATTTCATGAGTGCATATATTTGAGCAGTTGTTGTTTCCTTTGAGAGTTGTGAGGTTTGTAAAATCTAATTTTGACACATCTAACACTCCTAAAATGTCAATAAACAATCCAAAATGCCCCAAAACCTAAACAATGACTATATTCATTACCAAAATAGACATCGATTGTAGAATTTAAATGCTAAAAGCTTTTGTTTGAATGGAAATCCTAAAAATTACCTATGTACTAAACATTAGATTATAAAAAACTATCTCCTAAATCATGACTCATGGAGCTGTGAGACTAGTTCCATAAGGTGCATAGTGACCCTAATTTTTTATATTTACTAAAATAAATTTAAAGTATAGCTTTTTTATATTTTATTATTTCTTATACTTGAACATTTATTTTTGTAAATAGAAGCATGCCAAATAGACATATAATGTCTATATATAACGCGTACTTGTTTTTTATTTTTCCTTTTTCCAAGGCATGCCTCTAGGCTTGGATCCGGTTTGGATCCCCAAGCTTGAGGCATGGACCTGCAAAAAATAGACAACAGTATGTTTTTGCAGAAAAATGTAAAATACCTATTCCGCCATAATAAATCAAACTAAAACGATTGATACATTTAATAAAAATATGACTACAACATCAAGCAAACTTTCTTCTTTCTAAAAAATATATCAAATTTTCTAACTAATATAAGGTTTCCATACTAATTATTTTCTAGCTATGCCTTTTTGTAGCTATTTTTTTGAGTTTATACATGTTTATCTTTCATCGTGTATCTTTTTTGACTCATCGAAATTGAATTAAAAAAATTAGGCACAAACTAGGACTAATTCTATACATATTAAAAAAACTAAATTTTGATTTTTTTTAGGTTGTTAGGGGGCACGATTGGAGCTTCATTATTTTTCAAAATTTAAAATTTTTGTACTAGAAAAAAAAAAAAATTCTTGCTAAAAACATCTTTAAAAAATTCTAGCAAAAACTAGATGCTCTTATCTATCTTTCTAACTAGGGGTTTTCAAAAATGCTAAATATTTCTCAAAAATGGTGGGGGGCACGACCGACTGTCTACTATGTTCTTTAACAACAACAGGAGTAATACTGATCATAAAGGTAAGTTCGATTTTGCGTTTCTTTGGGAAAATGGGAGTTCAAACTAATCATTTTTACTTAAAGCTTTATCTGCTCTCTGGGGCTTAAGAATTGCCAAGACTCTAGAATATTCTAACTAAAGGGGACTCCACGAATATCATTAAACTTCTAAAAAGTCCTCATCTCCTATTTAGAGCATAAAGGATTTCATCTCTCGAGTCCATAAGTATTAGTCATACTTTCAATAACATTAGAATCATTCATACTTGAGAGGGTAATAAATTGGTATTTTTAATTATGGTATTAATGTTAATTTCATCGTTTAGGATAATATGACATCTCTAAACAACTCCATTGGCATTCATGCCAAATTTTGCATCTATAAGCAATCCCTAGAGATGTGTCATGATCTTTGGGTGAAGATCAGCATCAATAACACCCTCACACATGTTGCCTTAATGAATATGATGATGCAAATAATTTCAAATCTACATGCTAATGAGAATTATATGGGGAACTCCAAGTGGAGTTATTTTGATTTGAAAATCACGCATGTGGGTACATCAGATGTTTCAGCGATTATGGTTAAAAGCTAGATTCATAGCTCCTCGAAAACCGATGGTAGTAGTAATGTGATTGTTGACAGGGAGTGGGCTATTCCCACACGCAGCCGTTCGTGGGAACAAAGAACGGCTATCATTTCCATTTTGTGCGGTTTACAATAGCAAGAAGCGGACCGGTCTTAGTGCTCACAAGAATTTGGGAAATTGTTGTAATCAGTCTATCACAGAGAAGATGGGAGGACCTCCCTGCCAAATTAGCCAAGTGCGGAATGGGTTGGAAGGAAAATATCGAGCTTTGGAACATTCTTAAAGAAAGGTGGCATCACCAACTTCATGGAGAAGGTTCGGGGCATGATCAAAGAATTTATGTGCGTTTTGCTAAGGAATGGAAGGAGCGGACTATTGATTGAGAAGATATTGGTAAATGAAGATCTTATTGCTGAAGTGTGGTCTTTGTTTGGGGATACCGCTTCTTCAACAAAAAAGTTTGAGAATCAAGAGAAAAGATTTGTGGAAGGAAATGAGAAGCTCACATGGTTTGGTACTATAATGGCTCGCTTGTCAGCCATTTCGATTCCTCCACCCCGTGATGAGGTTACTCGCATGATGATTCAATTCATCTCCTTGGAAGGTAGGTTTGTCAATGTTCTGCTAAACATCTATTCTTTCTAAACCACTTAGGAATCGTTTGGTTTGCTTTCCCCATTACTTCTTGAACTCTCTTGAACGCTCCATTTTGGAGGTAAGGACACTCGGGCGGTTCCCTTGCACCAAGGGCTTATTTTGTTGCTTCATAAATGTTGTCTTCTTAAATACCAAGGCTTCCTTTCGCTCTTAGCTTTGGCTCCTCCTGGGACAATCCCTATTTCTCCATCTACCCCGCCACCAATCTGCTTTATCACACCCCAGTGGCTGTCCAAGCTTCTCCATCCATTACATGCTTGCTCCCGCCACCCACCTCGCCTCTACCTCTAAAAGGACGGTTACCAGTGGCCTCCAGGAAGCTTAACCTTGAGACTCTTGTTGTGGAGAAGGAGCCTCATGAAATTGAGATTGCACATGACCTTCTGAATATAGTGTGATCCATGGGGTGTGCGTTGGAAACTTCTTCAAAAAGGTTGGAGGCCTTAGAGGCTGATATAAATGTTAAAGGATGAGGTCAAGAACCTTGGCAAGCGAAAGGCAAGAAAAAATCAGAGGAGGAGGAGGATATATAGGCAATGATTGATGATATCTATAAGAAGCTGACCTCCTTAGACTCCCGCTTAGGGAAGGCCAAAACTCGACATGATTACAACATTGCCACCTTTAGGGCGATTGAGGAGTTCATTGAGGAACATGTCAAAAGTGTTTCTAACCTCAGCGGTGTTCCGGCTACACTTTGGGGTAATGAAAAGGAAAGCAAAAGGACCATTACTGAGTATTTAGATACCACCTGATGCTGCCCACATGACAACTTTGGGTATGTTCCACTCCTGGAAGAAAATCAAGACCAGCATTGACAAAGCTGCCAAGAAGTAGTTTTGGAAATGTACTATTGTTTTTGTTTTTTTATGTTATTTTTGCGGTGTTTTGCTTTGTTTGCTTTGTCTCGTTTGAGTAATATGTTTTTTTTGAGCTTCATTTAACACTTGGATTTTGATCCATTATCTTTGGTTTTCACTCCTATTCGGATCTTGTGGTTTTGTATTCAAGGGTATAGTCCCTTTCAAAAAACTATTTTCCAATAATAAAAAAAAACAGAGCACTGTTGGTATTTTAGTTCTTTAACCCACTTAAACTTAACCATTTACAAAAAAATTAGTAGCTTAGAATCTAGACTAAAAATGCTACGATTCATGTTCTTAAAAGATATTCTAAATTTGAGTGTAACTATTTCAAATAACTCGTACAAGTTGAAGATTTTTATTTTTCCGAACTAAAAAATTTTCACTTAAGACCCCCTTTTGGCCCCCAATTGTTGATACTTAATTCTAGCTTGTTGATGAGCTTGTAGAAGGTGAACATTGCACTTGGCCATCATTCTCTTGTTAGTCTTGAGATGTACCTTTTCCCTCATGGAAAAATGGAGTAATTGAAAGGAAAAAAATTATCCGATTTATTTTTCTTGTGTTTTGGTCCCACATGTCAGGTGCTACATTTGGTATCGAGAGAAAAGGATCATACTCTTGAACCTCTAGGAAATCTTGTTGTTGTGGCGGTTATTCATTATGGTGGAGTTGGAAGAGTAAGGTGTTATTTTTTTTATGTGACAAACATGGTACTTGTGATTATATTTATGCCCTTATTTGAATACCACTTAGTGTGGGCCTCTCTCTCTCTCTCTCTCTCTCTCTCTCTATGTAAATTTCATGTGTGTTACCACCTTGTGTGTGAAGGAAATTTTTTTTGAACTATGAAAGTTTTGTAGTGTTTTTAATCCTAGGATATTACATTTGTGCACCAATGTGTTGCATGAAAAAGTGCTTCGTAGTGAAATTTGTCACATTGTGTTATTTCCCACCGTGTTGTGTGGTATTATGGTGTTATGTAACCATGTTGTATTGTATTGGAATAGATTTCATGATGTTAAATCACTATGTTCATTGTATATATGTATTCGTATGGTATTTGATAAATTCATATCATGAATTAGGGGCATATGGTGATCTTATGACCCTATTGTATTACTAATTACTTGCACTTTTAGTGTGTTATGTGGAAATGCTAAACGTGTTATAAGATATGGATTCATATTTTTATATTACCCCGTAGTGCAATATGTTATGTTTATTGTGTGTATACATCATTGTGTTAGTAATGTAGTTATGTGTTATGTTGTGTACCTTTCGCTAACCAACCTTAAGGGAAGCAATTGATAAAAGTGTATGTGTGGAGAAATAAATTTAGACCATTGACCATTTAACTCGAGCAGAGTATGACCCAAGAAGCGGAGTTTAGCATAGACTAAAAATCCAATCTATTTGTTTGGTATATATGGCATTTTCTCAGTGGGTGTCATATATGTTGTGTTGTGCAGACACCTTAGGATCAGTGAATGGCAGCTCATACCTCTTTATCTCTCTCCTTAACTACTTGTTTTATAGATGACCTTGTGTCGTTATGACTATGTTGACCATTGTGAGAGTTTGGAGGTGATGATTCTGATAGATATTATGGAAGTACATGATTTGGTCGGCTATTATATGTATGTTGTGAGTTGATGCTCGATTTCTAAGTGCCAACAACTCGGTGAGTACCCATTTGGTAGTCGTGGAATGGCCATATAGAAATTGTAATGTGATTTTTTGATGTTCATCAGGGTTCATTTTAAGATACCTCTTAGAAATTGGAGGTGGAAAATACCTGGCGAATATCCCCAAAACCGGTTTCACTGAAAGGTGAATTTACCAATTTTTCATAACTGAATTTTCACCTACTTTTTTTGAGTTAGAGAGACTGCAGAGCTGCAAACACTGATGTGTGGTTGATGTGCGTCAATGAGCCTTGTTGACATGTGTCAACGAGCCTTGTTGATGCGCATCAATGAGGCTCATTGACGTCCAGCCGAGCACACATCAATAAGCAGCACACGCGTCAACAAGGCTTGTTGACGTGCGTTAACAAGGCTCGTTGACACACATCGGTGTTTGTACTCTCTGTAATCTCTCTAACTCAAAAAAAAGTGGGTGAAAATTCAGTTCTGAAAAATTGGTAAATTCACCTTTCAGTGAAACTAGTTTTGGGATATTCACCAAGTATTTTCCACCTCCAATTTCCAAGAGGTCTCTTAAAATGAACCCTGACAGAACATCAAAAATAACATTACGATTTCTATATGGCCATTCCATGACTACCAAATGGGTACTCACCGAGTTGTTCGCACTTAGAAATCAAGCATCAACTCACAACATACATATAATAGCCGACCAAATCATGTACTTCCATAGTATCTATCGAATCATCGCCTCTAAACTCTCACAATGGTCAACATAGTCATAACATAAGGTTGTCTATAAAACAACTAGTTAAGGAGAGAGAGAAAGAGGTATGAGCTGCCATTCATTGATCCTAAGGTGTCCACACAACACAATATACATGACGCCACCGAGCAAATGCCATATATACGAAATAAATAGATTGGATTTTTAGTCTGCTAAACTCCGCTTCTTGGGTCAGATTCTCTCTCGAGTTAAATGGTCAATGGTCTAAAATTATTTCACAAGGCACACAAGGCTCATTGTTGTGCACGCGCTCGTTGATGGATTGTAATGCTCATTGGCGCGCGATTGTTGGACTCGTTGACACCGCGTCAACAAGCTCGTTGATGTGCGTCAATAATGCTCAGCGAGCGACATGGACACGCGTCAACAAGGAGCCTTGTTGACGCACGCATCAACAAGGCCTTGTTGACGCATGTCAACGAGCCTTGTTAACGCATGTCAACAAGCCTTTAAACCCTGGTTTTGTCCTATAAATACCCTCCTACCGGTCATTTTCACGTTTACACTTTCCGGCTCTCAAATTTTCTTGTATACAGGAATCCATTATCTAGGTCAGGTACAATCAAGCTCAAGGACAACTACAATGGTGACTACAAGTGCATCCCAAGCTCAAGACAAAAATCAAGAGGAAAATCCAGTCAACCCACAAGCCCTATCCACGGGCAAGATACTCTACATGAACCCTTTGTGCCCCCACATCCAGAATGTTTTAAAATGAATTTGGAATACAAGGATTTGATCGATGCATGTGAGTTTGGTGGGCTCGTTAAGATGCCCCATTTCAAAACAAACCATGATATTTTGAACTACCTTCTCTCCTCATACAATACAGAGGACGGCCTATTTAATGTTACTATGGACGATGGTTGATTGTTTCAATTCGGTATTGACCAGCTGATATTCATTGGTTTATAGGCCTCCCATTCAAAAATTTACCCATTGTTATAATGAAGGCAACACTCATCGAAGACGATAAGAAATACCTCAAATTGGCTTTCGGTCTCCATGTTGATTGTAAGTGTAAATTATTTTCATTCATCATATTGTATTCAAATTTTTATTTTGATACAATTCAAATTTATATTAATTCCAATGGTTTTTGGCATTTGCAGCTCATGTCAATAAATCCAGACGTGGTGTGAATATACGCAAGGAATTACACACCACTTTATTGCTACTATGATTTCCTTCTTTCAATCGAAAAAAATTTTTGCGTTTCGCAAACAAATATACCAAACTAGGCCATTGCATACATTCTTGCAACTATTGCAGAGCAAAAATTTGATTGGTGCACCTTTTTATCAAAAAAATAAGAACTGACATTATAAATGCAAAGCTTTCAGAAAAACCAATCATTCACACCACAAACTATCTCCTTGTCCTTTATTACGAGGATCTTTTAAATTTAAAAGACAAACCAATTCCCACTTATACGGATGAGGTGTTGATGAATTTGTCAATTCCATTTCAAGAACAACAGGTATAAACTATAAAGTTTGTATTTCAACATTGGACTGACAACATGTATTAACTATTTATTATTTGCAGAGAAGATTTTTGGAGGCCCTTCCCTAAAAAAAGGTAGCATCAAGAGGAAGAGTCCAACAACATGATGAGGCATTGGGAGATTCACAATCTGAAATGGAAGCTCACTCATCTCTGAACCGCCAACCGTTTGAATTTGTTAAACACCAGAGAAGTAATACCCTTACATGTATTATTTACAAATTCCAAATTTGTATTTTCATTTTCCCATTTAAATTTTACCATATTGAATTGACATACAATCGTATGTTGATGACATTGTAGGGACTTTGGACCATACGCGTGCTTCTCAAAGTCAACCATCTTCCCCAACTCACTCAGTTCAATCGCATGTATTTGTGTCTTCTCAACAACCACCTCAGCAATCCCAACAACAGATAGCTCAAAAACCACCAATTACTACTCCAACATGGCCACCTCAAGCACCACGACAAGCTACCCCTCAACAACAAGGTACAAGTTTTGAATAGTACTTCATTTAATTTCGTAATTTTTATATAGTTTTCTAGTTTTTCATATGATTTTTCTTGAAATTTTCAGCACATTGCAGTCCTCCACCTTGTAAAAACAGTGGCACCACCCCCTCCTCCACCAATAATATTCAAAATTCCAACTAGAGGATCAAGAAAAAAGAACATTGGTAAACACATGTCAATTCCTCTGGCCCCTAGTGGGACACTAAACATTTACTCCTCATTTTGAATTCCAACCCTCTCACTTGGTGGCTTGCCTACAATGGGCATATCGGCTTTAAATAATATAAATTTAGATAAGACATTAAACAAATTGGAAAATATATTAGTGCGAGGCCTAGGCATATTTTTACAAATGGTCTAAGGACAAGGATCTGGTAGTAGTTGTAAATGTCGAGAGAGATAGAGTGGTCGTAAGTATTGTCACTTTCACACAAGATTTTTTTAATTTAAAGTTTTCTTATTTTAGTAATATGTTGAATTGACATCATTTTTTGTGTAGTTGAAATATGAAAATTTGAAGAGTCAAGAAAAAGGTTTTCCAAGTTCACTTGGAAACCGCGAAGAACAATTTATCGGGAGTGAAGAATTTGAAGGAAAATATTTTTTTTGTTAACAAACAAAACAATACACTAAAGCGTATAATTAAAGAGCATGGCTTCGACCCTAAAATTTTATTCAAAACCAAAGCAGTTGCGGATCCAAATTTGCTATCCCATGGAGATGCAACAAAGTAAGAAGAAAGAATTTTAAAGAATCTAGATAGTGTTGCAGAAGATCTCATAAGTTCTAGGATTATTTCTGCCATTGAGGAAAGGGGTACATGTGGAGAATCCATTGGGGAAAGAAGTACAGGAGTGGAAAGGGGTACAAAAATTTAGGGTTGAAAATTTTCATTATTGAGTGTGGAAACTTGAAAATTAGAATCTATATCTGAAAATTTGAAACATTGAATGTGATGGTCATGGCATTTGAATTTTATTATCTGGATTTGAAATTTGAAACTTGAATTTGATAGCCTTTGAAAATTTGAAATACTATATAATCTTTAATTTTATAACTTCCTATATATTACATGTATAGAATTTCTAGATTGTATATGGTGTTTATGTTTCTTCTCTACTTGTAATGATGATTGCATTAGATGTGGATGATGACATTACAATAGAATCATAGTCTCATAGATATGGATTATCATGAATTTTATGTGGATGTAGATTTAGCTTCAAGCACGATCATGGAATCTAGATGATGATAATGGATGATTGTTTTAAGAAAATTTGGAATGTAGTACGATAGAGACATTTAAACGTTCTCAAAATCTTCTTCTCTATACTTGTAATGATATGATGACATTAGAATGGATATAGATGATGATGAATGATGATAATGGATAATTGTTTTAAAAAAAATGGAATGTGTTAGGACAAAGACGTTTCTGCACATTTAAAATAGATAAATAATTGTTTTAATAATAATTGGAGTGTCAGGATTATGATAATGATATGATGAATTTAATAATAATTGGAGTGTCAGGATTATGATATGATAATGATATGATATATATGGATGATGATGAATTTTATGTGGACGTAGATTTAGCTTCAAGCACGATTGTGGATGATGAATTGTATAATGGATCGTGGATTATGAATTGTATAATATGGAAAAATCTTCCTCTTTGTAAAATTCGATTGTGTGATTTTATCCCACAAAGTTTAAAAAATATATCAAAGCATTTTGCAAATAAAAAAATAAATTAAACATAATTGTAAAAAATCAAGAAATGTCATATGATAGGGTTTAAGTTACCTCTAGTGTTTTAGATGGCTATGAAATCATCCTTCATAGTGTGTTAGATCTTTGATTTAAGAAAACTCAACATGAGAAATGAATTAATAGATAGATGGGTGAGTTTCCTGACATTGTTAGTCTCAAGAAGTGTGAGCTTCCTGGATGGATGTCAACCCACATTTTCAAAAAAAAAGATGAAATAATAGTATTTAAATAAATGTAAATATATATGCATGTAACATATTTAATGATAACAAAGATGAAACAAAATTTAAGGTGACAAACAATAAAAGTAAGGTGAAGGAGATACCTATTTAAAGCTGAAACAATCCATTTTCAATAGCTTTCGTCAAACTCGATGTTCTCTTCTCAGAGAGTGACGATGTGCCAATTCCACTCTCATAGTTGGGAACAATTGTACTTGTAGTATATTATTTACACCTCTTCTTTCGGAAAGGGAATTCCAATGCACAATAGCTCTGTCAAAAGGAAAGGTTTCCAAAGAGTAGCGAGAAACATAACACCTTATGCAACTTTCAATATTTTTATCCAACTGTTTCTCAGTTTTGATTTAATAAAAGATAAAGCACTGAAAACTCTTTCATCCTCCATAGACCCCAAAATCATTATTTGGCATAACTCATATAATCTAAAATATTCACTGATGTCTTCTTGTAAGATAGAACTTTGATAGATTCCTCACCATAGCCTTGTAATAGCACCACTTTCAAAAGGTTTGTCTAAATTTTTATATTGGTTCCTCATTGTTGTTGCAAAATTTGTTGATTGAAACTTTAATAAATCAGCATTCAGTATACCTTTGATTTCCATACCCTTGGACTCTTAATTATTTGTGAAATGTTTCATTATTGTACCCATGGATTTATGGAAATGCTTTCTTACAAAGTCTGCACGACCACCTTCAGTATTCCAAAAATTAGGATTCATCACACCCATTGCTTCAAGAATTTTATCTTTGGAGAAACGTTCTCTAATTTCTAATGATAAGGATTCTAAAAAAAATTTAAGCTTTATTCTTGTTTCAACTATAACAGACTCAAAGAGATTACGTGTCATGGGAACATCTTCTCGTTCGATCCTGTAATATCTTGACATTTTTACAAAATGTGTAGTGGTATGTCCCTCCCATTAATAGTGATGTAGAGGTGATCGTGGATATTAAATCTCAAATAGTTACTAGGATTTTTAAGATCTAATAAATCTTTCTAATTATCGAAAATAGGTGTATCAAAACTATCTTGGGAACAGTACAAGATATCAAGACTTTGACATACCATTTTTCTCATCCGTATAAAATCTACAATATAGATTAATCTCCCATGTACATGCTTCATCAGTGTATTGATCTCCTACAACATTGGAAGAATACCAACCAATGTAAGAAATGTCTCCAAATTAGTTAAACGGAACAACAAGTCCCTCACCCTATCAACTTCATGATGATATTTGTGCATGAAACCAACCAACGAAGGATACTCCTCACTGAACTCGCATGCGAGTTCATACAAAGAGATCCATCTCGTCCCAATAGATTTCAAAATATTTTTTCCATCTATAATTCCAATTACAAATTTCTGGAACTCAAGAAATCACTTTGGGCTACTTTTCATATAGGCATGAATTTCTCTTATAAGGTCTTCTAATTTAGCAACATTTTCGTAGTTGCTTACCATTTTATACGCTAAATTCATTCTGTGAGCCATACAGTGAATTGGTAGCATATATGGGGCCACTGTTGTTTGTAATCTAACACACAACCCTGTTTGGTGACCCTGCATAATAGATGCACCATTTTCTCCGATGCATACCAACTTAGTAGCAATTTCATAATCATTCATTCAGATATCTTTCAAATGAGAAACAACTATTTTATGTAGGTTTTGGCATTACAAGTGTTCAATCATTTTCATAACACCAATAGATGAGGTGGCCTTATATGATTTTTTAAAGTATAGATGTGGATACATACCCATGCGGTGTTGTCGATTGTTGTCACTTCATCAAGTGAAAGAGAGATAAACTTTGATTTTTTTACAATCTCTTTCAAATCTTCCTTCTCAATCATTGAAAGGCATTTTGCCATTTCCCATACACTACTTTCAGACCAATGAGACTGAGGTACGTTCGGATTCCATTATATTGATACAAAAACTTTGAAATCGAGGAAATCCAAAATCAGTCTTCCTTTCTTTAGTATCTGAAATAAATTAGAGAGTTGTATGAGTTTTGCATGTAGATTTGTTTGATTCATCTTACCAATTTGTGATGTGATCATTCCTCCCTTTTCCACAAGATGAATGTTTTTTTCTACCTTGCTTCATAATCCACTACGTATTTAACATGCATGCATTATTTTTCAGTTTTCCACTGTGTGTTTTGATTTTCTAGCCATCCTACCCCATTACATTCAAATATTGTTTTCCATAATGTTTTTCTATAGTGTCCAAACTTGATTTGCATTTTTGTTGCTTTCCCAATTTCCATGTACATATTGTACATATACATTCATATGGGATCTCTTCTGAAGTAGATGATTGTACAGGTTTGATAAATAGAAATTTGGCAGCCCAATCAAACGTGTATGTCTTGCCAATGGTCCACATATTCTTGTTCATTTTAATGTTTTACTTTTTTAGTAGAATTTTGAGCAATATCACAATCATCTGGTTTCCTCTTTCGTGAACCAGAATTTGAATTTGATTTATGTGTTCCATTTTGCTAAGTATTTGTATGTGTGATATCTTGATGCACTCTTGGTTGCACCCCAACAGGAAGAATATCTTTAGGATCTGGCATCTCAATAGTTATATCTTCAAGATCTGGCATATTATCGTAGGTGTCATTTGTTTGATATTGTGCAGAATGCATGTCCACCTCAATATTACCTTCCACACAGTCAATATTCTGATTCTTTCTAGTGACAACTATATGGTTGTTGGTAGTTGCAATATCTATATCAATAGAGTTTCCAAAATACTTGAACAGGGACTTCTGAGATTTCTTAGTTACTTTTAGGGTCTTTGCATTCTGAGGACTATCACCTTCCATTATTCTGAATAGAGTCCTACATAAAAAAAAACCAAGTTATGTGTTAGAGATAAAATTCCTATCGCACATCTACAATACCTCCTTGTCACACATCAATAACTAACCCCCTGTGCAATTCCTTATCATTTGCAATACCTCCTTATCATGTGTCAACAATATCCCTATTGTCACATCAACTATATCCTTGTCACACATCAACAACATGTCAACTATCTCTATCACTCATCAACAATCAACTATAACTATATCCCTATCACACGTCGATAGCTAATCCCTTGTCACGCATCTGTAATACCTCCTTGTCATGCGTTAACAACAAACCCCCTTGTCGTGTCTGCAATACCTATTTGTCACATGTCAAATACTAACCCCCTTGTCACGTGTCTATAATACCTCCTTATCATGTGTCAACTTTATCCTTTTCATGGTTCAACAACTAACCCTTTTTGTCACGCGTCAGCAAATTCAATGGGTCACACATCAGTAAATATCATTTGTCACCTGACTCTAAACTAATAACAAGCTAACAAAAATCTCTGGTGCTTAGAGTATGCGATTTCACGGTATTGGTAAGCTACTGGTGGTAGTACCATAGTATACTACCCGGTGAATCACCTAGGTTTTTATAGGAGATGTTTTCAAATGTAGAAGCCGACCCCAAAAAATATATATACTATAAATTTTAGGAAAACGAGACACCAACCCACTCTGAAAAAATCACCATTTCAAATTTTCCTAAAATGAAATTTTCGCCATATTACAAATATTCGCCACTAAAATTATCCCTGATGTTCGTATTTCATCGTAAATTTATCTTCTTCTCTTTTCTTTTAAGAACCAACAATTCTTCTTGATTGATGTAATGAAATTACTTGTATAATTCAGATTAAGAGCAATAGTAGAGCACCAAATAACACAATATTTTAGAATAATGATCTCAATATGCAATTAGAATAGCTTCGCCACTTCGAGGGGGAAACCTCCAAACCATATAACAAGACTCAAATGCTCAAATGATGATGAAATACTACCTATAATCCCCTATATATACTAGTCATATGCTATGGCCATCACCAAGGCCGACCTATTAAGCATGAGAAAGTATAAATGATATAATAAAATGATATGGTAAGCCACAAGTTGGCTACTCATATCCTAATACAAGCAATAGGTTAAGGGCGTAGCATGCCCTTCCCCTTCAAACCAATGTTGTCCTCAACGTTGAATAATCCTGGATGTTGCTACAGAAATCCTTCATCCTCCCAGGTGGCGTCTTCTATGCTCAGATTCTTCCACTTGATCAAATATTCCTTAATGTCTCTAGTTCTCAGCCTCTTAGTACATGTTTGCAGAATCTTCTCTGGCTCCAAAATGATTCTTCCTTCCTCATCAAGTTCTGGTAACTCTGTCTAGGCTTCAAATTTCTGTCCAATAACCTTCTTGGGCATGAAACATGGAATACTAGGTGTATGTGTGAAGATGGAAGCAACTCTAGTTTATTCGCCAATTTTCGTAGAACATTGATAAGGGCCATAATATTTAGGAGCAAGTTTGTTTTCCTTTTTCTGTTACTTTAGGGACATCTATTTGTAAGGCTAGAGACATACAAAAACCCAGTCCCCAATTTCAAAATGTCTTTCACTACGGTGTTGATCTGCTTGTTGTTTCATCCTGTTTTGTGCTAATGCTAAATTCTCCTTCAAACTAGCCAAAACTGTTGTTGATGTTGAATGTGTTCCTCAACATCTCTGACCTTAGTTTGCACCCTCAAGGAGGAAGTGATAGAAGGTGGATGGTAACCATATAATGCTAAAAATGGGGTCATTTGAGAAGAGGTATGAAAAGATGTGTTATACCACCATCTCGCTAGTGATAGCCATTTAATCCACCTTTCTTGCTTATCGATACAAAACAACGTAAATACCCCTCTAAGAATTTGTTGACCATTGTTTGCCCATCGGTTTGAGGATGATAAGATGAATCTGTGAGCTATTTGAGTACCCAAACATGAAAATAATTCCGTCAAAATTACTTTTGAAAATAGGATCACGATCACTCACAATTATCTTTGGGGTTCCATGTAGCCTTTGAAATTGTCTCAAAAAAATAGCTATTTATCAGGCTGCAAATGGATGTGATAGGGAAAAAAATGGTCATATTTTTGAGCCTATCCACAATCATGAAAATAACATTCTTACCCTCACGAACAAGGCAATCCGGTGATGAAATCCATGGAGACCTCCTCCCATCTCGGCTAGGAATTGGTAAGGGTTTGTAGGACAAACCTGGTGTCTTAATTGTTAATTTCCCCTTTTTACATTGGCACACTAAACACTCACGATACAAACTTTTGTACATCCCCTTAAGTCCTTCCCAAAAGAATTCTCTTTTTATTCTATGATATGTCTTCAAAAACCAGAGTGTCCTCCAACAAGTGAGGCATGTAGCTTTGCAAGAATCTTATGCTTGACTTAGAATCTTTACTCAAGTATAACCTATCCTTGTACCATAGGACATTACCTTTCTGAATGAAGAATAGCCATCAATTCTTTCTCATGAAACGAGGTTTGAGTAGATCTTTTCCTTTGAATTGACGACTCTCAAATGCAATTGGTCTTCCTTCCTGCATTAGAACTGCTCCCAATCCTGATCCTAAAGCGTCACATTCAACAATGAAGGTTTTTGAGAAGTTGGGAGTAGCCAAAACTAGGGTGTTGCACATGGCTTCCTTCAGTTGCTCAAAGGATTTAGTGGCTACGTCTGTCCAATGGAAGGCATCCTTATTTAGCAATGCAGTGAGTGGGGTTGCTATTCTACCATATCCCCGCACAAATCTTCTATAGTACCCTATTAGTCCTAGGAACCCACGTAGATTTTTGAGATTTTTGGGCCTTGGCCATTCCAACATAGCTTTGATCTTCTGAGGATCAACTTTGACGCCTTCATGGGATACAATATGACCCAAATACTCTACCTCTTGTACACCAAAAGAACATTTGGATGGCTTTGCATATAGAGTATGTTTCTCCAAAACTTCCAACACATTATTTACATGTTGTAAGTGTTCTTCCCATGTCTTATTGTAAATCAATATGTCATCAAAGAAAACTAATACAAATTTCCTTAAAAAGGCCTAAAAATAGTGTTCATCAAGCTTTGAAAGGTTGAGGGCGCATTTGTAAGACCAAAAGGCATTACCAAAAACTCATAATGGCCCTCATGAGTCCTAAAAGCCATTTTATGAACATCTTCCTCTTTTATCCTAATTTGATGGTACCCTGAACGAAGATCTAATTTCGTGAAATAAACAGCACCATGCAATTCATCAAGTAAATCATCAATTACTGGAATAGGAAACTTATCTTTGATGGTGTACTTGTTGAGTTCTCGGTAATCTGGACACATCCTCCATGTTTTATCCTTTTTACGTACCATGACCACTGGTGAAGAATATGCACTTCTGGCTATGCCTGATGATACCTACCTTCAACATTTCCTCCACCATTTTCTCGATCTCACTTTTCTAGGAATATGGGTATCTGTATGGTCTGATGTTAGGTGTTTGGCTCCCTAGAATCAACTGAATGGCATGATCATGATCCCTAACTGGTGGTAGTCCCTTTGGAATTGCATCAAAAATAGATGAGTGAGCATCCACAATCTTCTGAAGATCGGGTGGCATTGAAGACTCTATATTTTGTACTTATATGGAAAATAGCTTTGTTATAAAGCCATCCACTCCTTTTCTAAGAACCTTCTGCATCTGATGAGAGCTAATAATGCACTGTGGAGACTTAGCTACCATCCCATTCAATTGTATTGTTGTCCTTCGATCGAATGAAATCGCATGAACAATTCTTGGAAATTCATCTCTATAGTACCTAAGGTTGTGAGCCATTGGACCCCAAAACAATATCTGCCCCTCCCATAGAAATAGCAAACATAGGTGAGTCTAACATGTAGTCTCCCATGGAAATCTTGATACTATGGCACTTTCCTATGCACTTGATTGTCCCACCATCTGCAATCATAACTTGCATTTCTGGAGCTGGGTAAATAAAACAATTGAGGCGGGTAGCTAACTTACTATTTATGAAGTTATGAGTACTCCCAAGTCAATCAACACCGTCACCTTCTATTTTTGAGATAGCCAATAACCTTGAGTGTTTGAGGAGTACTAATACCTGACAATGCATGACAAGAAATTGTAGGTTGGTGATCCTCTACTTCATCTTCTACTGGTTCCTCAGCCTCTCCTATAATTTCATCTTCCTCATCATCCTCATTACCTCCGTCAATATAGAACAACTTCTTCTCAGCACATTTATGTCCCGGTCCATATTTTCTATCACAGTTAAAACATAATCCTTTTTCTCTCTTTTCTTCCATTTGTTGAGGAGTCAGTCTAATTGGCCTAGCAAATGAAGGGGAAGAGATACTACGGTCTCTGGTGTTAATGAAAGGTGGCCTCCTACTACAAAGAATTTTTTCCTCTGCATGACGTGCCATGATAATAGAATCAGAAAGCTTGATTGGATTAAACATCCATACCTCATGCTCGATGTGGTCCTTAAGACCCCCAAGAAACAAGTCATTCAAATTCTCTTCTAGAATATTCTCCACCCTTAAGGATAGGTTTTGGAATTGATGCACATAATCTTTGACTGATCTGTTTTAGGTAAATTTTCTAATTGACTAAAGTAGTTATCTGAAACATTGGAACTATAGTGCAATTGCAACTCCTCGGTAAAAGCTGGCCCAAGTGACACCTAGACATTCTTTTTTCCTCGAGCACATAACCAACGATACCGAACAAATTGGTCGGGTTCAAGATATAGGGATGCCAATGTCACCTTTTGTCTTGATGGTATTTGATGTAACTCAAAGAAGTTCTCCATTTGATTTATCAATTCAGGGGATCCTTACCATCAACTTTGCGCATATCCACTTTCCGCATCATGTTAGTGGTTGCGGATAAGTTTGATTCTAATGGGACTAGAAAAGTGATCCCATATGGTTAGTTTGTCCATGATTTTGAACTGAAGGTCCTCCTTGGTTGATATGGGCTGGATTTGGGCCATACTGGTTACCCTTTACATGTTGCATGATATCATCCAACCGATGATTGATTTGGGCTATGTCTCCTTTAGAGGCCATCTCAGATTGTACAATTCGTAACTCATACTCAAGTTGGAAAACCTTATGATCAACTGAGGTAAACCCTAGTGCTGAGGAATCTGTATTTACCCCTTCTGACTCCATCTCTTCAATCACTACCCCCTCTTTATCTGGGGTTTTACCCGGAGTTACCGAATTCTTTTTTGCTCTTGTGGAAGGCCCCGCCATGATGTCAAATCTTAGGGTTTAGGGTTTTGATACAATTTCAGCCAAACAGGAAAAACATAGAGAAGATACTAATACTATTTTTTTAGAGATTTCTGAAAATGTAAAGAACTTAAAATTTTTCCACAATTTGCACCCTAGGGAGCGATTTTATGAAAAACCCTAAATTTGTAATAACTTTTGTAAAATAAATCAAAAAAGTCTGAAATTTTCAGGGAACCTTAATTTAAATTATCCACAACTTTGGTAAAAATATATTCCACCAATTTGCTCTAGTTAGAAATATGTGATGGAAACAAAAATTAGGGTTTTTGCCCTAAATTCGGCCTAAAACGATACCACTTGTAATGAAATTACTTGTATAATTCAGATTAAGAGAAATAGTAGAGCACCAAATAACACAATATTTCAGAATAATTATCTCAATATGCAATTATAATAGCTTCGCCACTTCGAGGGGGCAACCTCAAACCATATAACAAGACTCAAATGCTCAAATGATGATGAAATACTACCTATAATCCCCTATATATACTAGTAATATGCTCTGGTCCATCACCAAGGCCGACCTATTAAGCATGAGAAAATATAAATGATATAATAAAATGATATGGTAAGCCACAAGTCGGCTACTCATATCCTAATACAAGCAATAGGTTAAGGGCGTAGCAATTGATGCATCCTTAAATTTTTGGGCATTTAATTTGATTTTGTGCTAACAAGAGGCCTTTGCATTAAACAAATGTTTATCCATTTATTTTTCTTAGTTTGAATTTTTTTTTAGATTTTAAAAGTTTTATAGCCTATCCCAAGGCTTGGGAATTATTGTCACTCAATGTTTAAAATTGATTGATATGTTGGTTCTAATGTTTTGATGTGATGGAATAGGGTCATGGGATTCATCATGGATTGGTTGGACCTATGGACCTACTTTTATATAGGGGTACATGCCCTAATTTACTAAAAATGGGAATCTAATACTATGGAAGTATAGTCACTAGTTAATCTAATATAGGAGGACTAAAACATTGTAAAGTACACTAAGAATAATATGGAAATGATTTAAAATAATTATACTTAATGAAATCAAACCCTAATGTGAAAGGAAGTAAGGAGAAATGACTTAGTTGATTGTAGAAGCTTGTCACATGTCTGATAATAAAATCCAAAAGTAGGAACAAACACCCAAAAGTCCCGAAAAGGCTAGTTCTAGACGATCTGAGTAGACTGAGGTTTCTAGGAAGGTACTTGGGGCACCTCGGGGTGCCCTAGTATGTAAAATAGGCATCATGGTTTTTGAAAATGCTCAAAAATTGATTTCCACATGGTCGTAAAATGACCTGAAACACTTCCTTTCTGTCATAATCTGGATTCACCAGCTACATCGAGTGTGTGAAATATGACAAGATGAAGAAATGACCTATAAAAGAGAAGGAAGTATCAAAACCATAAAAATAAAGATGCAAAAGGAATGGGTCGAACTGACCTCAGCCACCAAACCAATGGTCTTATCACTGATATTTGCACTACATTTCAGACCCGGATGTAGTTCTGGTGTGTGTGTGTGTGTGTGCATGTCATGCCCTAGGTGCTCTTGTGTCATCACACTTTGTGAAGTAGTGAGCAATAATAATTATAGAAAATGTAATAGTATGTTTGCATGAAATAGAATACAATCATCCCCCTATGTTGTGTGTCTTGATGTATATCTCCTAGCCTTGATGCATGGCACTATGTGGATGTAAGTGATGCAATGGATGTAACTCTAGATGGAGTAAGACTAGTATGTGATGTTAGGAACCTCGTTATGGTCTCATAACTTTGTATTTATAGGGTTCTCTTGCTCTAATTTTGTGATTAACCCTGACATGGCTGACTAGGAAAAATATAAGAATGAAAAAAGGCTAGAAAGACCCTAAAAAGAAGTGGGAAAGTAGAACATGGATCGGGTGCCCCATATGGGACTAGTGCTCCTTAGGGAACCCTATTACAGGCCTGGGCACCCCGGTTTAGGCTAAAATTATGGGACATTTTTGAAATAAATGGATACGTGTAGAAAATACGCGGGAATGAAAAAATAAAAGATAAAAATAAGATGGCCAAAAGGTGGGATTAATTAGTACTTTTTTCACTTGAGAACCCTTTAAATAGTAGTATAAGACTGGGCTAAATAATGCCTAAAATACATGATTTTGTGTCTACAATTTTCCCCCACTTTATGTTGGTGAGCGGATCACTCAGTAACATAAAGTAGATAGAAATGTGTACCTGATATCCATGTAGAGTGTAGAAGAAGACATACTGATGGACAAGACTCAAACGTGGAATGAAAACAATAAAAAAGTGGAGGAGCGTGGATTCTAAAGATGAAAAATGTGAATAAAAAGTGATGAGAGTGAACCTAGGGTGGAATTTTTGTGTAGTTGTTGTCGTGTGTAGTGTACCAGCATGGTTAGTAAAGGAAAGTGTCATCGCGGTATGTTTTCATCGTCATTGTTGTTATTATGCTCCTAATTTGACTATTTTTTCTCATACAAATATCGGACATGCAAGGAGAAAATGATCAAGTAGTCCAATATATGTATGTAAAAATGTTGTGTAAAATACGCATGTGTATAGAAATGTGTAAAGTACGTAAATGTAAAATGTACAAAAAGGAAAGTGTAAATGGAACATGTACATGATCCATGTCGAGAAAAAGGGTGTAGAAGTATATTATGTACTATCACAAGTTTTTGGGTGATCTCATGCCACCCTGGCTGAAGAAGTATAGGGAGGAAATTTTCTGTGTCCTCCAACCTTTAACTATTTCTGCTGAAATGTGTGAAGAGATCTTTGTACCATCCTAGTTTTTTTGGTGATTCAACACCACTTGATGAAGTAGTGTAGAGAAGCACACCCACTGTAACCTCCAAGCCTATAACCGCTCCACATAAATGTTGAAGGACACCATGTCTTGTAGAGGCCATTGTGTATGGAGTTCGTAGATTGGTCTGAACTCACTCATTGTATGTAAACCCACAATGTCAAGGGTAGAAAGTAAACTATATTGAATCGGTGTAAATACATTGTGTTAGTATGTAAAACCCTCAATGATGTCCCCCTCTTTAGAGGCACATATAACTTCGTTGAAAGGAGAATACGGCCCCAAAAGAGGACCCACCATACTCTAACCTATAGAACTCTTCCCTACAAGAGGAAAGGGAAAGTGTTTGATAGAAACCAAGTTGCACACAAAAGGGGATGGCTTTCCAAAACAAGTGTTAGTCCCAAAATACATGTATGTAATAAGCCAATTGTAAAGTATGCGAGACAATGTAGTAACTACCAAAAAAGAAGTGTAAACACACAAGGAAATAACTAGACCACATAAAGCGGGTTAAAAACATCAGGACACCACTCATGATGTTACAAGAAATGCAAGGCCATCATGGCTGTGAACAAAAGAAAGTGTACACAAAAGCAAAGGGAAAAGGTCACATACGATGGAAAACAATGGCAGACATAAAAAAAAACAAACAATAATTCATGGAGACGTATAATCATGTAAAGCAAGTGTTGCACATGGAACACCCATCTAGCATGTTAGATGGATAATAAATATGTCAAAGCATGTATGAGCTAGTAATATAAGATTCTAAGTAAAAATGAAACAATAGCACTGGATAAGATGAATGTGGATACCCCAACAACTAGTATAAGAAGGGTAGAAGGAGAGCATCCATGCCACGTGTAAAGTCTTGTATCTATGATCACACTAAAAAAGGCATGAATGTGCATGTGTGTATTATATAGATAATGACATAGAATAAATCAGTCTAACATGTGTAGTAAAGTGATCATACAAAACACTAGTAAGAAAAAGTACATGCCCCCAAGACAATGTAGTACGTTGTGGATGGATGGAATGTAAAATGGAATGATAGGAGCAGTGTGCCCCCCAAGTGGATGGAATTATATGCGGTGAGGTTCATTTTTTCCCCCTCAGTAATCAAGAATGAACCGTAAATGAGAGTGCATCATTGGGAAATGGTCGAGTAGTGTTGGTTGTTTCTAGCACGCTATGATGAGTGTGTACATGTAGTGGTGATGAGATATGACATGTAAAGAGATTTTCATGAACCATATATCCGAGGTGTATATCATGACTTGTTGAATATATGAGTGATGATTTAGCCCTAAGTATATATCACTATATGATTAAAGGATGAGTGATGATTTATCCCTAAGCGTATATCACTATATGATGAAATGATGGAGATGGGTGATGATTTAGCCTAAAGTGTATGTCACTACAAGATGAAAGGAGAGAGTGGTGATGTAACCTAAGGTGTATACCACTACAAAATGATAGAATGGGTGATGATTTAACCTAAGGTGTATGTCACTATGGGAGGAATAATAAGGGAGTGGTGATGTAACCTAAGGTGTATACCACTACAAGATGATAGAATAAGTGATTATTTAATCTAAGGTGTATGTCACTAACGTATGAAATGTCACATGAGGAAAATTTTGCATGAGAAAATGTCACATGGTGAATGTAATTTCCATTTGATTGGTAAACCCTCGGTAGTCGAGTATGGACCAAGGAACTAAAGTGCAACATGGGGTGGTGAGTACACCACATAGAAATCAACATAGTATAAATGACCAAGTGATGAAGAGGGTATGTAAATGCGCGGAGTGGGCAATGCAATATAGGATGTGTAGCGTATATGGGATATGTAATGTGTGAAATGCAATAATAGGTGCATATAGAAATGGAATGTATAATGATAAAATGTAGAGCTAGACCCATATAAAATGTAATCTAACATAGTATGTAGAATGTAGATGATGTATAAATGCGTTGTGTGAATAATGCAATGTAATATGCATAGGGTGTGTAGAATAGGCAATATGTAAGATGTGGTGATAGGGGTAAATAGAAATAGAATGTGTAGTGATAAAATGTAAAGCTAGACCCATATATATAATGTAACATATCATAAATGTAGAATAAATGTATGAAATGTAAAACTAGACTCATATGTAATGACGACTAGTGTAGTATATGGAAAATGTATGATATGAAAATGTGTTGTGTATAATGTGACTAAATGTGTAGATGAATATAAGGCATAGATGAGGATTAGTATAATGTAGAAATAAGTGTAGGATGAACGGTGTATAAGTGTAGGATGAAAATGGAATATGTAGTACCTATGGTGTAGTGTGTGGGGTTTAGTGTAATGATATTCCCTCAACAGTTAAGTGTGAACCAAAGAAAAAGATTGTGTCATTGGGTAACGACGGTGCTAAAATGTGGGATGAGTATGTGTATGCTATGAGATTGATTTATGAGAATGCAAAAGTAAAATATTTTGGATGCTAAGATTATGGGGTAATGTGGGATGTTATGCCCCCAAGTGTATGATAACACATGTACTATGTAATAAATGATGTATAGGGGTGATGAAACATGAGGGATTGCATTTAATTGATGATGTGTAAGGAGTGTTGAAGTATTATATATGTGTGTATGTATAGGTGGGAATGTATTGGAGGAATGTAAGATGAAATGAGGTTCTTTATGGTAAAATACCCCGCAACAGTCATATAATAATCCTAAGGCTATGAGTGTGTCATCAAGAGGGTAGATTAACAAGATTCACCTACCAAAGGCCAAGTTTACGCTCAGTGGGACCTTGTCTGGACAAAGTTTGTAGTAGAAATAGGTGGTGGTGGTGAAAGTGAAAATGTATCGTAAACACTAGGACGAGGATTAGTTTCTTTGACACACTTAATTGGTTGGAGCTTAGATTTTAGTGGAGGCTTAACTACATGGAGTCTCAGGGGAGATTGTTTAGTTTTAGTTGGTAATGTTGGAGATGACTTAGCAGGAGGGGTTTTGAACTAACTATGATAGGTGGTTTCTTAGGAGTTACTGGAGTGATGCTAGCTTGATGCTTATTAGATAGAGAAGAAATAACATCAGGAATGAGTGAAGTGTTTTTTTGACTAGGAGAAGCATCACTATGCACATGGGAGGGATTTTCAATATCACTTATGTAACAAATAAGATAATCATCAAGAAATTCCTTAGAAAGATGAGAAGGAGGGTCACTAGTAGCCACAAAAGCTTGTTTAGATGGATCTTGACTAACCAAAGGAGAAAGAGACTTAGGAGCCCATGTGGGTGTAGTATTTGTAGGTGGGCATGTAATAGGATGTTTTCTAGTGAATGAAATAAATCCTTGATGCTCGAGATGCTTGACTCAATGTTGTAAAGAGTAACAATCATGGTCATTATGTCTATTGATTCGATGATAATTGCAATATGGACGATCTTGTTACTTTTTTAGTCAATAAGGAGGATAGTAATGAGTAGGCGGTAAGGTGAGAATTGATGACTAAGAATCTCTATAAGAATTTCATGTTACTTAGTATTATTCTCAAAGATGAGAGTGTAGACACCTAAAATCCGCTTACGTAGGCTTTAATCATAAGATTGTACTAACTATCCTATTTTCTAGCACTGACGCAATAATTAGTGCTTTCCCACTAATTAGCTAACATTCCTCTTCAAATTCATTAGTTAATGACATTTCATTAATTAATTAGCCTTCATATCATTAAGGATGTTGATTACCGACCTTTCATTAATTAATATCAGCTTCTACTTGGGTTAATTAATTATTATTAATTAATTATGCTCACAACTCTAAATCAATAAATCACCATTTATTAGATCAAATTCATCTCTTACACCCACAAATCATACTAATTTTCCTCTAATTAGCTTCTATAAATTTACCTCTATCTATTAATTATTCACCTTTGATTAATTAAAACATCCCCCAACTCCCATAACATACTAATGAAAAATTAAACTCTTCTAAATCAAGATTACCTTTTATAAAGCAACCTTATCCATTCCCAATCTTGTTTTACCTTTATCCCACATTTATCAATTTTCTAGACTTACCTCTTCAGGAAAGCTATATAAAGGACTCAGCTCCTTCCTTTCTAGACACACCATGATTTGAATAGTGAAAATTATAGGCATTTTGATCTTAAGTCATTCTCCATTGTTGGAAATGAATTCTCCATCTTTCATCCTTTCACTCAAATTTAAGTAATATGTGAAAATCTAAAATGGCTTTGTAACCATTCTTGGTGAGATTTCATTCTAAATTCTTGAGATCACCACCAACCACATTTGATTGCCTATGTTCTTCATAGGTTCATAGTTTAAGTTAGAAATCATAGAGAGTAGGAAATAGCTTAGCATGTAGTTTCATTTATGCATTGAAGAAGTATTTCCTTTAATCTCTTATCTTGATGGTTCATTTTTTAATTAGCATTTGATTTTGAAGCTATGTAGATATTAGTTTTAATTTATAGCTTAGTTAATTACACATGAGCACATTTGGCACGCCCGATGGGACTTACTCCATTTTTCTTTGCACTTAATTTCAAGTTTATGTTGTTAAGTTTTAATTTTGGTTACTAACCCTCTTTTGCATATATTGGCATAACTGGGTTTTTCTTAACTTGTTTTATTGAGTTTGCATGTTTTGATTCTTCCTTGTAGGTATAAAGGAGGCGAAGTGCAATCAAAATTGGATCTTGATAAGAAAAATTCAATATTTCTCCATGTTTTCATGTTTAGAGCTTCATTTTTCAACATTCTACATGCTAGTTTTGTCAATTTCTTGAAAATATTAAATTTTTGAGCATGTAGGTCATTGTTTGATAGTTTTGAGATTTATATTTACATATTAATGTGGTGGTTGCTATCAAAATCGAATCTTTGTGAGAAAAAATCAAAATCTCTCCACATTTTCATGTTTAGAGCTTCATTTTCAACATTCTACATGCTATTTTTGTCAATTTCTTGAAAATGTTAAGTTATTGATCATGAATGTTAATGTTTTGATAGCGTTGAGTCTTCTATTCATATATTAAATGGATGGGTTGTTGTCAAAATTGAATCTTGGTTAGAAAATTTTGACCTTTTTCATATTAAGGGACATTTTTTTGCCACATCCACTTAAAAGTAGAACATAACCCCTTTTTCATAATCCTTAAGCTACAACAATGGGGTTAGTCCTAAGAACCCCAAATTAGTCCATCTCGGGATGTGCTCTACATGCCTACTTGACTAGTTTTACCTTTATGAGTTAGGGTCAAAGTTATCTATATCGCGACCCCAGTGAGAGTACATGATGAACACATTAATTTCTGATTGTACTTGAAGGGAGTAAAGTAAAGCTAATATAACCCAAGATTAGTCAGTGTGAATTTCTTGGTAAATTGAGCTCACATTAGATAACTTGTGACACCTAGTTGAGTGAACCACCTAGGAAGCTATCTTGACTTGGAGCCAACTTATTTGTACCAATATTTTTTGAGAGCCTCCGTAAAGGGAGAACTTTTTTGGAGTCTAAACTTTGTTTGTTGAACAAAGGGATATTTCTTCAAAGTTCAAACTACGCGTCATTCACCATGAATTTTTAAATAATTACTTTTACTTAGTTTTTCACTCGTAATAAGGCGGGCCGAAACTTCATTGAAGTGAGGCCAAACACTTTTCAACCCCATTTGATCTACTTCCTTTGCTTTATTTTGACACTTTGTTGATCAAAAGGAGAGAAAACATACATGTGTTATCAATCGATTGTGTTCACCACTTTTATGTCTGTTTACACTCATCCATGTTTGCGATTGAGTTGTTAAACATCTAAAGTTTGTGGGTACATTTTCACATCTTGATAGGCATTTGATCTTGATACCCAATTCAATATCATCATTGTAGTTAGGCTTGATTCTTCACTTGATTTTCCTTTGAAGTGTTACGTTGCTTGTATCGTATTGCCACAATTTCGATACTTATGTCTTGTTTCTTGTAAACTCGACCTAAGTGTCTAGATTGTGTTGTTTTGCTACACGCATCTTAACAATTCCTTGGTATACTTTAGCCTTGGTTTGATTTCAAACATTACCTCAATTTTGAAAGGTGTTGTTGTTACCTTTGTGCGCATCGTACTAATATTATTTTGATACTAATACCTTACTTTTTCATAAATTTTTCATCTTAGTGGTATTGTTGTTTTGTTCAATTCATATCTTAAGTGGTACATATCTTAGTGGTATTGTTGTGTTGTTCATATTCATAACCCCCACTTTTTGAAATTTAGGTCTTGCTTGGACTTAAACTCGCTTTAAGTATACTTTGTTTGGAAATCATATCAACCTCTTGTTATTACTTACGCCTTGTTCATTTTTGAACTTGACATAAGTGGTGATATTTTGATTATCATTTGACATCAAATACCATTTGGAAACACTTAAAAGAAGCACTTCATTGATCGATTGGTTTAAAACGAACCTTGTATGATTATGTCTTGCGATTATTTGTCATTTTGACTTATCCATTTAGGACAATCACTTTGATCCATTGATTATTTATCATTCATTATTATTTGGTCATTAATTTGGTTGTGTTTTTGAACTTGCGTGATTGTTCCTTGTGTTTATCCTTCTTATAAACTCATTTCTAGGACAATCCTTTGGGTCTTTGATCCTCTTGATATTATTATTTTTTCCTAATTTCATGGTCATTTTTGAACATATCTGTCAAACTTTGGAAAAAACATTTCCTATCAAGCAACTTTTGCATTAATCAAACATTGGAAATATTTCCTTTATATCCTTTATGTTGCTAAAATTTTGATCAATCCTTTGATCTTTACGCCTCGTAACTTATTGTCAAAACCTTTTTGGATTATTGAAAATAGATTATCACGATGTATGTTTTCCTTAGATCCCTTTTGGAAAATCACACAAACATCCCCATATTTACAAAATGTCTAGTTGGTTGTCATTATGTTGCCCAAATCGACATGAAACCTTCTTCACTTTTGAAGAAGTTTGATCATACAATCTAGGTCTAGGCCTTTGAACCCAACACACGCCAACAATGATTGATTATCACAAGGTCCCTTATACATACAACAATAAGGAATCAAAGTTTCGGTGTTCACATAAAAATATGCCCATAATGACTAAACCTCGTTTGGTTCTTCATGCTAGAGAACCCATCCAGACTACACCTTTCCCCATCTTCATCTCATAGTTAGTGGTATGATTCTTCTATTTCTAATCGAAACATTCCTCCGATTCGGAGGCTTCTAATCCGAACTATAGGTCAGATTATTCTAATTCTTCTGATTATTCTGATCCAAACCATTAATTGGATTCCTTAACTTCATCCAATCAACTTTCTCCTAAGGAATAATCAGTCACCTAAACGACATTCTCCTCCTTTAAATATTTTTTTGCCGCAAATTCTCTTCATCATCCATTTAATTTGACTCCTATGTCGCGGTCCTCCCTTTCTTCGCAATGCCTCCGCTATCAAACTTCTAATTTGACTTTTGAGTTGTGGTCCTCCCTATCTTTGCAAGACCCTCTTCATCATCAATCTAATGTGACTCCTAGGTCATGGTCCTCCCTATCTTTCCAAGACCCTCTTATTCATCTATTTAATACAACTCCTACATCGCAGTCCTCCCTTTCTTCACAAGACCACTTTTATCAACCATCTCAATGACATCTTCTTCCTTTTAAGATACACGCAACTCCAAATCCCTCCAATCAAACATCTAATACAATTCTTGAATCATGGTCCTCTATTTCTTTGCATAACCCATATTATTATTCATCCAATTTGATTCTTGAATCACAGTCCTCCCCTTCTTCGCAAGACCTTCTTCTTTAGTCACCTCCACAATTTCTCCCTTATTTGAAGATTCATGCGACTCAAAGTATTTCTAATCAAATGTCTGAATTGACTCCTGCATCACAATTTGTAGACTTTGGACTTGATCCTACTATTTTATAGATGATATACCATCGTATAGGTATGTCCACACCGCCTTCTTCTACTCTCAATACATATAGCTCCATGTCTACTTCGTCCCCCACGTCACCTTCTTCTATCAATCATCATCAAATATCTTCTCAATATTTCACACCAATTGGCCCTTTTTATCCAATCAAACCCTTGTGGTCAATCAACAACGCATACCAATTTATTTCTTTCCAAATGAAGGAGAAATCATGGCCTTTATAGGGGTACACAAATATATCCCTCTATAAATTTACAATCAAGGATTATCTTTAGACTTCGATGCATCTGCATATTGTGAGGAAAAGGTTGATTCCTTTTATCAAGAAATGGAGAAAGAGCCTCAAATCATGCAACTTGATCCTCATCTTATTCTTCCATCCTCACATTCTTCATTATGTGATGAAACTCTTGAGTCTTGCATTGATCCATGGCCTATCTTCTTGTCACTCAATCAATCTTTGTCTATCATAATTCCTTAATCACAATCTCTTATGGGGTCAACGCCAAATAGACCTTCATCTTCATCTAGGTGTGGATCACCTTCTAGTATCCCTCCCTCTGCTATTTGTGGGACATCTTCGAGTAGTCCACTATCTTCTATTTTAGGGGCATGTCCAATTATCCCCTTGTCTTCCATGTATGGGTCACCCCTGGGTAGCCCATCATCTTCTATTCTTGGGCCACATCCTAGTATGCCATCATCTTCCAGCTATGGGTTGTATCCTAGAAGCCCTTCTCCTTCTATCCTAGGGCCACATCCTAGTAGCCCTTCATCTTCTTTCTATGGCTCACCTCCTGGTAGCTTATCTTCTTCAATTATTTGATCTGTATCCTTTTCATCCATCACATTATTCTTCTACCAATGATTGTGGCAAGTATGTCATCATTTCTCCCATCAATTCTAAATGTCCACTTATTCTCCCACTTATCAGGTCCAAACAAGTTGTTGGTGCTCAAAATAATCTCACCCCATCTGTGCCTTTGAGATTTTATTAATTCACGGCCTCCATCATTATCTCATTCCTAGTATTGTGCTTGGTTGGTCTTATTGCCATTTTTAATCTACTCCTGGGTCAAAGATCATGTATGGGTCCATATTTGTCTCCTTGTTTCTTTATTCCTCTGGAAAAGCTCGTATTTTGAGTCTCCCATGCTCTGTTCCTTCAAAACTCGTGTTTTCCCATTTTCTCCATTTTCCACAGTCAAGATATGTTGTCCTTGTCATTTTTACCCTAAATACTTGAAGAAGAATGAATTGGTGTGTCCCTGAGGAATGTATTTGAGTCTTGCAACATTTCTAAAATCTCTGTCCTTGAAGAAAATTTCATTTTCAGGCTCAAATGGTCATTTCTCTGTGTTTTACGGTTTGACGAGTGTTTCTCCCGGTCAAATTTGTATCCTTGCATCAACAGGGAAATGTAGCATCCTTTAGTTCGACACGGATCGACTTGATACTTAAAAAATTCTATAAAAAGCCTCAACTTTAAAATGTGTTCACATGGAGGAACGGTGCTCATTTGAAGCTCTACTTTTGGGTTTTTACTTGGAGTAGCGCTGAGGAGGACATGTGGAGGCTTCGCTACTTGGCCTAGACTTAGACAAATCTTTATATGCGAATTTGGACAGTTTGGTGGGAATGTAACACATGGCGAGCTCATGCTCATTCAAGGTCTCCACTTTGGACACCATCTTGAAGTTTCACTATGGAGACATGTGGAGGAACCGCGCATGTTTGGGGACCGACCCTTGAGTTTCATTTTAAATAAGTTCCAGGATGACACGTGGAGGACACTACTCACTTTGCATTTTTGCATGGACTTTTCAACTGTTAAAGGAGACTACCATGGAGCTTGACAAGTGGCGCCTTCCATTGAGCTTCAAGCCTTCAAAATAATCTCTCCAGAATAGGACACGTGGTGAGCCTACGCTCATTCAAGGTATCAAATTTTTGGGACCGCCTCTAGGTGTGTCGTGGTGACATGTAGAAGTTTGAAAAGTCAAAGGGGCAGGGAAGTGGATGATCAGAGGCAACTTAAAATTTTTGCCTCTTTGCCTCATAAAGGTTGAAATATCAAAAATGGCCTGCAAGCTCAATGGAAAAGGTCAAAGCTTGCTCCGAGTCAACAGCGGAGGTGCAGGATTTTGGAGGAAAAGTGAAAAATTTTCCCTTTGAGGGAAAAAGTGTTAAAGGCATAAAAGACTTAGGGCCTCTTTGGAACCCACATTAGAAAATTGAAGTGGAAGGACGAAGTTGCGGGGGAAACATGGAAAATTTTCCTTTTTCCAAAAGAGGGTCAAATGATAAAATTTTCCATGGTTCCTTTGGGACCCACCTCAAGTCACGTGTCAGGCCCATTTTCAAAAGTAGAGGTGCGGAGAAAATGTAAAAATTTTACATTTTTTCAAAGGGTCAAGAAAAAGTCATAAAGAAGCCCCCGATCCCATTTTTGAATCTTCCACGTGGACGGCCCATATTTAAATCAAAGATCAATGGAAGTTGTGCATCTAAATCTGATTTTTCCCCATTTCGATTGTAAAGCTCTTGGAAGTGCGAGTCTTCATGATTTCTTACTATTTTCTAAATGCCAAATAGAGGGGCAAGTTAATTTTGATATCTAGAGTTTGGTGGGAGAGATTTGGAGATGTCTTTTGCCATTAAAATGATCTGACTCTCGAGCCCGATCTAATTTTCCATTTTTATTCTCTGATCACGTAAAGAGTCAGATTTGATAGATCAGGGGTGGAAGTGGTTGGCAAATGGATGGAGGTGTGTTTTACCTGAGAAAGGAATTGAATGCAAGAGATAATCAAAGAGATTTTCCCTTGAGCACCTAGTAACTTCTTGCATATCCGATTCTGGGAATCGCGATCATGATCATGGTGACACTGCTAGCACTTAATGTTTGGATCTTTTGGGAGGAAGGGGGTCAATTGTAAAGGTTATAAAGGGCATGAATTCATCATGCAAATGGTTGGGAGTTTTTGGAGAGGTCAGGACTGATTTTTCCTAGCAGAGAAATATTGACAGAACCCATCCTTTTTGAGAAGTTGTTTAAGAAGCCCGTATATCTCTCTTTCAGTGTCAAATTTGATCATGTTAAGGTGGTTGCAAGTGTACAACCATTAACAATCTTTGAAGTTGTTCTCGAAACTTTCCTTGCATTGATAAATTTTATCAAACTTTGAGTTATTATGTGTTAATCTTTGAGCAAAGTGTATTTATTTCATCCCCGAATGCGTGCGAGTAGTTTTTCTTGTTTCTATTGACATATTGTACCAAAATATGGTCCAATCACACAGTATAAATCATTTTGATAGTTTAGTGGCATATTCAATTTCATCTCTCATAAGAGCCTTCATCTAGGAGTGAGATAAACGGTTTAAAATCACTTTTATTTCATTTTGTAGATAGAGATTATATGTAATCCTTTGGGTGTACCTCAAAGTGTTATTTGGTTTAAATCTTGGTGCTTTATTGGGGTTCTCTAACTAGAGATTTCGTGATAAGATCCACAGGTTGTGTGAAAGAGTGCTAATTTGGGCCTCCATGAAGCACATATTCTAGTTGAGGAAACAATTTAACTTTTTGTGGCATTTTGTTGATTGAATCTTTCCATTTTTCATAAGCTCTCAAGGATTTGGTGAGTCAAGTCCATCTTTCTCCCCTCCCACCAAAAATCTATTTTAAAACAACTAATCCTACCCATACTACCCCTTTTTTTGCTCTGTATACCCACATAAGACCAAAATCCATTTACTAAAGTATGCAAAACAGATCAAGACCCCAAATGTCTTTAGTAACCTTTACCTTGTTGTGAAGATATCCCCATAATCTGGACGTGACAACTCATGAAAGTCAAGTTTTGTGTGTTGATCATATTTTCCCAAGGCCTTTTCTATAAAAATCATGCAAAAGAAAGGTATTGTATCTCCTTTCAAATAAAAGAGGTTACAAAATAGGTTCTCTTACCTTGGTTGAAAGGCACAACCTAAAATAGTTAGGATAAGATCACATCCTTTAAGGTGTTATCCATCTCTCCACAAATCCAAGTAACAAAGGGATAGTTAGTTTCCTCCCGGCTACAAAACAACATATATTTATGATCTATTTGCATCTAAGCTCCCTATTGAATCTGTGTTGCTGCTTGGATTGAAAAGGAGAACAAATTTGGATACCAACATCAATGGCGCCATTGCCAGGGAATGTTTTGAATTTCCGGGAACTAATTTGCATCGTTGAGACTAATTTGTTGATCCAAAGTGCTAGTTCATATCTATTTAACCCATCAACAACACCAACATCAATGGCATTTTTCCATGGACATTGTGATGTAGTTCATACTCAGACCCTGGTAAACATTTCTTGTATGCTCTAAAGTGCCAGAAATTTATTCTAGATATTGTTTTGTGTTCAACCCTGTACGAAGCTTCAAGTTACAAGTGTTGTATGCAACTTCTCTAGTCTATACAAGTTTTGCACTGGTATTCATTGATAAATTACGGTAAAGGAAGGTCAAAACTTTCATTTCCAGTCTATGACACTGTTGTGGATATTTGACAGAGTACATTTTAGTGCATTTACACAACTAAGGTGGAAATCCTTAGTGGTGACTCCCTGTTGTTTTGATCTTGAGAAGGACTAGTCTCTTAAACCTCTATCAAGTAAGATTTGTTACTAATATTTGCAAAGTTGGAAGGAAGAAGATCTTTCTTTGCTAGGGATCCTACTAGGACATTGTTTCTAGAGCTAGGAAAAGCAAAATCAGAAGGAAGAAAAGCCTAGAGAGTTATGGGAGAACAACAGACAAGAAGGGGGATCTCCATTAATGAAAGTGAATACTACCATTCATGTGACTTTGAATCAGGTAGCCTCTTTGTGGAATTGAATTCTCCAACTGGAGAGGGGCCTTCATTTGATTTTGAAAGGTTTTCTTCCCATTCTACCCCTGTCTTTTCAAAATTAATAGGGATTTCCAAGAAGCAAGGCCTTTAGAGGGTGTCCATTTTGAAATCTACACTCTTGTGTTCCAAGGACCCTCTGCCCCTCATCAATTTGTCACCCTCCAAGATTACCTCCTCAAATCAATATGGCTCAGCCCCCACCCAGACCCCCATTTGTTGTAAACACCTTTGGACCTATAAATTTTGTGGGAATGGCTGGTTATCCAAATGCAGTACCTCAAGATGTAAGGAATAGACTTCCAAAGTTCCAAGGAAACAATGCTATTACTGGTGATCAACATCTAAAGCTCTTCCTCAATATGATGGAAGACTTTGAGATTGAGCATGAAGATGTATACATCAAATTGTTTGTTCATACTTTAGAATAGGATGCAAGGACCTGGGTATAAAGCATAACCAGATAACTCTATTGATTCTTGGACTGAAATGAACAATGCATTTAGATTGCAATATGGTGATAGAACTGACCCTAGGTTTCTTCTATCAGAGTTTGAAAACATCAAGAAGAATCCCAATGAGTCAAGACATGATTTTAACACAATGTTAAATAAGACATTGAGGAGATTACCTGTTAGATGAATCATGTTTGATCAAGTACATTGATGCATTTGATAAAAAGGCTGCATATTACCTAAGAGACAAGAACCCCAAAAAATTGAGGCAGGTCTTCACCATGGCTCTGCAAATAGAGAACAACATCAAGGAAATTGGGAAGCCTCCAAAGAGGGAAGGTGTAAAGTTGGTTAACCTAGAAAAACCTCAGACAAGCAAGGCTACTGATTTAGAAGTTGTCAAACTTTCACTGGGGGCTGTCAAGGAGATCTCCTATAAACTAGCCCGAGCTGAGAAAGGATTTGGGAAGAGTTCCCAAGGAAAACACAGGCAACAAGGCCAAGATAGACCTATAAATCATCAAAGAACTAATGAAAGAGGTAAGGGACCTGTTGGATTTGGAAATACTTTTAAAATAATGGGTCATTTGTTGTCACTTTTTCAGAATACCCTATCCGAAATTTTTCGTACTTTTAAAATAATGGGTCATTTGTTGTTTTATTGCCTCGAAAGTTCTGTATTGCACCAAGATAATCCTAAAGAGCCATATTAGTTCTTTTCGCCAAATACCTAGATGCCCAAAATTGTTTTATTCTGTCATCGGGATTTGTCTGCGGGAAATTTGTATTTAATTATTTTGAGCCCCGTATGAGGCTATTTGCGCTCGGTTTTAACTCTGTTATGAGCGGATATGTTATTATTCCTATGTACTGTAAGGATTTTAACTTATTCTAAGTTTTGGGCTTTATATGTAACTTTTGGCAATTTTTCGTGTTTTTGTGGTGTCCCGCTTCGCTTTCTCGTAAAATTTCTCTCGAATAACTCCTTCGCCGGTAAGCCCGATTTTTGGCCCTGAGCACTGGAAAACATACACGCACATTTTGCCCTGAGGAAGTCATCATCCGAGGTCCGGATCACCGGGAAAAAGCGAAGTCGCAGACAGGAAAGCTCATGGGGATGGGCGCATTTTTGGAAAACAAAGGATTTAAGTGCGATGGGAAAAACATAAGCCGCAGCAGATGGGAATTGTATACCGCCTCTGGGCAGGTACTTTTTCCCGTGTTATAAAAGTCACTTAAGTCGCAGTGGGAAAATAGAGGTCAGCAGCAGTGTGGGAATTTATTGCCACCTCATGCAGGTGAAAATTCCCATGATATAATAAAAGGAAAGTGACTTAAGTGAAATCATGGGATTTTAGTGCCTACCTGCAGGTAAAGAATCCCATTGTCAAAGTCAAATCACTTAAGTGGATCATGGGATTGTGGTGCCTACCTCTGCAGGTAAAAATCCCATTGTCGAAATTCTTAAAAATAGAATTCTATTATGCAAAAAGTGCGACCCACCTTGGGTGAATAATAATGCATTAAATAAATATTTGTTAATATTTATTCACCCAATTTTGGCACCTGTGCTTGAGGAAAAGTCAACAAAAGCAAAGGGGAATAAATCAATGGAAATAGAATTCTAAAATTAAATAAATTTAATTTATTTAATGCAGCCCTTTTGAGAAGGAATTAATACTTTTAAAGTATTAAATGATTATATTAATTCTATTTTCAAAGTGGCTATGGTCAAAGCACACCGTGAAGCTTAAGTGAAGTGAAGTGGAGGATTAAATTGGATTAATTTAATTTATCGATGGCTGTCCTTAAACATGCTATTTTTTTAAAAGAGAAAAGCATGATTTTTAATTAATTAATTGCCTTTAATTGTTAGGGCAATTATTAATTATAGAATTATGAAGGTTATATAAGCATGGGCAGCCATATGGATTTATTATTCAAACACATGTAAAGAATCGCAGCAAGGAGAAAAAGTGCGCCCCATTAGAGGAAGGATTTTGCATGCACAAAGTGCTAACAAAGGCTAAAAGCTTCCAGATTTGGCGCATGCTTTGGAAAAGGTTCATCTTCGCCTCGCACAATTGTTTTCACAGTGTTAAAGGAGCTCGTGTGTTGATCAAAGGATTCATGCTCTCTTTATGTGCAAATTAGACACCAATTTTTGGGGCAGCAGCTTGAAAAGTGCAGATTTTTATAATTTAAATTCACTATTCATACCCGGTGGCCATTTTTGTCTCGAATAAATTGCAGAATTCATTACAGGTGTGCTTTATAAAAGAAGAGGAGCTTTTATCAATGTCCAATACATTGCATATATCCTCCGAATCAAGAATTGTCCAGATCTACACCAAAAGATTGAAGAATTCCACCAAATAAGAAGAAAAAGACATTCAGACAAAAAGATAGACAAAGCTATGGCGAAGAAAGATGAAAAAGAAACCTCTTGCTAAATTGATAGACAGATCCAGAGCAGAGAAACTTCACTCATGCGTGCAGATCAAAGCAAAGTGGAATTATTCAAGTCAGCAGCCTTTTCCATCCATAGCCCCCTTGCCAAAGTTTGTTATGCAGTGCAGATCTATATCCAGATCCATATGCAGATCCGATCCAGATCTCATAGTGCAAAAGCTTTCGCACAAAGGCTTCATCCTCTTGTTTTGAATGCAACCCGTGAAGAAGATAGTGCGTGGAAAATTCCTTCCAAGATCCGTGCATGTGCTCTCATCTTCCAAATAAGCTTTCATTGAATTTTCATTCATCCGGAGTAAGTTTTAATTTTTAATTGCTCATATGCAATTAAAAATAAGGATGATGAGTTATCTACGGCCAACTCTTGACCGATGCATGTACAATGTAAGAACCGCAAAAGCTTCAAAGGATAAAAGAGAGAAGACAATGTGAAGGAAAAATTCCAGCTTGCTTCCAATTCCAATCGCTTGCAAAGATCCAACTTGCTTCCAATTCCAATCAATTTCCTTGTTTCCAGATCCACTTGCTTCCAATTCCAATCGCTTGCAATTCCAGCCTTGTTTCCGATCCACCGCTTCAAGATCCAACTAATTCTAGCTTGTTTCCGATCCAGCTTTGAATCACCAGCATGCAGACATGAAAAAGACAAAGTTAGCTTTCCTCTTCTTCTTCTTTCCTCCGACAAAGTCAGCTTTCTCTCTTCCTTCTTCTTTCCTTCGACAAAGTAATTGAGCGATCAATTCAATTATACAACTTAAGTGATTGGTTTAAAAGCCATTACTCAAGAAGTCAATTACTGAGATAGGTGGCGGACGTGCATAATAAGGTTCTATTTTCACTGCAAATCATACATGTCACGCAAAGAGGAATTCCAGAAGGAGATCGCCACTGCTGCTTTTTCGACTTCCACATGTGTCGGGCTTCAACTAAAGCTTCCAACTAATCGCCCCTCTACATTCTATAAGTAGAGGAAGAACCTTCGGGTTAATCATCGATCGAATTTGTAAGAAGCAATCTTGTGTTCTAGACTTTGTGCCGAACCCCGAGAGCCACTTGTTGCAGAGGAATACAAAGAAGCAGTGTTTCCTGAGAACTTTGTGTCACGGCAGATCGTGTTTTTTGCTTTAAATCTTAGATCTTTAAGTAAACTTTGTGTTATTTTAGATCTAGATCTAGAGCTGCCTTTGTTTCATAATTCTCGTGTGTTCAAATCTATTTGAGTTTCTTCTATGTGCATGTGATTAGCTCGCAATCTACTAATTAGGATGCACATCTTCCTTACTTCTCTCTCGTAATACCTTGAATTTCTTCTTCTTTCATTCTTCCTTTCTTAAACAAATGCTTACTTCACGCAAAACTTCTTAGTTATGGTTCATGAACTAAGTTGTTAAAGTAAAACCCCGATAGATAGAAACACATTTTTATTGACAACCGACACTGAGCCTCACCGGTTAAATGAGGGAGATTTATCTCATGACTGCCTAGGTTTGATGCTATGCAGAAAATCTAGCCAACAGTTTTTGGCGACTCCGCTGGGGAACAACTATCTTTGCAGATCAAAGCTTATCTATTGAAGATCAGAGTGTTTTCCATACAAATCTCAACCTGGCTGAACGTCCATTCACCCGATCCGTGAAGGCGCAAGGAAGGACTGATCATTTCTTCCGACTGCAGGAGCAATTCAATTTCAATCATCCTCCTCAAGTTAGAAGCCGCAGATCTAGTCTTTCACCAGGAAGAAGAGTGCACGCTCATCCAGATCCGGATCATCTTCAGCATAATTCGGCAGCTGGAATTATTCATCAAGTCTACTCTTGGAGAGGACGTGCCCCGTTCATCATGCTGAACCGAAACCCACTTGCCTCGCAGTCACTGCTCCATGGGGCGCAGCCTTTGGACCTTGAATCGACTCCTCCTATGCATGATCTACCTAAAGGGACGAAAGAATTTTCCAAAATTCTTCGAGATGGAAAGCAAAACCCGGATGATCACTTGGCTCGCTTTTTCATATCCTCGTGGAGTGCTTGCAATGAACATGAAGATGTATCTGTCTCGGCTCTTCATAGAGACTCGCATGACTTGGCCGGAGAATGGTTCTACTGCTAGCTCCCGGCACTATAACCAATCGGGCTACTATGCGGATGCTCGAAAAGATTCAAGGCAGCCAAGATTCCAAAGACTTTGATAACTCACCGACTCGGACCAAGAAGGAGCCACATGAGCACATGCGGGATTTTATGCAAAATTCCAAAGATTATCGTACAAAATTCCGCTTCGCTTTTTGAATGATGAGAATCAAAAGGTGTTCTTCATCAATGCTTTGCTTCAAGTAAGCTATCAACTCGCAAGAGCACGCCCCGCTGATTTGTTTAGCAGCTCAAAACATGGCGGTTGAAATTGAAGATGACCTCATCATGGCTGGAAAGATAAAGAGCAGTACTTCTAGAGCTGAAATTTCATCCTCTGCTACTACATCCGATTCACTACTGCAAAAGTTAGCAAATGAGATGATGCAGATGAAGAAACAAATGGCTCAAATGGCTCAAGGCAACAATACTGCCCCTGCTCAGAATTTCAACAACAACCAGAACCGCATTGTTGGTTTCCAAAGATTAGCAATTGAAGCTGCTCCTAGAAACAACGTGGAGATGAATGAAGAAGACCAGGAAGCTGATGCTGATCAGTTCGAGAATGATGATTTTGTAGCTCCTGCTGGCGACTCCAATGTTAATTACCTGAACTACAAATTTGAACATGACAATGAGAAACTTCATGAAGATGATCATGGTCATGCATATGCAGTAGTTACAAGATCACAAACTCGCCAAGCTGAAGCATTAGCTGACGAACAAAGAAGGGCCAGCCCTTTACCTTCTTCCTTGGCTCCTAGAGATAAGAATGTGAGTTCTTCATCTCAACCACAGAAAGTGGCTCAGGTATCTGAATCTATTTCTTCTTTTGACATTATTGATCATGCCAAGAAAACTAGAGTTCAAATGTCAGAAGCTGGATACTTGAAGGCCTTTCCTGAGCAATTAAATATGCTAGTCAAATATGTGCAATCACCAGAACAATCCAGTACATCAAAAGGCCTTTTGCCTAAGCCCAAGGATACTCCTCTCCAGAACAACACTGCAGTTATATCCTCACCATCTTCTGAAAGAGTGGAACCATTCTATGTTTCTCTATTGCTTAATGGTTTCAAGTTAAGCAATTGCATTCTAGATTCAGGTGCTTCTGACAATGTCATGTCAGCTAAAGTTGCAGATGCTCTTGGGCTTACCCTGACGAAGACCATAAAAAAGTGCTATTCCATGGAGAGACAAGTCCCTTTAATCGGACAAATCAAAGATGCGCAAGCTGTTCTGGCAGCTTTTCCTAACAAGAGATTAAAGATGACAATTCTAGTTGCAGATATTCCTGTCTCCTACGGGATGCTGCTAAGTAGAAACTTCTGCAAAGAGCTGGGAGGAGAAGTAAAGATGGATGGTCCCCAGGCGCACATTCCTATCAAAGGGCTTAACCATAAGTTGGAGCCGGAAAAGAAGTCCAGGTACACGGTTACAAAATCTGAGGATCCTAGATCTCATATTCTTTTTCAGGAATATGACCGTGGGGTCTATTTCTTGGAAACGGATAAAAATGTTCCAGAGCAAGAAATTCAACCAGAACCAGAGCCAGCAGAAGAAGAGAAAGTTTGGACTCTAGAGTTTAAAGGCACATGTTGTTCTTTTGGATCAGGCGCTGGCGCTCTACTAATATCTCCAGATCATGAGGTATTTCCATACTCTCACAAGCTGATGTTCGAGAACACCAATCATACGGCGGAGTATGAAGCATTGCTTCTAGGAATGGAACAAGCTAAAAAGAAAGGAGTAAAACTTCTCAAAGCCCAAGGAGATGCTGAACTTCTAATAAAGCAGGTTCGAGGGCAAAGTCAAGTCAAAAGAGATAAGCTGGAGCATTACAGAGATAAAGTGCTTTCCGCCACATTCAATTTTGCAGCCTTCTCTATTGACTTTGTTCCAATAAATCTAAACTCCAAGGCAGACTCTTTAGCAGTCACTGCTGCACTATTTAATTCGGATAGACCACCGTCCATATTCAAACAAGGAAGCTATAAAGTGGAGATGGTCTACCACCCCAGAGTCCCTGAACAAACATCTGCATGTCTGCATGTTGAAGGGAGTGAATCACCACCACGACAAACAGTCAAAGGACAAGTTGATCCATGTCATGATGACAATAGTGGAGCAATCAAATCAAAAGGTAACAAAATCCCCAAGGGTTTAGTTTCCTTAGTGGAGACTTTCAACAAGCATGATCAGTATCTGAAGAAGAACAAAGAATATGGTGATAGTTCTTCCTTCGAAATGCAGCAAATAAATCTGGGAACGGAGCAAGTTGATGCAGACTTGCCCACCACGGAGAGAAGAAAGGATGAGCCACCACCAGATGAAGTTGATAAGGACTTGCCCAGAGAATTTGACAAGAAGGCCAAAGAAAGGAAGTTCAAGATCGGAGATTGGGTACTCTGGTGGGACAAGAGACATGAACCGAAGGACATGCATAACAAATCTGATTCACTCTGGAAAGGGCCCTTCATGATCAAAAGAGTTGCCGGAATGGACACTTTCTTCCTTGCCTACCAGGATGGAATTGAGTTACCACTGCCTTTCAACAGGCAGGATCTGAAGTTGTTCATCAGCTGAAGTAGGGTAAAACCTGTATGTACATAAATAAATCTTTGTTTGTTTTTCCTTGTTTTGTTTTGTTTTTTGTGCTGTGTTGTGTTGTGTTTGTTTGCCTGACCCCGTGCCCAAAAGACAAGATACGAAACCAGAGATGCTGGGATCTCATCTTTTCCCTTTGTCATTCTAACAAGAGAAAAAGATGTCCACAGACGGAGCCAACTGGTGTCACTCAGATTTCACCCTGAAATCTGTGACTACCCTATCCGAAAATTTTTCGTACTTTTAAAATAATGGGTCATTTGTTGTTTTTATTGCCTGAAAGTTCCTGTATTGCACCAAGATAATCCTAAAGAGCCATATTAGCCCTTTTCGCCAAATACCCAGATGCCCAAAATTGTTTTATTCTGTCATCGGGATTTGTCTGCGGGAAATTTGTATTTAATTATTTTGAGCCCCGTATGAGGCTATTTGCGCTCGGTTTTAACTCGTTATGAGCGGATATGTTATTATTCCTATGTACTGTAAGGATTTTAACTTATTCTAAGTTTTGGGCTTTATATGTAACTTTTGGCAATTTTTCGTGTTTTTGTGGTGTCCCGCTTCGTTTTTTCGTAGAAATTTCTCCGAATAACTCCTTTCACGGTAAGCCCGATTTTTGGCCCGGAGCACTGGAAAACATACACGCACATTTTGCCCTGAGGAAGTCATCATCCGAGGTCCGGATCACCGGGAAAAAGCGAAGTCGCAGACAGGAAAGCCTCGCGGGATGGGCGCATTTTTGGAAACAAAGGATTTAAGTGCGATGGGAAAAACATAAGCCGCAGCAGTGATGGGAATTGTATACCGCCCTCAGCAGGTACTTTTTCCCGTGTTATAAAAGTCACTTAAGTTCGCAGTGGGAAAATAGAGGTCAGCAGTGTGGGAATTTATCGCCTCACCTCACCTTGCAGGTGAAAATTCCCATGATATAATAAAAGGAAAGTGACTTAAGTGAAATCATGGGATTTTAGTGCCTACCTCACTGCAGGTAAAGAATCCCATGTCAAAGTCAAATCACTTAAGTGGATCATGGGATTGTGGTGCCTACCTGGCAGGTAAAAATCCCATTGTCGAAATTCTTAAAAATAGAATTCTATTATGCAAAAAGTGCGACCCACCTTGGGTGAATAATAATGCATTAAATAAATATTTGTTAATATTTATTCACCCAATTTGGCACCCAAAGCTTGAGGAAAAGTCAACAAAAGCAAAGGGGAATAAATCAATTGAAATAGAATTCTAAAATTAAATAAATTTAATTTATTTAATGCAGCCCTTTTGAGAAGGAATTAATACTTTTAAAGTATTAAATGATTATATTAATTCCTATTTTGGTGGCTATGGTCAAAGCACACCGTGAAGCTTAAGTGAAGTGAAGTGTGGAGGATTAAATTGGATTAATTTAATTTATCGATGGCTGTCCTTAAACATGCTGCTTTTTTTTAAAAGAGAAAAGCATGATTTTTAATTAATTAATTGCCTTTAATTGTTAGGGCAATTATTAATTATAGAATTATGAAGGTTATATAAGCATGGGCAGCCATATGGATTTATTATTCAACACACAGTAAAGAATCGCAGCAAGGAGAAAAAGAGCGCCCCCATTAGAGGAAGGATTTTGCATGCATAAAGTGCTAACAAAGGCTAAAAGCTTCCAGATTTGGCGCATGCTTTGGAAAAGGTTCATCTTCGTCTCGCACAATTGTTTTCACAGTGTTAAAGGAGCTGTGTGTTGATTCAAAGGATTCATGCTCTCTTTATGTGCAAATTAGACACCAATTTTTGGGGCAGCAGGCTTGAAAAGTGCAGATTTTTATAATTTAAATTCACTATTCATACCCCGGTGGCCATTTTTGTCTGAATAAATTGCAGGAATTCATTACAGGTGCTTTATAAAAGAAGAGGAGCTTTTATCAATGTCCAATACATTGCATATATCCTCCGAATCTGAAGAATTGTCCAGATCTACACCAGTATTGAAGAATTCCAGTCAAATAAGAAGAAAAAGACATTCAGACAAAGATAGACAAAGCTATGGCGAAGAAAGATGAAAAAGAAACCTCTTGCTAAATTGATAGACAGATCCAGAGCAGGAGAAACTTCACTCATGCGTGCAGATTGAAAGCAGTGGAATTATTCAAGTTGCAGCTTTTCCATCCATAGCCCAGTTGCCAAAGTTTGTTATGCAGGTGCAGATCTATATCCAGATCCATATGCAGATCCAGATCCAGATCTCATAGTTGCAAAAGCTTCTGGCACAAAGGCTTCATCCTCTTGTTTTGAATGCAACCCGTGAAGAAGATAGTGCGTGGAAAATTCCTTCCAAGATCCGGTGCATGTGCTCTCATCTTCCAGTTGAAGCTTTCATTGAATTTTCATTCATCCTAGTAAAGCTTTTAATTTTTAATTGCTCATATGCAATTAAAAATAAGGATGATGAGTTATCTACGGCCAACCTTGCACTGATGCATGTACAACAGAAGAACTGCAAAAGCTTCAAAGGATAAAAGAGAAGACAATGTGAAGGAAAAATTCCAGCTTGCTTCCAATTCCAACTGCTTGCAATTCCAGCTTGTTTCCAGATCCAGTTTGCTTCCAATTCCAACTGCTTGCAATTCCAGCTTGTTTCCAGATCCAGCCGCTTCAAGATCCAACTAATTCTAGCTTGTTTCAGATCCAGTTTGAATCACCGTGACGCAGATACATGAAAAAGACAAAGTTAGCTTTCTCTCTCTCTTCTTCTTTCCTCCGACAAAGTCGCCTTTCCTCTTCCTTCTTCTTTCCTTCGACAAAGTAATTGAGCGATCAATTCAATTATACAACTTAAGTGATTGGTTTAAAAGCCATTACTTCAAGAAGTCAATTACTGGAGATAGGTGGTATGACGTGCATAATAGAAGGTTCTATTTTCATTGCAAATCATACATGTCACGCAAAGAGGAATTCCAGGAAGGAGATCACACTGCTTCTTTTTCGACTTCCACATGTGTCGCTTCAACTAAAGCTTCCACTTGTAATCGCCCTCTACATTCTATAAGTAGAGGAAGAACCTTCGGGTTAATCATCGATCGAATTTGTAAGAAGCAATCTTGTGTTCTAGACTTTGTGCCGAACCCCGAGAGCCACTTGTTGCAGAGGAATACAAAGAAGCAGTGTTTCCGGAGAACTTTGTGTCACGGCGCAGATCGTGTTTTTGCTTTTTAAATCTTAGATCTTTAAGTAAACTTTGTGTTATTTTAGATCTAGATCTAGAGCCGCCTTTGTTTCATAATTTCGTGTGTTCAAATCTATTTGAGTTTCTTCTATGTGCATGTGATTAGCTCTGCAATCTACTAATTAGGATGCACATCTTCCTTACTTCCTCTCTCGTAATACCTTGAATTTCTTCTTCTTTCATTCTTCTTTCATTCTTCCTTTCTTAGTTATGGTTCATGAACTAAGTTGTTAAAGTAAAACCCACGATAGATAGAAACACATTTTTATTTGACACGGGAGCCTCACCGGTTAAATGAGGGAGATTTATCTCATTCTGCCTAGGTTTGATGCTATGGTTCTGCCAACAACTAGAGTTGATGTGTAAAGTGATTGGTGTGAAAGTGTTTCATGCCCCATGCCCGAAGAAGATCAGCAAGAAGAAAATAAACATTTGATGACAATGATGATGATGTTTTCATGATGGATTACTCCACCGCTCACAACAAGGGGTAGCCTCACGAGGTGATAAAAGTGTTGCCACCTTTTGGGGAGTACCTATCCTTCCTCTCTCTCATACTTTAGAAGTAGATAATGTCAGCTTTTTAATTGCCTAGTAATGATTTTGAATATCTAAGGGCTTTAATGATAAAAAAGTATTAGCCTTTCTTCCAACATTTCCTTTCCCAAGAATGTCCCATATGACATTGCCCAAGTTTTTAGTCAAATCAAAGTCTCTGTTCCAATTGTTGAGTTGCTTAGGATTACTGAGCACAAAAAGAGATCATTTGAATACTTGGGATTGAATGAAGAGAAGACTTCCCTAGGAAGAAATGTGAACATTGTGGAGAATCCTCTAATCATTGAAGATTCCAAGACACCATCAGCATTAGAAGAGCTAGCTGAACCACTTGAGTTTTATCTAGGGACATCCTTGGTTGAATCTCAACTGAATGTGGATCCATTCTTCACCACTCTGATCATCAAGGATAGGATGCTCCATAATTGTATGTTTGACTCAGGGGAATCATGCAATGTCATGTTGTTGGAAGTCATGAAGGAACTTTGTATTAAAAATGCTTGAAGCATATGGGAAGTGTCTTGCCATGGACTCGAGATAAGTTCCAAGTAGTGGGATGTGTGAAGGGCTTGGTGGTGCAGCTTAGACCCTACCCTGTAAAAATTTAAAGCTTGATGTTGTCATAGTTGATTTCCCAGCCAAGTGGGGTATGTTGATGTCAAGAAAATGGGCTCTAAGTGTTTGTGGGAGTGTCCAAATGGACATGTCTTATGCCACCATCCTAGTTGAAGGCATCCTTGCCATGTTGTATGGGGAGAAGAAAATGTTGCACCTTAGTGAGGATCCTAACAATGCATCCTATGAAGTATTGTACAAAAATGTTGATGCTGACAACTTTGTGGGATTTTCTGAGGGAAAAGAGCACAAAATTGAGGATTCTAAGTGTCTTAAGAAAGCAGGCTCTCCTTGGACCCTATTGTTTGATGGAGTTTTCTCTAAATTTTGAAATGGTGCCGGTGTTGTTTTGATTTCTCCAAGCCAGGAAAGGTTCGTTTTTACCTTCAAACTTAACTTTGAGTGTACTAACAACATTGTTGAGTATGAGGCACTTTTGTTAGGTTTAAGAATTTCTTGGAAGTATGGTGTCAAGGACATCATTGTCAAAGGAGATTCAAAGTTAGTTGTCAAGCAAGTCAGAAAACTGTATGCCTCAAAAAATCAATGAATGAAGCAATATAAGCATGCAATTTGGGACTTCATTGAGATGTTTGACTCCTTCAACATAGTGCATCATGACAGGAGGTTCAATGACTTGGCAGACAAGCTTGTAGTGTTGGGGTATTGGTTTGACAACTCTGCTATGGTCCAAACTTAGATAATTTTTATGCGATTGGAGCTGTTTGGCGAAACGAGAACACGTAGTGAGCTCGTGCTCATTCAGGGTCTCCACTTTGGGCACCATCTTGAAGTTGCGCTATGGAGACACGTGGAGGAACCGCACATGTTCGGGGTATAGCCCTTGAGTTTCATTTTAAAGAAGTGTCAGGATGACATGTGGAGGACTCCGCTCACTTTGCATGGACTTTTCAATGGTTAAAGGAGACCGCTATAGAGCTTGATAAGTGGCACCTTCCACCGAGCTTCAAGCCTTGAAAAAATATTGCACGAGCAGGACACGTGGAGAGCACGCGCTCAATCAAGGTATCAAATTTTTGGGACCTCCTCAAGGTGCGTCGTGGTGGCACGTGGTTGGTTTAAAATTCAAAGGGGAGGGGAAGTGGACCATCGGAGGCAACTTAAAATTTTTCCTCTTTTCCTCATAAAGGTTAAAATATCAAAAATGGCCCGCAAGCTCGATGGAAAAGGTCAAAGCTTGCTCTAAGTCAATGGCGAAGGTGCGGGCTTTCGGAGGAAAAGTGAGAATTTTTCCCTTTGAGGGAAAAAGTGTTACTAGCATAAAAAGACCCAGGGCACCGCTGGGACCCACATTAGAAACTTGAAGTAGAAGGGCGACGCTACAGGGAAACTTGGAAAATTTTCCTTTTTCCAAAAGAGGGTCAAATGATAGAATTTTTCCATGGTTCCTTTGGGACCCACCTCAAGACACGTGTCAGGCCCATTTTCAAAAGCGGAGGTGCGAGAGAAAAATGTAAAATTTTTACATTTTTTCAAAGGGTTAGGAAAAAGTCATAAAGAAGCCCCTAAGCCCGTTTTTGAATCTTCCACGTGGATGGCCCATATTCAAATCAAAGATCAATGGCTAGTTGTGCATCTAAATCTTATTTTTCCCCCATTTTGATTGTAAAGCTCATGGAAGTGCGAGTCTTCATGATTTCTTGTTATTTTCTACACACCAAACAGAGGGGTGAGTTAATTTTGATATCTAGAGTTTGGTGGGAGATATCTGGAGATGTCTTTCACCATTAAAATGATCTGACTCTCGAGCCCGATCTGGTTTTCCATTTTTCTTCTCCTGAGCACGCAAAGAGTCAGATTTGACAGATTAGGGGTGGAAGTGGTTGGAGAATTGATGGAGGCATGTTTTTCTTGAGAAATTAATCAAATGTGGGAGATAATTGAAGAGATTTTCCCTCGAGCATCCAGTAACTTCTTGCAGATCGATTCTAGGAATCATGATCATGATATTCATGGCGACACTCGATAACACTTAATGTTTGGATCTTTTGAGAGGAAGGGGCTATGTTGTAAAGGTTATAAAAGGCACGAATTCATCGTGCAAATGGTTGGGAGTTTTTGGAGAGGTCAGGACTGATTTTTCCTAGTAGAAAAATTTGACAGAACCCATCCTTTTTGAGAAGCCATCTAAGAAGCTTGTATATCTCTCTTTGTGTCAAATTTGATCATGTCAAGGTGGTTTTGCAGTGTACTGACCATTAACAAGATTTGAGATTTTTATGGAAACTTTCCCTTCCGATAAATTTGATCAAACTTTGAGTTATTCTGTGTTAATCTTTGAGAAAAGTGTATTTATTTCATCCTTGAATGCATGCTAGTGGTTTTTTCTTGTTTCTATTGCAATCTTGTACCAAATTTTGGCTAAATCACATAGGTCTCAGTCCTTGTGATAGTTTAGTGGCATCTGTAATTTCATTTCTCAGAAGAGCCTTCATCTGGGAGTGAGATAAATGGTTTAAAATCACTTTTCTTTCATTTTGTAGATAGAGATTATCTATAATCCTTTGGGTGTACCTCAGGCGTTATTTGGTTTAAATCTTGGTGCTTTATTGGGTTCTCTAACTCGATATTTCGTGATAGGATCCCACAGGTTGTGTGAATGAGTGCTAATCTGGGCCTCCATTGAAGCACATATTCTAGTTGAGGAAACAATTTAACTTTTTGTGGCATTTTGTTGATTGAATCTTTCCATTTTGCATAAGCTCTCAAGGATTTGGTGAGTCAAGTCCATCTTGTCTCCCCTCCCACCAAAAATCTATTTAAAACAACTAATCCTACCCATACTACCCCTATTTTTTCTCTGTATACCCATAGAAGACCAAAATCCATTTACTAAAGTATGCAGAATAGATCAGGACCCCAAATGTCTTTAGTAACCTTTGCCTTGTTGTGAAGATATCCCCATAATCTGGAAGTGACAACTCATGAGAGTTAGGTTTGGTGTGTTGATCATATTTTCCCCAAGGCCTTTTCTATAAAACTCATGCAAAAGAAAGGTATATGTATCTCCTTTCAAATAACAAAGGTTACAAAATAGGTTCTCTTACCTTGGTTGAAATGCACAACCTAAAATAGTTAGGATAAGATCACATCCTTTTAAGGTGTTATCCATCTCTCCATAAATCCAAGTAACAAAGGGACAGTTAGATTTCCTCCCCGGCTATAAAACAACATATATTTATGATTTATCTACCTCTAAGCTCCCTATTGAATCTATGTTGCTACTTGCCTTGAAAAGGAGAACAAATTTGGATACCAACACAAGTCACTCATTAGCTTATAAGAAACCCAAAAAGGTTCTTTATTAGGCTAAGATCAAAATGCCGAAGAGTTCCAAAGCTTCCACCAACTCAAACAATCATAAAATCCAAAATCAAATACAATTCCAGAATGCACGCCAACACACCCATCAAGTATGGCACAAAGTGAAAAAACCTATGGATAGGGAACTCAAGCTCCCACATACGAAATCCATGTTTCAAAACAAATCACAATAATTTGTTGAGTGTGAGCTCACCACGATCATTAAGATTGGGGATAATATTAAATTTGATAAGAAAACATGATCAGTATCTCTTATGAAATAAATCGTAAACATCGTTGTTGGATCCTATCACACATAGTGACATGTTTCATTCTTGATAACCATCAAAAAATAAAAAAAAATCATAAAATAGTTCAAAAATACAAAAAAATGAGAAAAAATTAAAACATTACAAAAACAAAATCAAAGGTACAAAGATCAAATTGTTGACAATTGTTGCACTTGTGCAAAAATTGGCAACTCGAAACTTCTTCGTTATGATGAAAGTCATGGGTGAAGTATACCTAAGCTAGGAGAGATTTTTCAGATTATGTTATTATTGCTGATTTATTTAAAAGATTACATGAAATTTGTAGCTATGTGTGTTGTTACAAAACATAACAGATCACATAGTCTGTAATTTCATGATACCTTCAAAGAAAAGAACACAAGGGCCCCAAAGGACAGCTATGTTGTCTTGATGAAGACACCATATTGCAGAATAGGTGAAGTGTTGAGTTTTGGGACAACAAACATAGGTGCAGATTACATAAATTAGAGTTCATTACTAAATGTTATAGTTTCTCATTAATGTTCTTTCCTTCATGACTAAGACATTCAATTAAATGACTGAGTTGTTTAGTTCATCTTACAATCCATACAGAAAGCTGAAATGCAGAAAGAAATATACAACTCATTTATAAAATTCAATGTTTTATTCATAAGGAAATTTCAAATGTTCCCACACAAGCCATGGGATGTAACTGGAAAGTAAAGTACAACTACTGAAATAAGAGGTACACATGAATGAAAGAGAAAGTAAAGGAGTATGAGTGAACCCATCATTGCCTTGGGGGTTTCTTTCTTCGATTAAAGCATCTCCATCTCCATCTTTTGTTCCTTCTTCATATCCATTGTAGAATTCATTGTACTGAAAAAATAAAAAAGTTAATTGTCACTTACGAGCTCAGGGATCAATTCATATTCCTACACTATCCTAGTTCGTGCATATGAATCTCTTCAAATAGGAGATGTAATTTACTTGAATATCAGACTGCATACATGCTCTACTTACTCAAAAAGAAGAAAGAGAAAAGAAAAGAAGAACATGGACATAAGAGAGGCCAAAAATCCTAAGTATTTTCTAACTGTTTTCCTAAGTGTGCAGGTACAGAGTTAATCCAAGGAAAAATAGACAAGTCATAAATGCATGCGAGAAAAAAGGAAGAATGTAACTCAAAGTTTCAATAACTATTCTAGAATGGAAGAATTTATAATACAGAAGAGAGACTGGAAGATAGAAATACATGTTTTAGTTTGCAACTAAAGAGGAAGAATAAAATGTCAAGAAGTTGAAGTTAACTGAAAAGAAAGGATTACAGCTGAAACAAAACAAAAAGAGGATTCTAGGAAAATTTTGATAGGGCTTTGCCATGTAAAATGGACATTTAAAACTTTTCATCATGTTGTTTTCAACTATCACATGCTTTAAAAGGACTATGTAAATCAAATAAATGATACAGAAAAGTAGGAAAGCATGACATGATCAAGATAACAATTATTATGATTCAATGTCCAAACAACAAATCAGCTTTAACAGAAAAGTGTTACGTTCTGTATCCTGAATCAGAAAATACAACTACTACAGCTGAAAAGGAATAAATTAAAGAATTCTGGGAAAATTTTGACAGGGCTTTGCCATGTAAAATGGACATTTTAAATTTTCAGCAGGCATACAAAAGTTGTAATAAAGATCAAACACAGTGTTTAGGTAGAAAAGAAAGGGAACTATACTTTCAGTCATCAAACTGAAGGATTTTGGAGCATTCATTATAAGCCTAAACAATGAAGAGAGATGAAGTTGCAAGATAAATCTTACAAGTACAACATTCTATAAGTATAGTCTTGAAATTAATCAAGTATCAACTACACAGAATACTACAGGTAATAGCTTTAGAGATCAAATTGAATGCAGTATTCACAGTTTACGAAGATAGAAGTCATTCAGAAGGAATACAAAGATGTTGCAATATCAGTGGAGTATGACAGACAAGTAGAGTGAAGCCATTTTTCTAAAATACAAAAGCATAACAGTCAAAGGAAGGTTCTAGATACAAACTTTCAAATCTTCAAGGAATGTGTTCAAGGAAGTAATTGACACAATTTTGAACAAGTTACAAATTCTCTCGAAAAGGCCAAGCTATTTACTCGGTGATACAAATAAAAGATGACCATCATATTTAAGGCCATGGGCTCACCTTTTCAGAATATTAAAAGACCAAGTCATTTTCCAGGTCTTGAGCTCAAAATAGAGCTTTATGCAGTGAGTCATAAACTTACCAGTTGAACAGATCTGGGCTCACATAATATTGGCAACAGAGAAAAGAAAAATCTCAGAGACAATCTTATAATGCAAAATATCTGATAGACTCAGAACAGGAAGGCCGAAGTAACCCTTGATTTAAAGAATAGCTGAGGAAGAGTGTACCAATTCGAGCTCAGAGTAAGATAGGAAATAATAACTCAAGGCCCATGATCAAAGAATGTAATAGTAATGTTTTAACTAAGGACCCCACTGTAAATACCGGGTGTTATTATCAAAAACCTCAGCTCAAATGATGAAGCGAAAGCTTATATAGAGAAGAGTGAAAAGGAACGTCCACATCAGAACTTGATCTCAGAGGAGAAGTCATCTACAGTTTCAGAACACAGAATCTCCATCTTCAGGTGAAAGAATGGGGTAAATATCCATATCAAAGGAGGAATACCGAGATCTGAGTTATTAAAAGCAACAATTCAAGGCAAAAAGAGAAGTTACAGTAAAAAGAATGTCTTCCTCAAGCCACGATGAACCAAATCAGTGAAAAGAAAAATGATTAGTGAAACCATCAAAAGGAATCAACTTACAAAACTCAGAGTGTTTTCACGAAACGAATAGATCATGAGACTAGGTGAATATTAATGGTTGAATGAAATCAGAAAATGCAAAACTAAGATTGTATGAAGTGGATTTCAACTTTTCAGAAAATATTATTAGCCTCAAGAACAGATTGCAAAATTAAAAGGAATGAAGGAGTTCGAATACCCATAACAGTAAACATTCGGATCTGACATGTTTGAGCAAATAAGAATATCCATTTATTATTCAGAACAATAGGCTCAGACAGAAAAGCTTTAAGTCAAATGGCACACACATCTGAATTGAAAAGTATTCAAGTATTTCAGAAGTTAACATTCTTTTAAGGTCAATCACCTTCAAATTGCAGTATAAGAAAGAAAAGTACAAATCCTGTTTTTTATCGTGGACCCATTAATGGGTACCAAGTCAGAGAAAGAAGTAAAAACTTACTGGTTAAATCAAAGTGGAGAAAACCCTTGAGATATCATCGAGCTCAGAACTAAAATGACCAAACCCGGAATGAGTTCAACTCGAAAATGACCAAAGTCATCCAAGAGATCACACAAAGAAATGCAAAAGAAAACGGGTATCAGTTTTGAAGTCAAAGTGGTAAGAACCAAATACCAGTGAAAACTCAAGGATCGGAAAACTTACCAACCTCATCAAGCAGTGATGCAAGACCAAAGAAGAACTGAGCTTCAGAACCCTTGCAGAACTCCAATAGATCACAGAGACCAAAGAATGACGAAAATTGAGCTCAAAGAAACAATAATGGCGGCCACCTTCATAATCTCACACAGAGAGCTCAAAAAGAGAAAGAACGACTAGAAATATACTAGATACAAAGTCACAGGGCCCCACAGGCTAGGGAAATGCTTAAATCTAAGCTCAGTGAGCCTCAATAATGGCATTGAAAAATTTTCAGGGCTTCGCCGCAAAGCCAAAAAACCAAATGAAATGATCATCATGTTCGAGTCACCTTTACCATGCCAACTCGAGAGGAGAGTCAACAAAACCCTAACCGAGGGTCAAGCATCAACAATCAAACTTCAATTGAGTACAAAGATCAAGGGCCAAGGATCGAGCTCGAGGCTCAAAGTAATTAACCACAGTTAATCCCCACCGAGCGCATTCAATGAGGGCCAAAACCCTAACTACAGGTCAGAGATCGACAGTATGTGATTAGACAAGACACAAAATCAATGGCCTGAAACCATTGCAACTTTCAAAACAAACTCAACCAAAGTTGATGCCACGAAAAAGCATATGAAAGGGGTGAGTCATCGTGCAAAGGGGGCCAACCCCATGATTAAAACAAAATCATTGCTTCTAACCTTTCTAAGGTCTTAAACTATATGTTCCAATAATCAAAAGGGGCGACCAAATCATGCCAACTATGATCACCGAAAATGTGAATTTTAACCAAATATTATCCAATAATCAAAAGGGGCAGAACTATAGTATGGCATGTGTAATGTAAAATGGTCACCCTTTTATATTTTCTAAGTCCACAAAGGTGGCCAAACCTGGTAAAGTGAAGGTGGTCCCCACTTCAAGGAGCTAGAGTTGATTTGTAGAGTGTCACTCATGTGACCATTTTGAAGGAGATGTCAATATCAGAACATGTGCACATGGCAGGTGGTCCCCACAGGATGTTTATACTTTGTAAAATATTACAATTATTGTAATTATTTTGTTCTCACTCACAGGAGTTAATTTTTGCATGCTTCACAAGAAGACAGAACAAAGAAGGAGACAAAGTTGCATGCCCATGGAGAGAGACTTGCCTAGCAAGCAATCTTATTTTTAGCAAATTATTCACCCAACCTTATTAAAAATAGAACAAGTCAACTTCAGTTGACTGAGATGTAATCAAAGGCTATTAATGCCTCTTGTACTAGTTTGTATTATTTTATCTCTTTATTTATTATTAAATAAAGGATAAAAATAGGATGCATGGGCAAGTACAAGCCTTAGGCTATTTTTAGGATGGGTGGGAGAATTAAACTTTCTATATATTGTGTGCCTTTTCAAAGCACAATGGAGGACTTTTTAGATATAGGAGTTTTGAAGCAAATTTTGCCAGTTTTTCCTTCTGAGTGTGAAGTATTTTCTACCTTACCAATTATTTGTAGTTTTTGTATGTTTCTATTAGTCTTGTGAATGCAAATTCCCTGATTAATCATCTTACCCTGTTGCAAACTCAGTAATTTTTGCATGATATTAATGTGCATGTTCAACTTTGAAGTATTGTTGTGATACTCTCCCTCAATACCATCCAAGTGTTTTGCCCTTGATATTCTGCAGAAGAACTATTGATTCGCATCAAAAATCCTTTCACATATCAATTGTGCATATACTCAGTCAAATCCCTCATACAAATTTGGTGTATCACCTTAGCTTTAATTACTTTATAGTCATCTTTTACCCTTAAACCCTGAAGCGGTTTATGATACATAAACAAGGAAACGGCCTTAATCTTTGGAGAACTCACCTCAAAATAGGTATACCCACAGACTTGAGGTGTTTCCATTTTATCTACAAAAAGAGAGATCAAATTCTGTAAGCTTAGAAAACCTGCATCCATCTCTCTACATAGGGTGCACTTTCGAGAGATAACACAAACATTACAATAAGGTATTGCGTATAGATGGATGTTCTTTCTTCCATTTATTTCATATTCCTTAGTAAGTCATCCACCATTTTTATCCCTTCGATGTTATTTTGGTTAGCCTATTCGCATGCATTTTGTAACATTTATCTCTATGGTATGTGTTTGACCTGGTCTTTTAACACCTTGGTAAATTATAAACGATTGACCTCTTAGAGATCCTATCACAATTCACATTTAATAAACTTGTTGCGAAGAAATTTTTAATATATTTGTTGACACTTGCCAATGTCATCATCACAATCACTTTCATATCCTTCCATCAAGCCATCAGTGGTTCTTAACCCCCTGTTAAACAAGAGAGCTGAAATAAGTTTTCAAAAAGTAAAAGAATCAAAATCAATCAATCAAAAAACAAAATCTAAAAGCAAAATCAAATTGATATATAACTCTCTTGGGGTATTTCCAATAATCTCTACCAAGGATATGGATGCCTAACTGGTAGTAGAGAAATGTTGTGATTAGAATCAAATGCATCTTCATCGAGGCTATGGACGCCTAGTTGGCAGCGGAGCAATATATAACTCTCCTTCAAAATCCATTCACAAATCACCTTTCAAACTAAATCATTCCTACACATTGGCTAGTGTCTTCACTTACTATCTATCAACTCTTTCCTTTAAGAGGTAATTCATTTCCACATGCACACACAGGATCTCGATGAGTAAACATGATTAGTATGTTACCAAGTGTTACTTTTTGGACCTTGTTCAAACTCTTGCTTTAACGCATGTCTTGTCTCATGATTTGTTCTTTGGGCTAATCACTTTTTCATTGACTTCCTTCTAAATCTTTTCATAGCATCCTCTGTTCTTTGTAAATCATTTATAACATCCATGTGTATAGGATGGCCTCTTTTCCATGTTTGCAGGCACTTTTGTCCCCTTTTAATAAGACAATTTTCTACTTCCTTTCTCTCATGTGTTTCTTGGCTAGCTTACATTGGGGGCATCCTTTCTCCCTCATGATTGAACCTATTTTATATTGGCCTTGATCCCCCTTCAGCGTATGAAGATTTTTCCTTTGAATACTCCCACCTAATCGCTGAGGCATTTTCACATATTCACTTTCTTGCGCATACGCATGGAATTTTACCCTTGTACATCCCATCTATCACTGGGGGAATCCACGCTTCTTTGTCTTCTTGTACATAGTTTCAGAAAACTTTAAAAATAAAAAACATTCAAATATGTTTCTAAAAAAAAAAAAAAATCATCCTACAAAATGTTACTCTTTGGTTCTCACTTGTTCTTGTGCATGAGTCACGGATCATCTTGATATACCTCCATTAACAAAGTTGTTTTTCTTACTATGTTTGTACTTTGGGGCACAATGAGTTGCTTGGTATTGTTTCATAGTACAAGATTTCTTTTCATAGGACCCAAGTGTCCTCCGTTATTCCCCTTGCATGTATCCTTGCTTGGGACACCATATTTTAACCCTTGACGTTAATTCACACAAGTAGGAATCAATGCTTGATAACAAAAACATTGCATTATGTTTCTATGTGAGGTTAGCTTGTTTAATTTCTCATATTGCATTACATTATGTACATTACAGGAGTTAGGCATCTTTTACTTTCTCGTATTACATTACATTTTATATGTTACATGGAGTTGGTGTTTTGAGCTATGGAAATTTGTTTATATATGGATTTTCATGTCATACTACACTTTTGTTCATTATTTTTAATAAGGATGATGACGTCGATCATAAGAAAAATGATGAAATAAAGTTGGTTTTTACATCGTCATGATGATAGCTATATCCATCTCTTTTCATCTTCATTTTTCTTCCATATCACTCTCCTTTTATCAACACTTTTCTTCAAAAGTAACTTGGGCAATAGGGATCAATTATTCTATTTCTTATATTTTGTTCTTTCATCTTTTCGATCGTCGATTTCCCTCTTTCATCACCCCATCAACACTTGAGGGGGCATCCTTCATTCTATTAATTTTTCTTATATCTCTTCAAAAAATATTTTTTGTACTTGTCTACTATCTTTGAATGGGCATCACTTACACCACCCCAAAGAGGGGAAAATGTAAACACCTAAAATCCGCTTATACGAGGCTCTAATGATAAGTATGCACTAACTATCCTCTTTTCTATCATTGACATAATAATTATTGTTTTTTCACTAATTACCTAACATTCCTCTGCATATTTGTTAGTTAACGACCTTTTGTTAATTAATTAGCCTTCCTATCATTAAGGATGTTGATTAACGACCTTTCATTAATTAATAGTGCTTCTACTTGGGTTAATTACTTATTATTAATTAATTACACTCACAACTCTAAATCAATAAATCGCCATTTATTAGATCAAATTCCTCTCTTACACCCCACAAATCATACTAATTTTTCCTCTAATTAGCTTCTATAAGTTTACCTCTATCTATTAATTAATCACCTTTGATTAATTAAAACATCCCAAACTCCCATGACTTACTAATGACAAATTAAACTCTTCTAAATCAAGAGTTCCTTTTATAAAGTAACCTTATCCATTCCTAATCTTGTTTTACCTTTATCCCATATTCATCAATTTGCTAGCCTTGCCTCTTCAGAAAGCTATATAAAGGACCAAGCTCCTTCCTTTCTAAGCACGTCATGCTTTGAATAGTGAAAACTATAGGCATTTTGATCTTAAGGCATTCTCCATTGTTGGAAACAACTTCTCCATCTTGCATCCTTTCACTCAAATTTGAGTAATATGGGAAGATCTAAAATGGCCTTCTAGCCATTCTTGGTGAGATTTCATTCTCAATTCTTGAGATCACCACTAACCACATTTGATTGTTTATGTTTTTCATAGGTTCATATTTTAAGTTAGCAATCATAGAGAGTAAGAAATAGTTTAGCATGTAGTTTCATTTATGCATTGAAGAATCATTTCCTTTAATCTCTTATCTTGATGGTTCATTGTTTAATTATCATTTGCTTTTGAATCTATGTAGATATTAGTTTCAATTTATATCTTAGTTAATTACACATGAGCACAGAGAAGTTTGGGCAATGGGACATCTTCAGGTTCAACTAAATGACATGTAGTGGACATAGATTGAATAGGAGATGGTGAAGGAGAACAAACATGTGATTTTGAAGCATCCTTAAGTTGTTAGATTTTAGATCTAAGGGATGTAATGGTGGATTCGGTGGTTGCAAATGTATCTTGAAAGAATATATGTAAGGCTTGAAATTTATCTTAAAATAATGTATGTAAGGCTTGAATCGAGTCTAACAGTGGTTGATTAGATACGGGTTCATCAAGACTAGGATCGATAAAGAAACTATGAAGTACAAAACTTAATTCATGTGGTGGTGTATTATCATCAAAATATGTGGTGTCTAGAGATTTTTAGAAAACATCCTGATAAGTGGGATGTCTCTTAAGTAAATCAGATAAAGAGACCTAGCCCATGATAGAATAAGAATAAGGATTCTAAGCGTGAAAGTAGTTGGGTTCACTACAATGATTAACTAAAAATGGGAATCTAATACTATGGAAGTATAGCCACTAGTTAATCTAATATAGGAGGACTAAAACATTGTAAAGTATGCTAAGAACAATATGGAAATGATTTAAAATAATTATACTAAATGAAATAAAACCCTAATGTGTAAGGAAGTAAGGAGAAATGACTTAACTTATTACAGAACCTTGTCGCAGGTTGTTACAAGTCTGATAATAAAATCCAAAAGTAGGAATGAACACCCAAAAGTCTCAAAAAGGCCTAATCTGGAGGATCTACATAGACTGAGGCACTTGGAAAGGTATTGGGGCACCCGGGGTGCCCTAGTTTCTACAAATGCTCAAAAATGATTTCCACAAGGTTGCAAGATGACGTGAAACACTGCCTTTCTGTCACACTGGATTTTTGGGTTACGTCAAGTGTGTGAAATATGACAAGATGAAGGAATGACTGCAAAAGAGAAAGAAGTATCAAAACCCTAAAAATAAAGATGTAAAATGAATGGGTCGGATTGACCTCAACCACCAAACTAGTGGTCTTATCACTGAGTGTTGCACTACATTTCAGACCGAGATGTAGTTCCCTGTAGCTGCTCTTGTGCCAGTCACACTTTTTGAAGTAGAAAGCAATTATAACTATAGAAAATGTAATAGCATGTGTGCATGAAATAGAAAATAATCCTCCCCTTATGTTATGTGTGTTGATGCAGATCTCTAGCCTCTATACATGACATTATGTGGATGCATGTGATGTAATGGATGTAACTCTAGATGGAGTGATAGTAGTATGTGACACTATGACCCTCATTATTGTCTCATAACTTTGTATTTATAGGGTTCTCTTGCTCTAATTTCATAATTAACCTTGACATGGCCGACTAGGAAAAAGATAAGGATGAAAAATGGATAGAAAGACCCAAAAAGAAGTGGGAAAGTGGAACATGGATTGGGGTGCCCGGGTGGGACCGAGGGTGCCCAGGGCTCCCAAGACAAGCACAGGTGCCCTGGTTTAGGCTAAAATGATGGGACAATTGCAAAATAAGTGGATATGTGTAGGAAAATATGTAGGAATGATGAAATAAAAGATAAAAATAAGATGGCCAAAAGGTGGGATTAATTAGTACTTTCTTCACTTGAGAACCCTCTAAATAGTAGTATAAGACCGGGCTAAATAATGCCTAAAGTGCATGATTTTTGTCTACATGCCCCAAGGGGGTCATAGGGATGTGTATCATTTAGTTATATGTTATTATGTCACTTTGGTCTAGGGCCATAGGGTGACCCTGACCTTATTGAATGGAGAAATAAGGTGATGGGTATCTTTGGTGAGTGACCCAGCCTTGAAAAATAAGGTGACGGAGCTCTATGGTCGGTGACTCAGCCTGGTTTTGATAATATGATTATTTTCTCTATTGGGAGGCATATGGATTTATTTTAGGAGGCTTATAGAGATTTGGGAGGAGGGTAAGTGTACCAAGATGGTGGACAATTAAGTGGACATAAAAACCCAAAATTTAGGTACCGTGAGTGCGGTTTATAAACCGCGCTTACGTAACTATTTTTATAGGCTCGATAATTTCTGAACCTAAAACTACGATCACGGTCCTCTGAGACAAAAAAAATAGACCCACAACTCCTCATTTTCCCTCATTTTTCCTTTCCAACCATGATTTCTCCTAGACCTTTGGCACTCGCACTTTGAATACCCCCTAAAAATTACTCTTCGGACTTGTGGATCGCGATAGTTTCAACCATGCCGCCAAGACTAAGCGGTTTATAAAGTGCAGTCGCGGTTATTGTTTAAAAACCCATGATCATGGTTTGTAAACCACGATCACGATTATCTGTATCATCAAATCCAACCCTAAGGCTCGGGAAATCTTTTTGTGCCCCAACCAAAGCTATGGAAGGTCATTATGAAGTGTAAAGGGTCAAAAAACTTCAAATTTGCTCTTCCGCAGACTTGAACCATGCTGAAAAACTGAAAACATTTCACAAAAATTGTGTCATCGCGTAGGGGAGATTGTTAGCTTCGTAGAAATATTTATTTTAAAGTAAGTAGAATAAAATAAATATCATTTTATAATTTTTTACTAACAATAGGTCTTTAAGACATTTTTTTTCCGTGAATGTTCATGTCTACGTTTAAGACTGCAACTTTTGTTTCGCTTATCAAAATGTGATAAAACTTATACCATCCCAAGTGTGGAGAAATTCTATACACATTAAAAAAATTGATTTCGATATTTTTTGATATAGTTATGGCGGGCAAATGGAAAGCGCTTTGTTTTCTAAATCTTTTTAGACCACTTTCACGGAAAAAATCATTAAAAAAATATTGCTCGAAAAATATAAAATAAATTCCATCACAAGATAGACAACTACATCTAACTTATCACCAAAGGAAAAAAATAACAAGATTTGGTCATCCAAATCGCGAGCAAATGGACTACAATCTTATAGGTTTTTTCAAAAACAAAAACCAAGTCATATAATTTTAAGTGTTTAATATAGCTAAACTTGTCCGTTTTTTTAAAAAAAAAATAGTATTTTAGAAACTAGATTCCGGATGCTACAATTCATATTTATATAATTTTTCTAATTTTGAGTGCGTGTATTGCTAATAATCCCTACAAGTTGAGATTTTGTTGTTTTTGCAATATGACGTCCACTTATGACCCTTTTTTGTCTACCAACTTGGTGCACTTACCCAAGAATGTGGAGTTAGTAAATGTATGATTCATGAGTTCCTCTTGTGAGTCTTGTTATGTATTGTGATGTTTGAGGCTTGATACTCCCCTTTGTTGACATGTGTTATTGGATCTTATCTTGACATTGTGTGGGTACAGTCGTGGTCTTGAGTTATGTGAAACCGATTGCATATGTATTACAATGATTCCTTATTGTTTGTTAGGAATGTTCATGTGTTGGATCTATGCCTAGGGCATATGATTTGAGCTATATGTTGTATGGAGTACATGTTTCTTCCCATGGTTGTGTTAGAGATATTTTTGTGGTACAGTTGTGAAAATGTGTTTAAAAGGTGTTTTGTGGGTGGCTATAGTTGTTCTTTGGACCTTGTGTGATATTGTGATTTTAAGTGCTTTGGGAAACCTGTTGGAAATTTAAAATTGAAATTATTAACAAGTGATAACATTGTGAACATTGAACAACTGAATCGTGCAAACGGTAAAAAATAACAAATTTTGAGTACACTAATGAGAAACATAATAGTAAACAAGTTTGTACATGAGTATCAAATTTGAATTAAATTCATTATTGAATAGGTAACTACAAACCTTCACATAACATTAATAAATTGGAAAAATTATAAAATGTGTCTAGCCTAGTGGTGGTTACGTCTTAAGAAACAGATCCCTTTTCCCTAATCATAGTTTTTCATTGTTGAATTCTTGTTCTTACTCATCCCTCTTAGTGCCTTGGACTATGTCACATCGTGGACAATGCTTTTATAAAGGAGGTAGAATGTAGTGCCCCCTCTGGTCCGTAGAAAATTTTCTTTTCTTCAGCATTATCGGTTTGATTGGAATTTTGAAAATTGCTCGTGTTGTTTGCAAGACCTCATGTTCCTGTGGAGATAAGGATAACTATCTCGGTTTTTTATTTTAAGGTATTTAAAATATTTTTCCAAGGACCTCAGGATGGTAGCTAAATTTTGGGCTTGTTTTTATTTGTCATTTTTGACCGCGTTTGGAGTGATTGTCTAATGTTCCCTGAATTTTGAATGCTCCTTGGATGAAGATACTTCCCTTCTTCACGTTATCGTTACCATCCTGTAAGATGGCGTGATGATCATCAAGTATCCTTTTGTGAACATAAAATAATAATAGCAATAGAATAACTTAAATATTTGAGATAATAAAATGATATAGTCTTTTGAGATTTAAAAAATAGTAATAAATATAAATATAATTTAATATATATATTGTTATTTCTTTAAACTACCTCGGGCTTGGGCCAACCTCATTTCAATAAAGAATTATGGAATTTTGGGTTTTGTGTTGATACATGCGTGAGAGGATTTTTGGCCATTTGTCTTTTGGTCAAAGGATGTTTTTGCAATTTTCATGGCTTGGTGTGGAAGCTTTCATAGTGAGGGAAAATTTAGTTGCAATTTTTTCTCATAATGGGCTTGTTTTCAATCGAGATTGGGGATAGAAAACATTGGCATTGTATGTTTTATTTTATTTTATTATGCATTAGAAAAGCGTGGAGCGGGCGCCTTACCTAGAAATTTGTTATCATGCATTGAAAAGCGTGGATATGACGAAAGGGAGGGTGCCAATTTTCTAAAAACAATTACATGTGGCAGGTCGGCTAGAAAATTTGGGGGTTCAATAGGCTAAGGACCAAGGTTTGTTTGAAATTTTAGAAAAAATAATTGATATTAAAGTTAAACGCCCGGTTTCAATTATCATCTTTGACGCTCAAGCTTTGAAATGAGGTTGAACACTAAGTATAACAGTGTTTTTCAGTTTACAAATTAGTAAATATCATTTCCGGGAGACTCTACTATTGGAGTCATTTCATGGACAAATGATTGAGCGAGCTATGCTCAGTGGGTTTGAAATTCATTTCTTGAATTGTATTTATTCTTGAATCTTAAGCTGCCCCATTTTGCCCCCGTGAGTGTGGCTCAATGCAATGTGTACTATAGTGCATGATGCACCGAGTGATCTAAGATCTTCATCTATAATCTATTTAGTATTGACTATTCAAATGACTTTAGTGTTTTTGATTTCCCACGCCACTTGGTGATTTGGAGTTGCCAAACTATAATCTATTTGGCAAGTTGTAACTTGTATATCCGAATGATGAATCTTTATCTCCCAAAATTCAAATACGCCTCGTTGAAGCTTGAAGGTCCAAGGAGCCTCTTATGATTCATTGATTTATCATTGAAATATTCAAATTTTCAATACGCCTTCTTATGTAACATGTTATTGCACAGTTGCACTTACTGCAAAATGACCTTGATTTCTTGTAAAGTAACAAGTTAAAGCACGAGCAGTGAAGGGATTCGAGAATTAAAATTTATCAAGTATTATCGTATTAAAATTTCATACTTCACATATAGGTGGGTCATTTTTTCGGGTACACTCCAGTATCGCCAGGGCGCTCGGAAACCTTAATTCAGCCCCACGTGGAGCCAACCTTCACAGAATTTGTTATCATGCATTAGACAAGCGTGGAGCCAACCTTCACAGAATTTCCTAGCATATTCCTTATCTTGCAAAATTTGGGGTTTAGAGCTTGGTATAGACAACAATGCAAATTCTCAATTGTTAAGCCAAAAGACCACAAATCCTTGCTAGATCTTCCCTACGTGTGTCAATTTTATATCTTTTGAGAACCTTAGTACTGGCATCCACCAAAACGTTTGGAGGGGAGCTTTGCCATAAATTGTTGTTGCAGGCGCCCTATTAGATATGTCGTTTCATGGGCTGTGATAATTGCAAGATATGCTCAAAAACATTTGTTTAATAGATTGTTGAAGATTTTAAGCAAATGAAAGTGTCAGTGCAAAGCCTTACTATGCAACCTTTGCCAGAATCCTCCTAGGTTGTGCAAAATGGTACCCGTCGAATTAGACATAGACAACTACCAAGATTTTTAAGGATGGATTTTTTGTCAGATGTTAGTTGCAATCATCCTAGTGATAATGTATGCAAATGTGGAAGCATTTTCTTGGCATAGGAAGTGCAGGGTATGTGAACTATTTGATAAAATGCAAGATATAAAGGTGGTCTCATGTAAAACAATGATTGCAAAATGCGCACAAAATGGGTTTGTTGAAAAGACTTTAAAAAATTTCAAGCATAATGAAATTGACAAGTGCAAATCCAAACTATCACAACCGTTTCTAGCGTGCACCCTGCTTGCACCACAACAAGAGCTTTGAAACTGGGTAAGTACTTGTACCAAAGCTTTGGAGAGGTTTTCTTTTGTCATATGTTATAGTTACTAGTGCACTGGAAGAGATGTATGCAAAATGTGGAAGTGTGATCTAGGCACATGAACTGTTTTACTAAATACTTGGGAGAAACGTGGTTTAAGGGCCGATTGTCATATAATTTGATGTGGCCATTGGTTGGTGAGTATGTTTATTATGAATACATTGCATACATTTTGGTATGGTTGGCTTGGCCACCAAGTTTTTTGAGTTGGCCCTCTTGGTATGGATTTGATGACTTGGCATGAAATAGATGTCGGATCCAATGATGAACTCATATTGGTATTGAAATGTCTTTCTCCACCAACATGGTTGTGAGTTCGGTTCTTGCTCCCCTTCTAGCTTGTTGAGTAACTTGTTTTATGGCACGCAATTTGTTCGATGAAATTTCTAAGAAAATTGTGAGTTCTCATTCATTCGTGATAGTTGGGTATGCAAAAAATGGGTTTGTAAAGGATTTAGAGTTTTTTTTAGCAAGTGTGATCAGAGAGTGTGTTGACCACCAGGAGCCATGTTACCTGCTTCACTTCTCATAGGCATGGTTATCTTCCTCTGTCTTGCATAATCTAGCATTTATATCTTTCCTATTTTTAATGGTGTTGAAAATAAAATGTAAAAACTGACAAAAATAATCCTTTGGTGACTTAAATGAGACGTAGTATCTAATAGCTAATTTTACCTCTATTTTGTACACAACGAGAGAAGTAACCTTGAATGTAAACACTACTCCCAAATTACCTCGTGAGATGTTTTGAAAACTCATATATTAGTATTGGATACTGAGGCCACGTGGTTGGTGAGTCGAACTCAAAATTTAATAAAAACTACCTCTTTACAACTTTTTGATAAGTTAACAAAACTTGTTTTTGATGGCATGCAAAATATATCCTAACCTCAAAATGGGAAAGTCAATCTTTGAGCATGTTCCTTGTCACTTGGAGTATTACCCCGTATAGTGGAATTTCATTGCACGTTTATTTTACTTTTTTCATGTGTTTAGGAGCCTAGTGGACCATTCTGTAGCTTTGGATAGATGTTGAAAATTAAAAATGCGAGTTAGGTTTTGACCCGCAGTTTAGGCCCTAGGAATGGAATTTGGCCTTCACATACCTCTAGTGTTTATCCATGACAATCACTACCAACCCTTAGTTTGGAGAAAATCACATTGCAAGCTAGTTTTGTAAGTGGGTTTTGTAGGCCCCCAATCATTGGGCGACAAGGTCATTCAGGTGCAATTATGATCGGTAGCTCCGAAAAGAAAGGCACCAACTGAATCTAGTTTGCAAGTGTTTGGTTTTTTCAACTCTATGTGTTTCCCTGTATATAGGGGAGTAGGTGGGGATTTGATTCCTTTGGTCTTTAAGTCTCGGAGATAATTTTTTAATGTATACTTTTGAGCTACTTGTCCAAATTTGACATTTTTTGGAAACTTGTAACAAAATGGGGAAAATTGTCGTATGACCTTATTCAAGTAAAATATATCGATAATGAAGCCCTGTAAACACGACATATGAATGTAGGAAACTTTCTAATGACGCTTTTTTTGAAAAAGAAATTGAGTGTGGAAAATGGTGCTCTCTCTCTCTCTCTCTCTCTCTCTCTCTCTCTCTCTCTCTCTCTCTCTCTCGATTTGAAAATGAACTGAAATGGAATTTATATTTCTTACTCTCCCTAGAAGTGTGTTAAGTATTGTTTTCATTATTATTGGAAAACTATGAAATAATCAGTTTTGTTATATTATAGGTAGATGTCATGCCAAAGCATTTGTGTTGACCATGTGGTGGTTGCAGGTAATGGGACAAGGGGAAAGTGAAGTGTTACTTGTATTTTCGTATTAACATGTTCCCTTTAAAACCATGTAATTGGATAGGATATATCAATGATATTGTTATAAATAGAAATGTAAAGATTGTTCTCTATGATGAATATGTGATCCAGACGACATTTTGAAGTTCAAATTTTCCCAAATTCTCCCTAAACCACTTCAATACAAAAGAGCATTTGATAGCTTTCCAATGATATCACGAACGTTGAAAACGAAGATTGTATGCTAAGGTTACCATTGGTCAAAGTTTGGTCAAAATTGGGACAAAACAGGTCAATTGGCCAATCAAAGCCGCGATAAGTGGCAAAAGTGAAATTGGGAAGAAGTGTCAAATTTGGTTTTGTGACACCAATATTTTACACTCATTTATGGATAGGTGGGCCCCACTATTTGTTGGTTGGGGGCCCTTAGCTAGGGTCGACACACTTTTTTATCGGAGGGGTGTCTTTTCCAATGTTTCTTCACTATAGCATCACCACAATTTTTATTATATATGTCTCTAAGTGTATGTGCAAGGTGCATGTGGGATATTGCAGGGTGGTGTGATTATACTATACATTGCATTAGACCAAGCTCAAGGCCAGCTCAGTGAGCCACCATGTTAACCTCAACATTCAGCCTATATACTTATCCAAAATGATCGAGTCATATTTGGTGTACATCTCAATGACCACCCAACTTTTTGAATCACATATACCTACCAACCTCACCAAACAACCAAACCACATGGTAGTCAAACATAACAATCCAACTGGTCATCCCACATGACATCTCAACACAATGCAATGCAACGACTATTAATGGATAAACAATTTGCAGATAAACATAGCCCGCCACCTACGTGGCATCCATAATGGTGAAAGCATGGCCACAACCACAAAATAATAGGGTAGTTAAAGATTTTTTAAAGGCTTATTGAAACCAATTCCCTACGAATGTGGGCTATACTACCAAACAAAGAAAAAAATGAGTTTAAGGGTGGTTGGGGTGGTTCAAACCCCAACCATCGGTTGACTAAAAACGTGCCTCACCGCTAGACCATTGTAGCTCATCGAGCTATAAGAGGAGCACGCTACTATTTGAACATGGCTTTTAGAAGGTCTTTGTAAAAGGAAGATTAAGGCAATTTTTGGAAAACATAGTTTTGAGGCATTTAGAGGCTTAACTTTGGAGCAAACTAGAGAGTTATGCAAAATTCAAAGACAATTATGGTGATATAATATTTTTTCCATTTTGGAGTTTGTAGACTACTTTTGTAAATCATTTTGTGTATAATTTGTTGGTAAACTTAAGGACAAGCAACTGCTGAAGCAAGAACAAACACGGAGAGTGAATTATGGTCATTATCAGAGCTAACGGGTTCTCAGGGACTTCTAACAAGTTTATAAAGATTCATTATTTGATTTGTAACAATTTAATTATATTTGCAAGTCTAAAAATAAATGGATTGAAAATAAATGAACCTGGGACGTAGGAATTCCAAACCCTGTAAACAACACTTATGTCATGTGTTTTTTATTTTTTGTTTCAAATTTGAGTATATTTTTAGTTACTTAACTCAAAATTATTTTTGGAAACAAATTAATCATTTTTGACAATTTCGGGAAAATAAGATAAATCAGGTAAAATTAAATTTTAATGGCTTTGATCAAATAGTGAAATAAGGGAATTTAAACCCACTTTTGGATAAGTCATTATTCATATTTTAAAATCAGATTCTTATCAATTTTTGTTTAATTTCAGTCTTGAAAATTGATGAATTTTTGAGGTCCTAATAAACAATAAAAAAATTAAAGTATTAACTGGCATTTACAGATCATGTTTTGGTATCAGTGTAGGCTTATTTGACAAGTTAATTTCTTAAGATTGTGTAGTTTATTCAGTTTTGATTGGACAAGTATAGGTGCACTATGGGAAAGATGTCTAAATAGGAAAAGCTCAAAGAACTTGAGGTAGTTAACTGCTAAATCCATGAAGAGAAATCTCTCCCGAGATTGATGTATATTCCTTGGAAGAGGAATGTGATAAACTGAAAGAAGAATTGAAAGCCAAGGATGAGCTCTTGGAAAATTTTCAAATTGGTGATGAGAAGGGGAAAAATCAGTTTGTTTTACAATGAGGACCTTCCTCTCCCACAAGTATTGTAAGTATTCCAGCAATTGATAAATCTTCCCATTGTAAATCAGTGGATGATTTTGGTAAATTTGAGTAGTATACTAAGGGAATATGTTCAAAATTACTTTTTAAAATGGGATTTAATGGAAATATCCTTGGAAAGGAAGGCCAAGGAATTACTAACCCCATCCAAGTAGAGGATAGACCTCACCATGTAGGTTTAGGATACAGATCTTGTGCATTTCTATCTTTTTATTTCATGCCATCAAAGTTTTCGATTGGACTTTTTTATTTTGATAGATAAGATGCAGATATGAATGGAATGTTAGAAATCAAAAGGTGTGAATTAAATACCTATATGTGCCACACCCATTCCTTGGATTAGATTATTCCTATCCAAATAATATATGTTATTTTTGCTTCATTGAAGCATTTCAATCTCTCAACGAGAACAAAAAAATCGGTAAACCCAAAAAATCCTAAGGGTTCGAAACCCAACTGGAGTGTTTGTGTTTTGTAGTAATTTATAACCTCCTTTACCAAGTGTAAGCTCAAGTAATTGTACGAAAATAGGTTGTATGCACAAGTAACCTTCGATAATAGAGGCCCTCAAAGCGAATTGATACACCAATGAAAGAAAGATATTATTTGTCAATCAAATTTTCTATTTATTTGTTTCATATCATCAATACTTTCGATTGATCGAACTTAATAAAAACATATAAAATACTATTAACAAAAATATTTAAAATATGATATGTAAAATACTATATTAGTTATAATATAGATATATAAAAATATAATTTATTATATATATGAATTAATAAAAATAAATTATATTAGTTATAATATAGATATATAAAAATATAATATATTATATATATGAATTAATAAAAAATAAATTATAGTATTTTACATATTATAGTATTTTAATAAATAATAAATTATAGTATTTTAAAACTATTTGTTGAAAAACACAAAGTGTGTTTTGTTGTGTTTTTCAACAACTCGGTTTTCCACACATTTTGACTTATGTAATTAATAATTATTTTATTAATTCAATAATTATACATAATAAATCAATATTTAAATTGTGGAAAAAAATTGCAAGCATTATTTCATTAGTGTAAATTATCAAATAACTAAACTGACATTATTATCATATTAGGTCACAATCTATTATTGTTATATTAGTGTGAATTAAAAATTGTAATTACATAAATGAAAATGTGTGTAAAACCATTGTGTTTTTCAACAATATGAAAAAAACAGAGGTTTTCCACATATTTTGACTTATGTAATTAATAATTATTTTATAAATTAAATAATTATACATATTAAATCAATATTTGAATTGTGGAAAAAATGACAAGCATTATTTTATTAAGGCAAAGATATCTTCTCGTAAAAAATATTCAACTCTGCTGAATATATACCATTCAGGTAAAAATGCATAAGAATATTAATAGTTCCTAAATCTATTAGGATGGTAAAATTAAGCATATTTTATTGCAAGCTATGTGTTTTTAAGGGAAGAATCGCATCTTATACCCTGATAAGTCAATGAATACCCTTATGAGAAATAAAGTAGAGAAGCCTACCTCAGAAGTTTGCATATGGTGTTATGTATTAACTGTATCATGTTTTAGATTAATACAAAGATTAATTCTCTCTAAATGTTCTCAATTCTACTCGATATATATGATCAGAATAAGAAAGTATAACAATGTTAACAACTTCAAGACCTATGAGGATGGTAAGTAAATTTTATAACAATATTTCTTTTGAGGAATGTACTAGATCCATAACCTTAATAAGGAAATGCACTTATGAGCCATAAGGTAGAAAATCCTGCCTCGGAAGTCCTACTCTTCACACGGTGGCTTGTGTGCTCTCGCAAGACAAAGGATAGGAGAATGAACAAGCTCTCACAAGACAAACAAGCACACAAACAAGAAATTTACAGGTAATTTATTTTATTAAAAAATAAGAACAAGCATGCAGTAATTTTCATTTTGATATTTAACATATATGAAATCATAGTGCCTTCCTAAGATAGGTCAAATCTTAAATGATGCAAATGAAAGATTAATAAAAAAATCAGTTGTTTGATAATGTAAAGCTCATGAACAAACTTGGGAGTCCTCCATAGGGGAATAGCCACAAATTGTGCTGTTTTCTAGTGTACGCACCACCAACCAAGGGAGAATAGCAAGAACTAGTAGACCAAAAAAATGTGCAGTTGGAAATTTGTTTAGTGGTTTATGGGGCCGGTTTAGGGAGAAAAACTGGGGCGGACTGGTGGTTTACGCATCCTCCTAGGATCTTAAATGAAACACCTCCTCGAGCTGACTTTGGCGGTAGGATGATGGGGTGAATTTTTACGCCAGGATACAGCATGTACAACTCCGCTAGTGACTGATTTATAAGACGCCTTCTGGCATTGGGAAATAGGAAACCTCATGTTGATTTTATGGTGCATGTTATGTTAGCACGGTGGATTCGTATGGGTTAAAGTATGTATGTAGTGTATTTTTGGGGAGGATAGCTCTCACCAAATCCAAATGGAGAAATTCCTTTCGGCATAATAAACAGATTGTTTAATCTGAGGAAATTCAATCACATTTGAATATATATTATGCTCTCCTTTATTTGTTTCAATATAAAGTGTCTTTCCAGCTCACTTTCATCATTTAGCATTAATGTATGGTTGACATTGTTATAAGAGTTATAGCCATGTATATTTGAATTGAATTATAACAAAGGTACCAAATGTGAGAGATCACCAAATGGAAAGGTTGAACTTGCGAGGAAATTTGGATTTTGAAGGTGGTTGAAATATAAGAGTCACCAAGTCTACAAGTTAGTTAACTTCATTGGAGTGATTATGAGGGTAAGCTAGAGGGGACCATTCCATACCCCAAGGTTTAATTTTTCATAGTATACGTTTGATTATTGTTTTCCACCCAACATGGAAACACATAAATACAAGTTATTTTTCATGAAGACTAAAAAATTCCTAGGTCAACACATCATTAGCATCAAGGTAAAATAAACAATTTTCAAATACTACCCTAAATTTATTGGTACACGTAACATCCAAAACTACAACGATACTATATTCAATTTTAAAAAACAAGATTTCAAAATTCATCCTCCTATAATAATTTAGATATTATATATAAAGGATTTTCTTAAATGGTTTTCCATTGAAATATGATACAATCACTTCATTTATTTAACTGAACATACATAATTGTGAATAAGTATGAAAATAGTCAACAAATACAAGTACAACTAAGTATGAAAATTGTACACTTTCCTAATAGGCTAACAATATCATATTGATCCGTAAAAACCAATTAATATTTTACTTTTTTTTACTATTTACCAGGACCTCAAAAATTCATCAATTTTCAAGACTTAAATTAATCCAAAATTGATAGAAATCTTCTTTTAAAATATGAATAATTACTTGGTCTAAAACTGGTTTTAAATTCCCTTATTTCACTATTTGATCAAAGCCATTAAAATTCAATTTTACATGATTTATTTGATTTTCTGAAATTGTCAAAAACTGGTTAATTTGTTTCCAAAATTATTTTGAGCTAAATAACTAAAAACATAATCAAATCTGAAACAAAAAAATTTAGAAACACATGAAATAGGGGTTGTTTACGAGGTTGAAATTCCTACGTCCTTGGGTTCATTTAGAACTGATCCATTAATTTTTAGACTTTCAAATACAATTAAATTATTACAAATCACATAATGAATCTTTATAACCCTTCCAAAAGTCCACGAGAACCTGTGAGCTCGATAATGACGAGAATTCACTCTCTATTTTTGTTCATGGCTTCGCATGATTGTTTGTCCTTGATTCTACCGACAAAATTTGTAGAAAATTCTTTGCAATCTACAAACTCTAAAATGGAAAAAATATTATATCACTAGAATCATCTTTTAATTTTGAACAACTCTCTAGTTTTCTCCAAAGTCTGGTTCGACCTCTAAATGCCTCAAAACCCTACTTTTCAAAAACTACCTTAATATTCCTTCTACACAAGTGCCAAAAATCCTTGTTTAAATTACAGCGAGCTCCTCTTATACGTCAACGATCTCCAATGGTCTAGCGATGAGCGGGGTTCACTTTAAGAGACCTCTGGGAAATCAGAGGTGGAAAATCCTGGTGAATATCCCCAGAACCGGTTTTGTTGGAAAGGCAATTTTTTTGGGGTTTGTGTGTAAATTTTTCACATGAAAGAAGCTTTAATTTTCAATGCGTGTGAAAAAGGTTGGGCGCGTGATAGGAGATTTTATATTGTGTGACAACAAGTTTGTTGTCACATAGCAGCAAATCTTCTATCGTGCGTCAAATCTCGAGCGTAACCTCTTCCCTCCTATCACACGTGTCAACAAACTCTCCTTGTCGCACATCAAAAAAACTCTCCTTTTCACACATGCAAAAACTCTCTATCGCACATCTGCAACCTCTACCCTCCTTTCATGCGTCAACAAACTCTCCTTGTGGCGTGTCAACAAAATCTCCTTATCGTGCGTCAATAAACTCTCCTTGTCGTGCGTCAACAAACTCTCCTTGTCGCACATCAACAAACTTTCTTGTCGTGCATCTAAGTACAATACTTGTCACCGATTTGCAAATCGATGAATATCTATAAAACTACACTTTGTGTATTGGCCTATGTTGCTTCGTAAAGTTTATTGTACTTGATAATAGATATGCCCCAGGTGGTATGAGTGAGCTAGTAGTGTTCTACCTGGTGAATAATCTAGGATTATATAGGGGATATTTTCAAGGGTAGGTGAAGCCGACCCCTAAAAAAATTAAACTGTAATTTTTAGGCGAACAAGTCATTGACCTGCGCCAGAAAATTCACCTTTTCAAATTGTTCAAAAATGGAATATTCTCCATATTATGAATACTTGCCACTAAAAAAACCCTGTGGTGAGGCATGATTTTGGTCAACCGGTGGTTAGGGGTTCGAAACACCCAAACCACCCTCCAAATTGTATTTTTTCTATGTTTGGGAGTATATCCCACATTCATGGGGAATTAGTTTCAATAAGCCTTTAAAATGGATTTAACCACCCTACTGTTTCGTGGCTATAACCACACTTGCACCATTTTGGATGCCAAAATGGTGGCGGGCTATGTTTATGCGCCAAGTTGTTTAGCCGTTGAACGGATGGTACGTTATGTTGAGACAACATGTGGGTTGGAAAGTTGGATTGCTATGTTTGACCGCCATGTGGTGTAGTTGTTCAGTGAGGCTGGTAGGTATATGTGATTTGGTGGAGTTGGGTGGTCGTTGAGTTGTACGCTAGATATGACTCAAATTTTGTGGATAAATATATAGGCCGAATGTTGATTTTAACTTGGCAGACTCGCCGAAATGGCCTGAGCTTGGTCAATACAATGTATAGTATAATTACACTACCCTGTAATATCCAACATGCACCTTGCATATACACTTAGAAGCATATATAATAAAATTATAGAAATGCTATAGTGAAGGAATGAGAGCAAAGACACCCCTTCGATAAAAATGTTTGTCTTCCTTCGTTAACCTAGCTCATGACCAACAAATAGTGGGGCCCACCCATCCATAAATGAGCGTCGAAGACTAGAGTCACAAAACCAAATTTTACACTTTTTACCAATTTCATTTTTGCCACATGTCGCATCTTGATTGGCTAGTTGACTTTTTTTTGTCCCAATTTTGATCAAACTTTGACCAGCAATATCTTGAGCATACGATCTTCTTTTTTTTGTTCTAATATTGTCAAAAAGCTCTAGAATAATATTTCATACTTGAATTATTTATAGATAATTTGGGAACATTTGAACTTTAAAATTTCCTCCAAATCACTCCTCCCAACTCGGAAGCCTTTTTGTCCACAAAAAGATATTTTTCAACCATAAATGTCGTTAATCTTCATGCATTTTAGAAACTCATACATGATCCAGAAATAACATTATGGGTTAGATCACTGTAAATTTTTTATCAACTAATAAAAAAATTGATCAGTAAAAATGAAACAATTGTTCGCCAAAATAGGCAACTATCCCTTGATACCTTATGATTCTTCCAATCTCTGCAACAACTATGAACTCAAATCCCAGTAACTATAACTGCCATCACAAACAATCGATCAGATAAAAATAGACACTTGTTTGCCAAAATAGGCATGCATTTAACTGATACTTTGTGATAAGGCCAACCATTGTATAATCAATTCCACAAAAATAGATTAGTTTAGAAAGACAACTACATGCAAAAAATAGATAGTGTCTAATGTCCCTATCAAATTGTCAACACTACAAATATCACGATCCAGAATGTTAAGAACACACATGCAAAAAAACCTATAGTCAAAAATGAATCATGCAAATCTGCAATAACATATCTATCCCAATATTCTAAACTATAAAAAGGATATAATCAAATTGTATGCATGCCCACAACAGTGAAACTGCCATCCATTGCAAAAGATCACAGGAAAAACCTACAAACTAGTTTGTTAGTGCAATAAATGTACATACTAATTGTAACCACATAGGGTAGTTACAATTAAATGCCAAAATAAGGGTCTTCATGTATGTGAAAATACTTGTGTAGACACAATAAGATTGTATATTAATTACAATACCAAAATGGTGTCTAGATTTGCACAATGAAAATCAACAACAGAATACTGAAATGCAAACTTCCAAAAATAAACATTCTAAACATGCCCATTGAATCTGCATACCCTGCTGCCAATATCAAAAATGAATTTTTTCAACCTTCTCAAGTGATGAGTAAAATTTAAGTATGATAAACATGTCCCCCAAATATTCCCTACAGGTGACACCATTATCAAATTTCAAAGAAAATATGAAAATATGGGAAATTTCCCTTTCACATTCATCAGAATCCCACAAAATTCTCTTGAAAAGAATGCATGATATTTATCATTTATAGCTATGCAAACATGAAATTAAGAAATTGTTTTCCCACCAATTTAATCAAATTTTCCTTTTTAGGTGGTTTAATTCTTCAGTATATACCTAGGTATTTACATGGGTTATTTTTGGAACTATTGGTTTTACCTTGCTTTCCTTTTCCACACTTTTCATTGTTGTTTTGGATGAAGCTTCCAACACATGTTAACCTCATGACCTTTCCTGTTATAATGGGTACAAAATCTATTGTCCACTTTTTTAGGAATCTTACCCAGATGATCATTTTATAACCATGTTTATGAGAATGGATTTTAAAATTCTTCCCGATAATGCTTTCCTGTTCCATCATTTGGCTACATAGTGGTTAGATAATCCACAAAACGTGCACGGATAAACACACAATACATTCGATGTACCATAATCAAAATGAACATGGGAATATTTACGTTGTGTAGAATCAACATTTTTTAATTTTTCCCCATTACAAATTTTTCCTTTCATGGGCTATGGTGGGGGTTTCTCCTTTGTAGTTTCAAATGTCTTGGAGAATTCACCTTTCTCATTTTCACCACAAGATCTGTATCCTAAACCTACATGGTGGTGTCTATCCTCTACTTGGATGGGGTTCTTAATTCCTTGGCCTTCTTTTCCAAGGATATTTCCATTAAATCCCATTTTAAAAAGTAATTTTGAACATATTCCCTTAGTATACTATTCAAATTTACCAAAATCATCCACTGATTTACAATGGGAAGATTTATCAACTGCTGTAATACTTACAGTACTTGTGGGATAGGAAGGTCCTCATTGTAAAATAAATTGGTTTTTCCCCTTCTCATCACCAGTTTGAAACTTTTCTAAGAGCTCATCCTTGGCTTTTAATTCTTCTTTCAATTTATCACATTCCTCTTCCAAGGAATATACATCGATCTCAGGAGAGATTTCTCTTCATGGATTTAGCAGATTAACTACCTCAATTTCTTCAAGATTTTCCTATTTAGACATCTTTCCCATAGTGCACCTATACTTGTCCAATCAAAACTGAACAAACTACACAATTTGAAGCAATCAACCTATCAAATAAGCCTGCTCTGATACCGAAACATGATTTGTAAATGCCAGTTAATACTTTACTTTTTTTATTGTTTACCAGGACCTTAAAAATTCATCAATTTTCAAGACTTAAATTAAACAAAAATTGATTAGAATCTGATTTTAAAATATGAATAATGACTTATCCAAAAGTGGTTTTAAATTCCCTTATTTCACTATTTGATCAAAGCCATTAAAATTCAATTTTACCCGATTTATCTTATTTTCCCGAAATTGTCAAAAACTAATTAATTTGTTTCCAAAAATAATTTTGAGTTAAATAACTGAAAATATACTCAAATTTGAAACAAAAAATCAAAAACACATGACACAAGTGTTGTTTATAGGGTTCGTAATTCCTATGTCACTAGGTTCATTTAGTTTCAATCCATTTATTTTTAGACTTGAAAATACAATTAAATTGTTAGAAATCAAATAATGAATCTTTATAAACTTGTTAGAAGTCCTTGATAACCCATTAGCTCTGATAATGACCATAATTCTCTCTTTGTGTTTGTTCTTGGCTTCGCAGTTGCTTGTCGTTAAGTTTATCGATAAAAGTAGCACAAAATGATTTACAAAATCATTCTACAAACTCCAAAATGGAAAAAATATTATATCACCATAATCATCTTTGAATTTTGCACAACTTTCTAGTTTTCTCCAAATTCTGGTTCAGCCTCTAAATGCCTAAAAACTTGTTTTCCAAAAATTACCTTTATCTACCTTTTACACGGACCTTCCAAAAGCCATGTTCAAATAGTAGCGCACTCTTCTTATAGCTCGGTGAGATCCAATGATCTAGCAGTGAGGCACATTTTTAGTCAATCGGTGGTTGGGGGTTTGAACCACCCTCCAACTCATTTTTTTCTATGTTTGGGAGTATATCCCACATTCATGGGGAATTGGTTTCAATAAGCCTTTAAAAAATCTTTATCTGCCCTATTATTTCATGGTTGCGGCCATGCTTGCACCATAATGGATTCCACGTAGGTGGCAGGCTATGCTTATCTACCAAGTTGTTTAGCCATTAATGGCCGATGCGTTGTGTTGAGATGTCATGTGGGCCAGCCAGATGGATTGTTATGTTTGACACCCAACATGTTCCACTCCCTTTGATTCCACAACTCCTCTCAATAATGGCATCCACTCTAACATTTCACAATGCTCAAAGTCAAATATTACATAAAATAACTATGTTATAGTGGAGATGCAACAAGACGTGGCCTTAATTTCACTATGTATTTCACCACTTTTCTCATTCCAATGGTGCTCAAAATTGGCTCTCATTTTGTATTCCCAAATCATTGAAAAGTAAAGAAATACTTAAAATACCCCACTTTTTCTCCCCCAATTACACATCTCCACCTCTTTTATGCAAATTTGATTGTTCCTTCTGCTCTCATATTTTCCTTTTCAAACCATATTCCACTATCTATCTTACTATTGTATGTGTGGGAGATTATTACGCTAAAGGTGTTTCTTATAGTGAATGTGGGTGAGCTACTACTATAATGTTTAGTTGACCATCCAATGGCCTAGCGATTATTTGGGGAGGAACAATCTAAGCCATGGAATAGGTGTGGGACATGCAATATTAAATTTCCACATTTACTCTTCTTTCAACACAAAATTTCAGTAGGGAAGATCGGTTGGAGTCACAAATAACAAACTAGGCGGAGGCTATTCTCCACACATAATGCACCACCATATATAAAACTACCCATAAAACGTACCATGTGATCATCATGTCCATCATTTACCACATGGTAGGAGGTTCAACACTTTTTTATTGCGATTTTGTTGTTGAAAAACACACTGCAACACTGTTAAAAAACATAGTGTGTTTTTTAACGATGTGTAAAAACAATTTCAATGTCCAAGGTGATTCAAACTCATAACCTCTTTTTATTAGCATACAATCCTACCAACCCGACAAGCACTTTCCACTTGTGTTAGGATCAAAACACGGATGATCAATAAAATGGAATTAAAATAGAAATAAAAGAAGCATCCAATCACAAGATAAACCCAAGATTTAACATGATTCAACCAATTTGGGCTACATCCACCAGAAACAAGTCAACCTTATCCTTTATTCAATCTTGAGGAAAACAATACAATTATCTCTCTATTTCATACACTAAAGAGTAAATCTATGCACATATTTATAACTTGTACACCTCTTTGTAAAAGTTTGCTTCAACCACAAACAATATAAATATCACATGTTTATTAATAAAATAAACATAAAGATAACTCTAGTATATTAATACGATAATTTACTATTTTTATCCATGACCATGATTTCCTCCCAAAAATTAGAAACAAGAAAATTAAACTCCCACTTCAACTAGAAGTCACATCTTCAGCAATCTCCCACTTGGATACTGACTATTGCAACCCATTATTATAGCTTATCCTTGGACTCTTCTCTAACTTGTTTCTCTTCTTCAAGATCAATCTTGAACACCTATCAAAGCCAAACAACCTTCCAGCTTCTCTTTTGTCATCACATTTGTCAACAAATCAGCAAGATTCGACTTGTATGTATCTTCTCCAACTTCAATTGTCCATCCTCCAGCACTGATCTAATAAAGTGATACCTAAGTTGGATATGTTTGGTTCTCAAATGGAATGTTGAGTTCATGGCAAGATGAATTACACTCTAGATATCAATGAATAACTTGTAATCCTCATGTTTCTTTCCCAACTATTTCATGAATCATTGCATCCATATCATCTCCTTGCTTGCTTCTGTAACAACAACATACTTTGCCTTTGTGGTAGACAAGGAAACAATATTTTTAGTTTATAAATCCAACTAACTGATGTGCCACCAATTGTGAATACATAACCTGTGGTGCTATTCCTACCATCCAAATATCCAACCATGGCTGCATCAACATATCCGTGTAAGGAAACCTTGGACCCTCTATAACACAACTGCCTGCTATTGGTCCCTCTCAAGTATATGAGAATCCATTGGACTGCATTTAGTGCTCCTTTCCTAGATTACTCATGTATCTGCTGAAAACTCCCATTGCATGGGAAATGTTTAGTATTGTGCATACCATAGCATACATCAAACTTCCAACTATTGAAGCATATGGAACTCAAGACATATATTCAATCTCTTCATTTGTTTTAGGACACTATTCTTTACTCAACTTGAAGTGGAATGCCAAAGGTGTTGTTAGTGCGGAATCACAAGACCCCGAATGGACTCTTGGGTGAGTGGGGCATTCGGTGTGATTGCACAACATGGGAGCATCTCTCAAGTTGTGGGACTTGCAAAACTTGAGATGGACCTCCGAGAGAAAGTTGGTTCTTGCTTCCTAAACTACCTGCCACAAGCTACTACAGTGCAGGAAGAACCTATTCTATCCTAATCTAACCATTCCAAGGGGACGAGAGAGAGAGAGAGAGAGAGGGTGAAAGAGCCTACACTAAGTGGTGATACACCAGAAAAGGAAGTGGTTGAATCATAGATCTAACTGCCTGAAGTGGAGAGAGGTGAGCAGAGGAGAGGGTGGACAGAATGCACCACAGACCAGAGATAGATTTCACATAGAGCACCACTTGAAACCCATTAAGCACAGCTCCCATAACCTGTAACAAACATCAAAGTATGCACAATATACCCTGTGACGATGAGAGGTAAGAAGAGACAACAAAATAAGCCAAGGATGGACAGATGCATCATGAAACAGATTTTATTGCTCCAAAATGTTACATAAGTACATCATCAGTGGGCAAGAGGCAAGAAAACGCCATTACATAGCCATGGGAGGAGACTTAGACTCCAAATTCTACCCAAAGGAAGAAAGAGAGAGGGGGAGAAGAGAAACAATGACCAACACTTTGAATATGCCCCTTCATTACAATATATAGGAAGAATAGGAGAGAGAGGAGGGAAGAATTTGAATACTGTTTCAACCACCTTGAGATATGCATCGAATCTTGCTTTGAATCTTTCTTTGAAAGCTCAACCACTATCAATCAATACCTCTCTCAAATCCACCCACAACCTGTCCATTTTGGTTCCCCAACGGATCAAATTAAATCTAGTCTGGTAGTTGAAGAAATCAAATTCTGCATTAATGGCCGGAAGACGTTTTCCCATTTTTCACCTACCAAAGCTTACTAAGAATGATATTTTATGTTTTCATGGTGTAGAGGGTGTTGAGACATTTCCAAAAAGTCTTCTCCCTCCCAAATCTGAGTTTCAATCAAAAGATATGGCCATTTGAAGTTTTGGACTGTGGGAGCGCAATATTTAAAGAGTCTATCCATACAAGGTCCACATGGCGGCATCACGCTCATTTGAGATTTTTCTCCTTGCCTTTGCTCTTGAAATTGTGCCAAATTGACACTTGGTGGATTTTAGGAGCTCCTTGGGCTCCTTTGTATTTTCTTGAGTCTCTTTGCTTGGCGGGGCCAAAAGCCTGACCCTGGACACGTGGAGGCTTGGCGCTTGTTTGGGAACCCGCCCCAAATTTTACATTTAAAATAGCCTCGTGTTGACACTTGGCACCTTCCACTTCCCTGCCTCTACTTTGATTATTCAACTCCTGACTCTGTCCCCTTTTTGCACCTGGGACATGTGGAAGGCCCGCGCTCATTTAAAAACTACCTCCAGACTTTCCTTTTGAAATCATGCCAATGAGACACATGTGGAGGCCTCCACAGTTTCTTGGACTTTTCAATGGACGCTCCTACCTTTTTCGGACCTTGAATATGTGGCGAGCTAGCGCTCATTTGGGAATCACCTTTTGGGACCCGCCTTTGAAACTGCGATGATGCAACACATGGCGTCATCCATTGGTTCCCTATATTTAGTCGATTTTGAGCCCGATCTATCCTACTTTTTACTTTGGACTACATGGTGAGACAACACTCATTTGGGTCTCGCTCTTTGGATTTATCTTTGAAGTAGTGCCATTTGGACACTTGGCACCTTCCACTAAGTCGAAGACTTTTCAATGGCCGGTGAACTTTTGGGGCTCTAGATGCGTGGAGGCTTGGCGCTTGTTTGAGTCTCCCTTTTGGATTCAATATTTTGAAATGTGTCGTTTGGACACTTGGTAGCTTCTGCTGACTCCTCCATACTTATTCATTTTTGGTGCTCATTTTGAATCATTTGCAGAGCTCGAAGACTTTGAATTTTCTTAGTTTCTTTTCTTTTAAGCCTCTGGCTTCTTTGACAATGTCTGCCTCTTTAGCCAACCCTGCTTCTTCATTTTAGAGACTTCCTGTAACTTGTCTATTGGATTTGAAGCGTGGGTTCATTTGAATGGAACATGTCTTTTGAATTTATTCTTACATAGGATTGTGTTTGATTAATTTTTGGGGGGTAAAATTGGGATAACAATTTGGTGACTCGCAGAGGCATCTACCTGCTAGATGAATGGACCAGTGGCCTTGAAGCATCCATTGGGCATGGAGTCACCATTAATGGCCTAGTACTAACCCTTCTTTTGAAATGGACTCTCTAATTTCCTACTTTTTCGACCCCGTGCCCGACCCCCGAGCCTTCGCATGCATCTGTACTACTCTCAATTTTCATGAGAAATCTTGAAACAAGGCTTTTGAGAGTAGAAAATTGTCTGACCCTAGGGCTTTCATCTATCCTTGAAATGGACTATTTCAAAATGGCTTTAGTTGCTCTGCATTTTTTTCTTTTTGGAACTAGCAACTATTACAGAAAGCTATGGGTATTTTGCCATGAATATTGAAGGGCCTGGCCTCATGCACCTTTAGAGCAATATGAACAAAACTTATGTACAAATACAAAATCATACATGCCTCAAATGAGACATGCAGAGTGTGCATAAGCACTTCTTCTACTGAAAACAAAGTCTACTCCTACTCCTACACTAACTAGAGAGAAAGAAGCTAAACAAAGCCTGCTACATGCAGGAGAAGTAGCTTCCCTTTCTCAAAAGGGGCAGCCATGAAAATGATTTGACACTAAATATAGCTGCTGTATGAGTGAAAAACTTACAATAAGCGGTCCTCCACCCAAATCATCAAGGTATCAACATTAATGGAAAATACCTCCTTAAGTTGACTTCTATTAGACTCCTGGAGGTGTTGATGGTGACCCTTGGTAATTTGATACTCATCCTCATGCCCTGAAGTAGGCATGACTGGTTTTGGCTTCTCCCTTGGCTCCAATGAAGCCAAGTATCTGATTAGGCATAGTCGGATCCTTTGAATGTGCCCTTTGCTCTAAAATTTAACTCCTAAAATTGAGTCTTTTTTTGGACCTTCTTAGATGGATGGTGTGAGAGGGATGATGACATCCTCCTACCTTTTCTCTTTCTCTTGTGGAGAACATGGAAGATCAAGATCTTCCAACCTTGGTTCCAGAGGGCCATTATGGAATGTAGGCTATTGCACTTGAATATTCTCCTTCATGGCAGCAAAGGTTCATGTGCTTGGAAGGTGGAAGATGGAGGAAAAAATGATGTTATCTCCTTAGGCTCCTCTTCATTAAAGCAATCTTCCAAGTCTGACAGGTAGTCTGCCTCCTTGTTGTCCTGTTGCATGTGCTCTACCTCCTTCATGGTGTCCTCTTGATCTGCAACTTGCTCACCATGGTTCCCTTCATCTTCAAACATGAAGTTTGAAAGATCAAACTCCTCCTCAACATTAGATATTGAAGGAGATGAAGTGGGAGGAAGAACTGAAGGTTCTTATGTGTCTGCTCCTCACTTGGAGCCTCTAAAACTATATGGTCCTCCTCCATCATGGGTTCATTAATCAAATCAGGCCCTTGGAATGAAAGCAAAAAATCTTCAATGATGCTTTCTTCATTGAGTGGCTTCAACTCTGATTTGATCTCTCCCATCTTCTCCTCTTCAATGGGACTTGGAGCTAATTGTTCCTCCTCCTCAACTAGTTGTGCATCTTGAATCAGATCAGCATCCTCTTCAGATAAAGTGCCATTAGGGACATTGTATTCAAAGTAAATAGATTGATGATCTTCTTCTTCTTGTTCTTGTTCTTCTTCTTCTTTTGCAAACTCAGCCCCAGCCACCACTGGCTCCTCAACCCTGACCTCCTCTATTGGCTTGACCATCAATGAGATATTTGTAAACCCAAATTTGGTAGCCCAACTCTTGATTCATCATTTCTTCTCTGTTGGGCTCCCCTTCTTGTTTTTTTCCTTGACTGGATTCTTGAGTCTATTCCCAATATGGACTTGGGAAAGCAAGAGGAGTGGTAGGTTGGGGTTCAACCAGCTTTGCAATTGTTTATGGTGGGGAGGAAAGTGGAACTTCTTGTTTATTTGGAGGGAATGACTACTTGGGAAAGAAAAGGGGAGAAGAGTTGAAATGGGGTGGAAGATCAGGAGATGGAGAAGAGAAATCAACACTTGGGGCAACATATGGGAAGCATGACTCTTGCCTCTACTGAAATGATAAAGCTTGAGAAAGATAAAATGAAGGACATGGAGCTGGTGATTGACTTACCCATTGACAAGGTTGTCTTGTACTTTTCTCATAAGCCTCAATGTGCTCAATCCACTGTGTAAGTTGAGGCAGCACTTCAACCATGAAGTCAAGATTCTCTTGAGGGTTGTACTACCTTGGAAAAGGGCCTTCCCATGGACAAGGTGCCCTACAACCAATCTTGAATGCCTTCATTTGTGCTTTGGCCCTTGACTGAACCATGCCAACCTCCATTTTTTGAATCTTCTCCAACAAACCAATATTTTCTACATAGTCGTCACCATTGTATGCATCCCCTTGTTCTTGATAAGCTCCATGGTTAAACTTACTTTGACCCTACTCATATGGGTAAGCATAATTACTTTGGATCTGATAATAATGTTGATTTGGAGGAGTGGGAAATGCCTTGGAGGTGGATTACTTTATTATAGGTGTGAATTCCATGAAGGGAATGAAGTCATGATTGCACAACTTCATGAAATGGAAGAAAAATGAGAGATATGGAAAGAAAAGTGAATGAAGATGGGTGAAAATGGATGAAAAGGTTTGCAACTTTAGAGATGGGGTTGTTGACCTAGATGGAGTTGCCGATTTGCTTGCATTTGCCTCAAAAGGTTGAACCTTAACAGGAACACACCAACCTGCTAAGATGAAGTGGTAAGGTGCTTCAGACCTGTCCCACCGGGCGTGCCAAAACTATTAGTGTGGAATCATAGCACCCCCAAATGGAATCTTGGGCTAGTGGGTCATTCGGTGTGATTGCACAACATGGGACCATCTCTCAAGATGTGGGACTTGCAAAAATTGAGATGGACCTCTGGACAAAGCCGGTTCTTACTTCCTAAACTAGCTACCACAAACTACTTCTAGTACAAGAAGAACCTATTCTATCCTAATCTAACCATTCCAAGGGGAGAGAGAGAGAGAGAGAGAGAGAGAGAGAGAGAGAGAGAGGGTGAAAGAGCCTACACTAAGTGGTGATACACTAGAAAAGGAAGTGGTTGAATCACAGATCCAACTTGCCTAAAGTGGAGAGAGGTGAGCAGAGGAGAGGGTGGATAGAATGCACCATAGACCAGAGATAGATTTCACATAGAGCACCACTTCGAAACCCATTAATCACAGCTCCCAGAACCTGCAACAAACATTAGAGTATGCACAGTATACCCTATGATGATGAGAGGTAAGAAGAGACAACAAAATAAGCCAAGGATGGACAGATGCATCACGAAACAGATTTTATTGCTCCAAAATGTTACATAGTACATCATCAGTGGGCAAGAGGCAAGAAAATGCCATTATAGAGCCATGGGAGGAGGCTTAGACTCCACATTCTACCCTAAGGAAGAAAGAGAGGGGAGGGCATAAGAGAAACAACGACCAACACTTTGAATATGACTCTTTATTACAATATATAGGAAGAATAGGAGAGAGAGGAGGGAAGAATTTGAATCTTGTTTCAACCACCTTGAGATATGCATTGAATCTTGCTTTGAAATCTTAACCACTATCAATCAATGCCTCTCTCAAATCGGCCCAAAATCTATCGATTTTGGTTCCCCAGCAAATCAAATTAAATCTAGTATGATAGTTGAAGAAATTGGATTCTGCATTAATGTCTGGAAGATGTTTTCACATTTTTCACCTAACAGATCTTACTAAGAATGATATTTTATGTTTTCATGATGTAGAGGGTATCGAGACGTTTCCAAAAAGTCTTCTCCCTCCCAAATTTGAGTTTTTAGTCAAAAGATATGGCCATTTGAAGTTTTAGACTGTGTGAGCACAATATTTAAAGAGTCTTTCCATACAGGGTCCACATGGCCTCGCGCTTGTTTGAGATTTTGATCCTTGCCTTCACTCTTGAAATTGCACCGGATTGACACTTGGTGGCTTTCGTGAGTTCCTTGGGCTCCTTTGTATTTTCTTGAGTCTCTTTGCTTAGCGGGGCCAAAATCCTGACCCTGGACACGTGGAGGCTTAGCACTTGTTTGGGAACCCGCCCCAAATTTTACATTTGAAATAGTGTCGTGTTGGCACTTGGCACCTTTCTCCGGCCTGCCTCTGCTTTGACTATTCAACTCCCGAATCTGTCCCCTTTTTTGGACCTGGGACACGTGGAAGGCCCACGCTCATTTGAAAACTACCTCCAGACTTTCCTTTTTTAAATTACGCCAGTGAGACACGTGGAGGCCTTCGCAATTTCTTGGAATTTTAAATGGCCGCTCCTACCTTTTCAGGTCTTGAATACGTGGTGAGCTGGCACTCATTTGGGAATCACCTTTTGGGCCGCACCTTTGAAATTACATTGATGCAACATGTGGCATTGTCCACTGGTTCCCTATACTTAGTCGATTTTGGGCCCGCTTTGTCCTACTTTTTACTTTGGACTATGTGGCGAGACCACGCTCATTTGGGTCTCCACTCTTTGGATTTATCTTTGAAGTAGCATCATTTGGACACTTGGCACCTTCCGCTGAGTCAAAGACTTTTCAACGGCCGGTGCAACTTTTGGGGCTCTGGATGCGTGGAGGTTTGGCACTTTTCGAGTCTCCCTTTTGGATTTAATCTTTGGAAATGCGTCATTTAAACACTTGGAAACTTCCGCTGACTCCTCCATACTTAGTCATTTTTGGTGCTCGTTTTGAATCATTTACAGAGTCCGAAGACTTTAAATCTTCTTCGTTTCTTTTCTTTTGAGCCTCTGGCTTCTTTGACACTATCGCCTCCTTAGCCGACCATGCTTCTTCATTTTAGAGCCCACATGTAACTTATCTGTTGGATTTGAAGCATGGGTTCGTTTGATGAAGTTGTTTCTTGAATTTATTCTTGTGCGGGATTGTGTTTGATCAATTTTTCCTGGGGAAAAATTGGGATAACATGTGTACTTACTGGTTTCGCATCTTGCATCCTAAACCTTTCCAACACTATTTTCACATACTTTTCTTGAGACAAATTCAATATTCTACTCTTCCTGTCTCTATTGATTCTCATGCCAAGAATTTTCTTTGTTGCACCTAAATCCTTCATGGCAAATGTAATGAACCGTTACACCAAAACCTCAAGGCATTAGTGAAATCTGCACATGAGGATCATAACATCCCACCATGCTTCCGTAGCCTAGACCCGGGCTAGATTTGCACCCGTATAGTGGGACCACACCCTACCCTATACGAGCCCCGGGTGAACACTGCAATGCCGGCGTAGCTACCCGTGTCGGGACTCGAACCTGGGTGGTCGCTCTGATACCAAATGTAATGAACCGTTACACCAAAACCTCGAGGTGTTAGTGAAATCCACACATGAGGATCATAACAGCAAATGTATTTGCTAATTTTCTCTTTATCTCATTTATATCATGCATGTTTGACCCTGCCATAAGCATGTCATCCACATACAACAACAAGATAATATAGGTGCCATTATCTAGTCTTTTAAAATAAACACATTGATCAGAATGACATCTAGAGTAACCTTGTTATATCATGAACCTATCAAATCTCAAATACCATTGTCTTAGAGCTTGCTTAAGGCCATACATGGTCTTCTTCAATCTTCCCACCAAATTATCATTCCCCCTGACTTCATATCCATGTTGTTGCTCCATATATACTTCTTCCTCCAAATCACCATGAAGAAAAGAAGTATTTACATATGATTGTTCAAGATGCAAATCTTCCACAACTACTAAACTTAAAACAATTCTAATGGAAGTCATTTTAACAACAGGAGAGAAAATTTCATCAAAGTCTATACCTTTTCCTATCATGCAAATACCTTCACAACAAGTCTTTTCTTGTACCTCTTTTTGTCACCTTCTTCTTCCTTTAACCTGTAAACCCACTTGTTCTACTACAATGCTGCTCTCTTTCTGCGAGGAGTAACTGAACCAAATCCAAGGTTTGGTTGTGATCCAAGAGTCCATCTCCTCATCCATACCCTGCTCCCACTTTTCCGTGTTTCTACATGCATTGATTCTTCAAAACTTTACGGTTCTCCACTATCCGTCAATAAACAATAGTAAATCTCATACCAAGATAATTTTACAAGAGGTCTACTTACCCTAGTATAACATCTCACAAGACTTTCTCTGGATTTTGAGGCTCTTATTGTTCTTTTGACTTTGATCTACAAAATCAACACCGATTATGCCAAGATTGATGCCAACTTGTTGATTTTCCAGCCCTTTGAGCACTACTCTATATTTTATCTCATCAAGTGCTATATACTAATACTTTTCAGCTTCTTATCATGTAGTTTTCCTTGTACATAACCCTTTCATTGAAATTAACATCCCTACTCCTAATTATTTTCTTGAATCCAAACTCCCACAACGGAATCCAAAATCATTAGCGCCATACCCAATGAAAGTACATTTCTTTGACTTAGTTTCTTACTTGGTCCTATTCTCTTTATCCATGTGAACAAATGCTTCACAACCAAAAACTTTTAGAAATGAATAGTTTACCTCCTTACCGGTCCAACCCTCCTCACGGTACTCCACCTTCCAAAGCACTTGAAGGTCCTTTATTTATCAAGTAAACAACAAGTATCTACAACATCCTCCCAAATTTTTAAGGGTAATCCAGCAATGTAATCTCATGCTCCATGATAATCTTGTTCATTCTTTCTGACACACCATTCTATTGTGGTATTCTAAGAACGGTCTTCACCTTATAGATTCCATTTTGTGAACAATAGTTATTAAATTCATTGTTGCAGTAGTCTCCACCATTATCTGATCTGAGACACTTCAACTTTAAACTTTTTTCATTCTCAACCAAAGCTTTCCACTTCTTGAAAGTATTAAATACATCATATTTCTTCTTTATACAGTAAACCCAAACCTTCCTAGTAGCATCATCAATAAAAGTAACATAATACCATGAACCACCAAGAGAAGATACATGAGTCCCCCACACATTTGTATGAACAAGCTCTAACTTGTGCTCCTTCTTGGTTGATCCAATCTTGAGAAATCTCACACACTTTTGTTTCCCATACACACAATGCTCACAAAATTCCAGGTCTATGTTTTTCAAATCTGACAACTTTCCCTATGAATGTAAAATCTTCATCCCCTTCTCACTCATATGGCCAAGTCTATGATGCCATAGAGTTATGTTTATACTGTAGTAGCTAAAATAGAAGAGGGATCAGTACTAATAGTGAATAAATACAAAATACCTACTTTCTTACCTCTTGCAACCACAAGAGCACCCTTGGTAACTTTCCAAGAATCTACTATAAATATAACCATACAACCCTCATCTCCTAATTGCCCTGCAGAAATTAGATTCCTCCTTAGGCTAGGAACATGCCTGACATTCTTCAACACCCAAGTGTTACCATTCTGCAATTTAACATGAACACTACCTTTTCCAACAATGTTACATGGCTCATACACACCAAGATATACCTGCCCAAAATTCCATTGAATGTAATCTTGAAAATATTATCTATGAGTTGCATGAAATGAAGCACCAAAATCTAAAACCCAAGATTCTAATTTACTATCCAAATAAATAATAAGAGCATCTTGTAAAACATCATCTTCTACGTTTGCCTCTTTGTTCCCTTCTTGATGATCTTTCCCTAATTTTAAAGACCAACAATATTTCTTTACATGTCCTGCTTTTCCACAATTCCAACATACCATCATGCTTCTAGATTTATATATGCCCTTCTTAGACCTTCCACAGTGTCAGGACTTTTTTCTTTTTCCTTATATCTTCCCCTATTCTCTACACTCAAAGCATTACTAGATGACTCACCTATGCTTTTTCTTCTCATCTCTTCACTAAGAATCACACCAATAACATGATCAAACTTTAAAGTGTTTCAATCATAAAATGAGAATTACTCATGACCATAACCAATGTATTCCAACTTTCAAGCAATGAGCACAAAATCAAAAGAGCCCTAACTTCATCATCAAAACTTACTCCTATGGAGCTTAATTGATTAGTAACCGTGTTGAATTCATTCAAATGATCATTTACGGAATCATCTTCTGACATCTTCATATTTAATAAAATTTTCATGAGAAATACCTTATTGAAGGTGAGGGTTTTTCATACAATTTTCCAATTTTTCCATTAGATCTATTGTTGTCTTTTCCTTAGAAATATTAAAAGTTGTCGTATCTACGAGACACAACCAATATCATTCCCAGTGCCTTCCGATCAGGACATCCCATTCTTCATATTTCATAGTAATGCACTTCAAATCTTTCCCTTTCAATGGTAGATAAAGATCCTTCTGATATAGGTAGTCCTCCACTTGCATCTTCCATAGCTAAAAGTTCTAGCCGTTAAACTTCTCAACCCGAACTTTCTATCTTCTACCATTCCTCCCACTCAATAAAGAAACCTGGTGTAATCTTTTTCTACCAAAACAAAATCCTCTCGATATTAGTTGTTAGGATCGAAACACGGATGAGCAATAAAGCGGAATTAAAACAAAAATAAAAGAAGCATGCAATCACAAGATAAACCCAAGATTTAACATGGTTCACCCAATTTGGGCTACATCCACCAGAAACAAGTCAACCTTCTCCTTTATTTAGTCCTAAGGAATACAATACAATTCTCTCTCTTTTTCATACACCAAAGAGTAAATCCATGCACATATATATAACTTGTGCACCTCTTTGTAAAAGTTTGCTTCAACCACAAGCAACCTAAATATCACATGTTTATTACTAAAATAAACATAAAGATAACTCTAGTCTATTAATAGGATAATTTACTATTTTTATCCATGACCATGATTACCTCCCAAAATTTGGAAACAAGAAAATCAAACTCCCACTTCAACTAGAAGTCAAGCTCCACATCTTCAACAACTTGCAACTTTTTATTTAAATCATATATGTTAAAAACAATAAACATGTGATTTGGCCTACCCATGCATGGGCATGCATGTCTCTATGGTACATTTTATGATTAATTTTATGTATGATGGTGCATTGTGTGGGGAGAATAGCCTCCGCCCCACAAACTACACTTATGATAGAAACAAAAACTACTATTCTATTTATGTAAAGAAACAATCTAACAAACATTCCTAGTAATATATGAAGGAACAAGAAGGCCTACTGTAGAAATGGTACTAACAATCGGCAGGTAACTTTCCCTCAGTTATAGTCGACGATTTTGGATTTATAAATACAACTAGTACCGAAAAAAGTAATTCTATCATGGTGCTGATTATAGTCGGGACGATCACTTGAGATGGCTAGTCTTAGAGAGCAACAAAAATCTATGAATCTACGGATCGGGAAAGGAAACAAGCATCGTGTCTTTGAATCGAATCATGGAATGAGACATGCAATATTAAATTCCCACCTTTATTTTGATTAGCATACAAAATCCACGATAATGACAACATCAATTTTTGGAGCGTGGCGGTGGGATTGCATTTACAATCATCCGGGTATGTGGAAATCAAGGAGACAATTGACAAGTGTTATTAACTAATTTTTGGTGTATATTGAGTGTGTCATCTGTTTACCTGCAATTATTCAAGCTTAAAACTAAAACAGGAGCCTAGAATGTGGTATAATAAACAAGAATTTTGGTTGGGTTTAGAACATTAAATTGTGTTAGACTTTCTCCATTTTTATTTTGGCATGTTTAAGTGTAAATTGTAATCATTAATGTTAGAATAGTCATAAATTGTAATCATTACAATGTCCTTTTATTAATAAATATAGTGAAACATTCCAACCAATCAAAAACCACTTCTTTATATATTGATAAATATAGGCAGTGAAGCATTTCAACCAATCAAAAAACCACCAAGGCCGGCCGTATAATTTCTTGGTATTACAATGATTGTCATTTCCAAGTTCCAGCTGTGCCATTTATACATCTTAAAAACCACTAAATCTAGAGTTTGATACATGGACGAGCTTCTGCCACCCTTTGCTTCAAACTTAGTAGAAAATTGTCCCATTTCAAAATTAAATCGATGTTTGCCATTTCAACGACCACATTCATTCCCACCGTGCAGACTTCCACTTAAATATATAAAAATGCAACGAGTCTCTTCGCCTCTGCAACAAATCAACTTTGGCACTGCGTTTTCCAGAATTATGGCTGGTGAAAATCGTTATACAGCAAATGAAAGCACGCAGGCTGTGCTGGAACTATCGTATCTCTGCACATTTCCGATGGCAGTAAAGGCAGCAATTGTTCTTAAAGTTCCCGACATCCTATCCACAGAGTCCACTCCTCTCACAGCCAAGCAGATCGCGGATCGAATCCCGGGGACTGCAACCAGCGAAGCAAAATTAGAGCGGCTTTTGCTGGCACTCTCAACATACGGCCTCTTCGCCGTCTCGGGTTCGAATCCCAGATCTTACAGTTTGACGCCAATGTCCAGGCTTCTGGCGAAGGACGAGAATGGGCTTTCGTTGGGCTCCATGTTTCTGCTCAACACAGAAACGTCTCACCTCCAGACGCTGCAGCATCTTCACGAAACTGTTTTGGAGGAAGGTGTGGTGCCCTTCGAGAAATCCTACGGGCAGCCTGTGTTTCAGTACTTTGCACAGAATACCCAGATGGGAGGTATATTTCATTCTGCCATGAGCAATCTGTCTGTCATTTTGATGAAGTCTGTGCTGAAGAACTACGATGGATTTAAGGATGTGAAGGTTCTGGTGGATGTTGGGGGAGGAACATGGCTGAATTGCAGTATGATAAAGGTTTTTTATCCGCACATTTCTGCTATTAATTTCGATATGCCCTTTGTCATTGCCAAGGCTGCTAATATGCCAGGTAAGTCGAAAACTTTCGATGGAATCCACAGAGATGGTGAGATCGACCTTATTTTGTTTTCGATAAAATTTCTATGGGAATCCCGATTCTTCCCTGTTTTATCTCATACTTTCATTTAAGATTTTAAATTTCTAACTTCTAAATTAGAATATGTAATTAGGTTAATATGTTGAAGCTATTTTTATTCCAACACTCAATTATAGTAGGTTTATATTTACTAGCAATCGCATGTATACAATGCAATGTGAATGTCGAATGGTATAAGTTACTTATTTGTTTTTTTGGGATTCGATAAATGTGGGAGGGGACCCATGTTGCAGAATGGAGTACCTTCGTTGTGAAAAGTGTAAAGAACACATTTTGTACGTGTGGCTGCAAAGTGGAGAGTGACTAGTGACCAAACAAAGCAAGACTTCCAATGCCATATTCACTTCAAGCAAACAAGTTTGTATTATTGTACATGATACTTGAAAAAAATAATTTGTGAAGCTTCTGAACGTTTTGTAAGGCAAGATGAGAATGTCAAAGTTCATTATATTCAACCTATTAATTAAATAAGTCCAAACAATGATTGATTTGTTGCTAGCCGCAATTTCAATTTTCTTTCAGTTTGTATTCGCTTAGTATTGTCAATATAATAACTATGAAAATGGTACATTTCTTAGAATGATAATTATATAAAAAATTAACTGATATTATAAGAAAAAGTAACTTTATGTTTCTTAGAATGGTTGAGTTAGAATGATGATAATGGATATTAAGAAGAACCAGACTTTGATTGGTGCCACGTTTTATCCACCTAAATTAATGAAATTCAAAAACCGTTTCTTCTTCGCCATTTTAAATATATACAGTGCTATCGATTTTAAGTTACGTTATTTAATACAATGAAGTGTAGTAGAGCACCATGAATCCCTGGAAAAGAATGAAGAATTCAACAAACACACGTGTGGTATATTACAATCACATAAAAGAAACTACAAAATAATAGGGATTCAATGACAATCCACATGATATACAAATGAAATGAAGTGAAATAAACACTTTGTAAAATCTATAAGGTTTTAAATAGTTTATGAGACAGTACAACCAGATTTTTTTGATTTTCTTTTGTTAATTTTAAAAGAATGTCATTATAAGCATTGCATTCTGTAATAAAGTGTTTTTTTGATTCCACTGCCCCATCTGAACAAAAGACAGAAAGTCTCTCTTTCCATTTTTCTTTACCATCTGCGAGTTTCGCATCTAAGAGGAGAATGAAAAATTCAGTTGTAATTATAAAGAATGAGTAATTTGTAAAAATGTTTTTCGTCGCAGATGCTGCAACATTTATGGAAGATGTGGTGAATAATGCTGCCCTCTTCCACCTGCAAGTGTTGGCTTTGTTTATTCCAGAGGTGCACCGCATAAGTTTCGCCCTCCATCTGCAAATGACTTTGCCTTAATCCATTTTATCCGCACTTTGCCATCCCTCGGCCGCTGAAAATAGTTGTGGATCCAAGTCCAGTCCACCTGATAAAAAGCCATGGGAGGCATCATCTGGAATCAGATTGTGTTCAGGTTTTCAAGATTCTGAACCACGCGGGTGACGAGATATTGGTGGATTCTGTTCCAAATTGATCATATGCTTCTAGAGAGGAGGTTGATGGTGCTGCAAAGATCAAGGGATGCTTCCAGAAAAAAGTAGTACAACATACTAAAGGTTGTTAAGTGTTTCAATTTCGCAATCAAATTACATACCCTCCTAAAGCAGGAAAGCAAGCAACCTCTTGTCAAAAATATCATTAGCTTAAGAATGTATCAAATGTAGACATGCCTGAAGTTGCTAAGGCTATTGCTGGAAACCTCACTTCTGACCCCATTTCTTCCACAAATCCCCAATTTTCTCTATCATGGCTTTCTTCTTCTTGGAGTTCGGCAAGGTATCGAAATCATCCTTCATGGGAGATGAGAATCTCATGTTAAGAACATCAGAATCTGATAACAGAGAGGTTGATCTTTCCACTACTTTACCATTAAGTTCCCCGTTGTGGGCAGCAGCTAAAACAGTTGCAGCTGCATCGGCGACCTTCTTCCATTGTTCAGTCTGTATCTGCAGCCTCTTCATCTCTACTTCCTTCTCATGTCGGTGTTATTAAATTTTGATATCAAGTCCCAGGTCTTTGGGCCACTTGTGATACCACTGTCAAATAGTGTGGCATCCTGTCCAGACTTCCTTTTGAATTGTGACCCTTTAACTCAAATTATTATTTAAAAATAAATAAAATCCCTAAGACAATTCAATTCCAGCCTTGTTAGAAATGTTACTCCATTAAAGCAAAAGAGAATAATTCTGAAAACAATTTATCTCGCACAGTGAAATATAAAAATTCACAAAGAAACAGGTTTTTGGGCTGTTTTAGGCTTACTATAGATCTATGCCTATAAATTTTGATATCAAGTCCTAGGTGTTTGGGTTGCTTGTGATGCCACTGTCATATAGTGTTGCTTCCTCTTTTTGTAAGATGATTAATGCCCTGTATAAAAAAAGAAACCATATAGCTTACTTACTCATCCAACCACACTTTTCTTCTCCCTTTTCAATTCCTCCTTTGCTTTCTCATATTGGATTTGCAATTTTTTGTTGAAGATATATTCAACCTTTATCACCTGATTTAGTTGCAACATAAGTGGGAAATTAAAAAACCGATGGAAAGATAAAAACTGTAGTAGATGACAAATTGAAATTATCTATCAATTCACCTTGTAAACATTTTTGCTGGACATCCTAAAACCAAAAAGATTACTCCATACAAACACATGCCTATAATGCAAACTACTGCACCCAAAGCTCCATCGAATCAAATGCCTGGAAATGTGAATTTGAGATCACCAACAGACTCTATAAGCAACAATTTTCAATCTCTAGATTCTATATTTACATGATTATAATAGTGTGTAATGAACAATAATATAAGTCACCAATTTCGTTGAAAAATTTTGTCATACATTTTATTGATAAAAAACCAATTATAATTGCAAGACATGTAAGCTTATCAACGTAGAAAACCACTAACTCTATAACGTGAAGCCAAAAAAAGTTTCTTGAATGGGTCGTGAATGGCTCAAAAAGTTTCTTGAATGGCTCAAAAGACCTTACATACCATACAAGCACGTCATGTTCGATGAAATGAAGTTTGCAACAATAATAGTTGTACTTCCTTTTCATTGATTACACCCCCTACGCAAGTTCCTTCAAGAGAAAAACATTGGAGTGCTTTCAGTATCTAAAGTGCAACCCATTGCAAGCTTTTGGTGGACATTAGGAACAACTTACATCTCTGCTTCTGAATACCTCCCTACTTTACAATCGATATGTTATGAATAGATGTTGGCTAGTGATGGTTAATGTATTTGATTGTAAATGCACTAATTCTTTTATATGATTCATTTGTAATGTTGTATCTACCTGCCAATATTAGAACGCTTATGCATGATCTTTATGTTTTCATTTACTATATATGATGCATAAGTAATTATCATAATGAATTCTATATCTAGAATTTGTCTTAGCACCCATGAATCTAATGCATCATTTTTTCAATATACCAAAGTGCCGCAAAAGCTAATAAATATAACAATTTATTTGAAGTTTTAAAGATAGAAAACCTACTTGAGATAGTCTGATATCTGATTTGTCAAATCTTCTAGGTTTGATATAATAGCAAAATCTAAACCAGCATCCTCAATGGGTAGCCTAGATCGGTCCAGTTCCATTCCTTCTTTTGTAAACAGACACAATTGGTCTTTTGAAGTGAGAATAACTAATATCTAGAAGTAATTTCAGAAAAAGAGTAAACAACTATACAGGTGCAACATCCAACTTATAAGAACCAAGTAATAAAAAAAAAAGACTGCATATACCAACTGCAAAAAGTGCAAACACAAAAACATTCAATGTAGAATTCGATAGTTGTTTGAAGCTTCCTCTTTTTATAAAATGATTAATGCCCTGTATAAAAAAAGAAACCATATAGCTTACTTACTCATCCAACCACACTTTTCTTCTCCCTTTTCAATTCCTCCTTTGCTTTCTCATATTGGATTTGCAATTTTTTGTTGAAGATATATTCAACCTTTATCACCTGATTTAGTTGCAACATCAGTGGGAAATTAAAAAACCGATGGAAAGATAAAAACTGTAGCAGATGACAAACTGAAATTATCTATCAATTCACCTTGTAAACATTTTTGTTCGACATCTAAAACCAAAATGATTACTCCATACAAACACATGCCTATAATGCAAACTACTGCACCCAAAGCTCCATCGAATCAACAGTGAACAAAGAGGCCGTATGAATGGCATATGCACAGGTCAAAGGTGCAATCCGAGGCAGCGTTTGAGGAGCAGCGATTGAAGGAGGCGTGGAAGGCAGCCGTGGCAAGAAAGAAGTAGCCGAGGTAGAGAAGAAGCCAAAACGACTTGGCCAAGGCGTCAAATCTGCCATGCAAGGAATAAAAATGCCCAAAATATACGCAAAACCCTGAAGAAAAACCACGCTCAGCATGCAAAAATGAAGCCACGGCAGGAGTAAGGGCGGCCAAGGAAAAGAAGCCAAAACGGCTTAACCAGGGCACAAAAACCATCCACCATGCAGGGAAAAACAGCGCCCAGATTGGACGCAAAAAACCCCCAAGACACCACGCCTAGCAAGTAGGGAAAAAGGCACCCAAAAAGACGCAAAAACCCTGAGAATCACCGCGCCCAGAATGCAAAACAGAAGACCGAATGCACAGGTCCGCATGACTATAGAAGAATAAGCCTAGGCGCATTTGAATGTGGCCGCAAAAAGCAGATCAAGGCATGAAAAGACATGCCAATAGATGCAAGTCCCAGGCACAAGAAAGCAGCCCCAAAATTGCAGACCATGGCACATAAAAAAACCGTTGAAAATAGTTCGAAAATGTAAAAACGTCCAGAGGGCAGTAAGTCAAATTTAACATCGTTGTAGAAACGTCCGGAGGTCCTTTACCATAGGGGGAACGCCTTCGGCGTAAAAATGATATTAATTTTTTTTTAAAATTTAGGAGAGTTTAATTATTAATCAAAATTATTATATACAAATCTTGTTTTGTTAAATTAATTTATTTTATTAATGATCAGTATATAGTAAATGGTTTATAATTTTGGAAAGAGTAATCTATTAATTTACAAATATTAAAATCTCTAATTTAAGTCTCATTCAATTTAAAAATAAAATAAATTTATAAAATAGAAAGTAGTATTATCGGATAAATAGTTTGTGGTTTGTATTAAGTGACATTGATTTGAGTTTAAATACCACATAATATTGCATTTTAATCTTATACATAATTATACATATCTATAATATCATTTTGTTTATTATTTATGAGATTAGAAAACCTCAAAATTAATAAATGATACTTGGTATTTTAAGTTTGTGGGTCATCTAATTTTTTAATATTCATTAATTTAATTTTCTATGTTTTAATCATTATATACATATACATACATACATACATACACATATATATATATATATATATATTTGGTGTATTGTTAAATATTAGTTAAGGAACAATGTGGGATGGTTTTATAGATTTTTTTCAAAGTGCATATTATTTAAGACTTAATTCAAAAAAATAAAAACTAGCATAGATATCTTAAATAAATCTATTTAAAAGACACCTAGAGATATCAATCTCAAAGGTGCTTAAATTGGTATTCTTATATAAGTAAAAACTAACTTCAATATTTTTCCTATTTCACTATAATTTTAATTATTCATCTTAAAAAATTACTTAGTCCATTAATAAAAATATAGTCTCTTATTATAGATTATATAAATAAAAACTAACTTAAATATTTTACTCCATACATATTTTACCTTACGAATTAATTGCACGGGTTAGGTGAACAAATTCTTAGGCTTAGTTCTTTAAGGACTAAGGGGTATCCATTCTGCCAAATTCACCGGGCACGATCCACGGCCTCATCCGTTATTAATAGTATCTCGACTTCGCAAGCAAGAATTGAACCCCTGGTTAGCTCATTAAGAGCCAACATCTTCACCATTGAGTCAAATGTCATTCGATCCTAGCTAGTATTTTAATTATATATCTAAAAAATTCACCAAATGCTGATAAAATATTTAGCATATTTTTTTATAGAAGTATTAACTAAATTAAATATTTTACCCCATAAGTCAATATAATAACAATATAATTACTTATTATTTACTCCTTATCTTGTAATAAAAATTAATATCCTCACACTAATTTACTTCCGAGTAATATCGCATAATTATTTAGTGATTCACACTTTGTACACTTTGAAAATAACTTACATTTCCATGTATAAATACATAATTAGATATTTATTTTATGTGCTCGACATTGAGTGACATTAAAAAATAATGGCAAATAAATATTTTTTTCAATCAATAAGACACCTCTCTATGTAATGAGATCATATTAAATAAAAAGATTTAGCTACTTGATTGTAGTCTCAAAAATATCTTTTACAAAAAAGAAAAAACCAAATGATTGTAGTCTCAAAAATATCTATTTACAATAAAGAAAAAAATCTAACGATTGTAGTCTCAAAAAAATCTATTTTCCAACTAAAAAAAAAAAAACCCATTACTATGTGATTAAGATATTACTATTTTTTTATTGACTTCTCCACCAAAATAGAAAGGAAATTTTATAAGTGGTGATGGAAGTCAAATTTGTAAATTTAATGTTTAGAATAAAAGTGAACAACAAACTCCATTACAACCTTACTGTCATTATAGAACACCTACATAATTTATTTTTCCCTACAAATCTCACATAATTCTAAATTAGTATATTTGCTGGTCGACATCTTGCTCTTGTCCTTTATCATTTTATAATATAAAAAAATTGAATCCCCTTTAAATACATATTTTACTATCCCATATAAGATATGCTGTGATTTAGAAATCCTCTAAAATCGGTAATTCAACGAACTATAATAAATATTTTAATACAAATCACACAAATATTCAATTGATTTTATAATTTATTCCTCTTAAAAACTATTGAATTGTCTCTCGATACAATTTTATCGATAAAATTCCTTTAATTTTTGCCAACATTCATACGTACTTGAACAATAAGCATTCTTCAATCATATCTAATTGAATCAAGATTAAACACACATTCTTTTTTTTTGGTTGTTCATGGATGGAAGCTTGCCGCGATCTGATGTAATTCGAGGCTTATTTTGGTCTAACATTTTTCACAATAATTTCGATAGGCATAGAGCACCATGGAGGTAGCATGTTCGAGTATGTTCCTCTTGGTGGAGATGCTGAGACTTCTTAAGGTGTGTGAAATTCTACTCCTGTTCCCCCTTCGATCCTTGTTAATATGCTAATAAGGTGTAACTGTATATTATGGTAGGTGTATGTTACACAATTGGGATGACACGGGGTGTGGTAGGCTACTTAGGCAATTCTTTATTCAGCCTTGGCAAGCGTTGTGCAAGTTAGTTATCATTGAATGTTTCTTTGGTGGAGGAGATAGACATGAGTTCCAAGTCAAGGTTAGCTGCAAGCTTTGATTTAGCCATGATGACTGTTTTTAAAGGTGGGAAAGAACGCACCGCCCCACTGATTCCAAAATGCGGTGGAGTGCGCAGGATTTAAGGACTTTAAGGTTGCAGCAGTATATGGAGATGTTCTCTCTGTCATGGAAGCCTACAAAATCTAGAGCACATAAAGGACCCTCCTCAAATGTTATGTAATGAAGATTTTTTTTTTTCTATGATGAAATCATCATTCGCTTGGTTTTTAATTAGTTCCAATTCCATTTGAAAATGGCATTGTCTATGTCAAATAAATTCAAATAAATTCAAACTTTTTCTTAAGAGAAGCTATATTAAATCAATAAGTGTTTTTTGGCCAAAGATTAAATGGAAAGTGAAAAAAATTTAAAATAATTTATATAGGATTATACTATTTTCAATAAGATATATTCATTATGATAATATCATACCAACTTCCAGTACTTATTACCTCATGTACATTCTGAACATCAGTTGCACTTATTATGCTTAATGCGTTCATCCCATGGAAAAGATATTTTCGATCGTTTAAGTCAATATTAGAAGTAAATCTGATTTTTTTGCAATCTGCTCCGAATTGAAGAGATCGACGACATGGGCACCAACTTCTGACCACATGTTTCGTTTCAGCCGTGGAGATATTGGTGATTACAAAAATATCTTTATAGGTTTATTTTTGGGCTTTCTTTTCTCCTTCTATAATGGAAATCCATATTTGGAGGTTATAAATAAATTGGGGAAGTGTTGTAGACCTTGTCCAAACCTCGAATATGTCCTCCGATGTGGAAAGATGACTTTTCCCTAATTTTATGCACTACTAGCTGTCGGGAATTTTCCAATTCCCAAGTGGTAATCAGGAAAATGGAGTCCATCCTTGAGTGTTAGGGGAAAAAGAAAACTTCTTCACAAATCCTCGAGATAAGGAAAAATCTTAGTGGATATAAAGTTAGTTCACAATTTCATTTTCATGTGATAGTTATGCGTTATATTTGTAAATGTTGATTTCTTATAATGTAATGGAGAAGATTGAAGATGGATATATAGAGAAGAACATATAGAATGAAATGAATATTATAATGAATATTGGAAAATAATTGAATGTCATGATACCTTCATGATATTATAAAATAAGAGTTCAACAAATACCGGGTTAGGATATATAGATAGTGTTTGTAGTCTATAAGATAACAAATCTTTCAAGAATTATGTTGAATAGTTTATGTGTCTTGTGCATGCTTCCACATATTGCAAACATATCTACCATGGCACTTGTAACTCCAAAATATGACAAAAGTCCTTTTCTGTTTGCTTTGGTGCATGTCCATATGTTGTTGTAAAGATCTTAGTTCGGTATATGCTAGGAGTATGCTAGAGTAAAGGTGAACTGATCTAGTTGAATTTTCTCTCCGTGAACTCGTGTACATGATGTATCATCAAATGAAATGTGAACAAAAATCAATGCATAGAACCAACTACATCATATTAGTCACCAAATTCTTTCCCAAATTCATCATATAAAATATAGTCTTTATTTTAAAAACCAAAGTATCTCATCACCCCGAAAAACCATATATATTTTTTTCTTTTTATATGTCTAGCTTTCAAGGGACAATGTGTAATGTTTGGCCACTATAAAAATGTTAGGGTCAACTTTCGAATGTAAACCCATTCATTTAAATATTCTACATTAAATGAACTAGATTAATACAATTTAATTAAATGATAAAATATGAGTGATGGATGGGGAGGAATGAGTGATGGATAGGAGGCATCAAATAAAGAAAAAAATACAAGTTATCTAATAGTATTTGGCATCAACATTAAATTGGTATCAATTTAATTACAAATTGGCTGTGATAAGGGAGTTTATTTGGGAACGGATGTTAGTGCTTAATTCTTCTCTAATTTAAACAAGTCAATGTTTACATTTCTTTGTAAATGAGTTTTTCTTGTTTATGTGGAAAACCACTAATTGTGAATTTAAAGTACAACTTCCATGCGGTTTCTTTTAAATCTCCCTTTATTTATGTTTGAATTTCATCTAGCTTTTTCATTTTGTGAAAGTAATCAACAAACGAATTTGACATAATTGGGAAATAGTGAAAACCAATTGAACTCAAGCCTTTTATGGATAGCTCTACACTTCTCCCTACGACCCTCTCTAAATATTTCAGATAGAACAATTCAATAAATACCAATATTTGTATCTTTAGTACACAAATGGTTTTCTTGTAATGGAAAAGGATTCGAGGGATTTTAAAATATGAAGCATGTAGGTATCGAATTAAGTTTGTGTGAGAATATCTTTGATCCTGTTTATGGTGTGTTCTTCTTGGGCCCAAGTGTTATTTCACCATAACCATATTCTATGTAAATCTCTTCCAATTAAAGGTTTAATGATCTAGAGTTTTAGTATATGTGGGGTTTCTAATTTAGGGTTTTCTTTGCATATAATTTTGATCTTTTCTACAAAAATTTATATAAAACATTATAATATTTTCTAAGTATTACTTAATTGCACCGATAAGGCTACAAGTAACACCATTGCATGATCATTATCATTCTCTTGGCTGCTCCAAAATATGTATTTTGGAGGACTTGAGAAACTTGTGTTAAAACTTTGTTTTTAATTACCATCCAATCAAAAATTACATCTTTTTGAAGACCACCAACTTTCAATATGTATTTCAAATTCCTGGAGCAATATCCTCACTTAACATTATACCTTCTCTTGTTATTTCTTTGGCAAGTCAAGACTATCATCTCTGCAAAGTGTGGGGTTCACCAATTTGATAGTATGGCAAAAATGGCACACGTAAAAACACTTAAAGCAAGAAGAAAGGAGGATTCAAGACTACTATCACTCAGCCTATCATAAATACTACCCCCTAATTTGATAGCACCTCCACTACTACTTTACTCAACACTTCTTATATCCAAAACGGAAATTTCATTCAAGGGGTATCAAATGTATTCAAGTTTATTGTAAATAAAATTGGCCACAAAAGGCTACCGCTCATGATATAAAATATGCAAATGTACGGGGTCTTCATGTATTCATGTTTACTTCAAATCTCATGATATAATATTTGCAAATGTATATGTAGGAATTTGTAATAAATTGAAATGTACACATAGAACCATTCAATGTAATGTTTCATCCATATTCCTACACTTCCACTATCAATCACACCTCATATCAACATGTTATCGAAAATATAAAAAGACTCATGCAACCACCGTAATCAACTATCAAAGTAGTAGCAAATGTATTCATGTTTAGTGCCACAAATATATGCCAAAAAGGCTGCCACTCATGATATAAAATTTGCAAATGTATGGAAGTCTTCATGTATTCATGTATAGTTCAAATAAAATAGTCATAAAAAATCTACCACTCATTGTATAAGATTTGAAAATGTATATGAATGAATTTGTAAAAAATTGAAATGTAGAGATAGAACCTTTAAATGTAATGCTTCATCTATATTTCTACACGTACGTGTATCAATCACACCCCTTAACAACATCAGCTACAAAAGTGATAACTATCCTCTAAATCAAAAACATATCTTGTGCGGTGTTCACATTACATTGTACACATGTGATTGCTAGTATAAATATATGTCTACTTATAAATTAAAATGTATATGTGTATGTATGTATGATTAATTTTTAATAGTTTTTATATATTTATATATAGAAAAAAATTCAATTAAAACGAACTTTTTTATAGAATAATATTAAGTAATTATTTGAAGTTTTGATCTTTCACAATTTTGCATGTTGCATTGAAAAATGATATCAATCTAGTTACATTAGGCTCCCAAACTCTACTTTAAGGATAAGATATTACAATTGACAAAGTTAAAATAATAATTTCTATGTAAAGTCAAATGGATGTTAAAAATAAGGTTGAAAATAGTCAAATTTAAGATTTGAAATTTCCTTATAAGTATCAAATAAATGTCAAATTTAAAATCAAACATCAATTATTTTATTTTTATTCACAAACTAAGAGTTGTTGGGTCCCTTGCTCATTTATATTATATATAAAATGGGTTAAAATACATAAACCAACCTTGAAATTATGAGCTCTAATATGTCATCAACCTTGATATGTCAATAGGAACTAGGCAAGAGAGTATGGGTCCAAAATATTCCATCTAGACACACAACCTTAATATATTTTTCTCCTAATGAAGAAAAGCTTTCCATGATTTCTATTATAATGGCAAGAATAGTTTCCCTAAATAGCTCATTTCCCATCTATGTTTCCCATTGGGATATGATCTTTTAATGGCTTAGTATGTTCACCTCTTAATATCAAAAGGGAATTCAAGATCTTTTATTTGGAATTGTGCTCTCTAATATTTCACCAACCTTTCAATTTGCATATAGGACTTCATAGTTTTTATATGAACCTCCCACCACAACATTTTGATTGAAATAAGTTGCATTTTAAATCGCTATTAAGTCATCTTTGAGTCACTTTAAGTCTACATATATATTTATTTCAAAATCCAACTAGCTACCCTAAGGTAGAATTTTAAGTCATGAAAATGGCGTGAGTGTGACTTTAAATGACATAAATTATAATGTCGCACTAAATTCGAGTTAATGTCCCATTTTAAGATGCCTCGATGTCCCACCCTAATGTCATCCTAAATTAAGATGTGACTTCAAATGTGACTAAATTCATGACTTTATTTTGACTTCTAGTACTCAACTTAATAAGCTTCTTCATACTCATATTTTCTTGACCCTAAGTATAATGTAAAAATGAAGCGTATGTGCAACTTTAAATACGAGTTAATTATTACCCTGATTGTAACTTAAATTTTGACACTATTTCTCACTTAAATTTTGCCACTACATCCATCTTAAATTGCGATACTATATTTGACATCTGATGGGACTTTAGTCTAACTACAATTATGACTTAATTCTATCATTATTGTGAATTTATTATGACTTAATTATGAATTAAATTGTAACTTAAGTCCACTTGTTTTGGGACTTTAATCATTACAATAATATTTTAAAAAATGTTTTTGAATATCATTTATTAATCATAAAATCATGTTATTATACTATACATTTTTTTGCTATAAAATTTTGATGTCAATGTCCATTTTGATGACATACATAAAGAATGAAAATTATGTTACGTAGAAAATTGAATTGGAGCATATATTAAAAATATTTTAACAAAATTGAATTAAAACATTTAAAAACTTAAGGAAACAATGATAAATCAGACATGATAATCAAACCACTCCTAGTAAATTGAAAGTCTTGATAATATAATTACTAAAATAGTTATAGAGTCGTAATATCATGATTAATCCCATACTGATATTAGAATTCAACATCTCTATAAAAAAATTCATAATATTCAACATCGACCCCATACATTCTTCATTTCTCCTTATTTTTCTATGTTCCTAAGTAGCGTCACCCTCAACTATAGTATCATTAAAACTTCCACAAACCTATCTAATGTCCAAATTCCCCTTTGGATCCACTATATGAAGCATCTACTTATTCGAGAACCCCAATAGTTATGCAGCTTCCATTTGTTTCACAAAATATATTCCCACTTACTCTTAAGAGTGATATCGTGTGTTCATATATAAAATAAAAATAAACCAGCGTTAAAAATATCATTAAAAAAATAACACACAAAAATAATTTAAAATATATTATATAATAAATTTGAGCAGTTGTACTAATTATAGATAAGGTTCGAGACTATGTTGAAGTTTAGGTAGGTATACTCTTACTTCCTAAAAAATAAATAATGCCAATCATGCTTATGATCACAATCAATAATGTCATAAAAGCTTATACACATTTACCATACTCTCAATCAAAATATGATTTCCAAGAAAGTGATATTACATTTCTCTTATAAGTCTAACAAAACTCAACATAATCCTATTCCCAAATTAGATGGATCATATAATCAAAAAAGTGATAATCATATTAGTATTGGTTAAGCACATTTAATACAAGAAAAATCCATATGATTCGGTTAAGTGATATTTTGGAACAATCAAATTTACCAATATTTCCCTTTACATTATATATTTAATACCACCTTAAACCATAATCCTACTAAAATGTAATGTTATAGTCGAAAAATGAAATGGACATTTTCTTGATGAATTTGTCTCCTATTTAGAAAAAAAAAAGGTCTCATAATGCTAAGAGACAAATCAAAGGATTAGTACCCCCACACACAAAATCCATGTAATAGATAAATGAGGATGAAACAATGATTTGTTTCACATCATTTAATAATCAACGGGAGGGGGATACTTAGAAGAAAATAATAACTATCTGAGCATATTAGAAGGATTTGAGAACCGATTCCATTATCTCTCTAATAAGTTTACTCTATCTTAAACTTCACGAGTACCTTGAGATCCCTAATGTAATCACTAACCCAATACATTCCCCATAATGATTCATAGTCCGAGCACAATGCTATCACTTCTAATATTTTTGCATCAAAATCCCATCTACCCAAATATGAGCTAAGGGATTTCAACAATAAATTCAAAAACTTGTTCCATTTTTCTTTCAAAAATTAATTTATCAACAATACAATTAGTGAATTAGCATTTTATTTTTCTCTTATTTTAGTAATCCTTTTCCCTTTATAGGATAGGTTTGCTTTTATGATTCGCCATTAATGATTGAGATATAGGATGGATTTTAAAACTTTTGGTAATGCTAATTGGTTATTTAGATAGAGTCACCAACTAGAAAACCTTCTTATTTTCCCTTTTTTTTTGGGTAAAACATGCATGTATACTTTGATCAACCTAAAATTTGAAGGATCTTATATTAAATATATTTGAATAGTCATTTTTACAAGTAACTAGCAAAGGGTAGAGGCTAATCCCATAAAAGATTGCAAGGTGCTGCCCCACTCAAGAGGAATCGTTAAAATAATATGCCACCACAATCCTAACTCTCGAAAAGTGATAATTACGAATAAAAATAGTATGCCTTTCAAAATTAAGTGGGATTGTGAGTTATGGTATAACTACAGTAATTTTAGGCTTAGAAAAATAATCATGCGTAAGGTTGAATTTTAACTCATACACATGTTAAGTAATAAAAAACAATGCCACCATAGGTTCTGATACTCAAGTGTTCCCAATGTGAACTTACAAAGAGGGTGTGTACTTCCTTGTCTATTCTAAGTGGATGTCTCTACTACATGTATACCAAGTAGTTAGAACCACTATTTGCACTCCAAGATACAGAGTGACTCAACATATTATATGAAGAAAAAAGGTTATAAATAGTACAAATATACAAATACAAAAATAAAAGTACACCCTTAAGGGAAAAATTAAATTGACCAATAATGAATATTTTTAAGCTGAAAAGTTAGATTTGAAACTTGCATTTGATATGGTGGTCTCGAGGGTAGAGTGTGAAGTAGGTCATGCACAAACATTTCCTTATCAATGGGAAAAGTTAGTTTGTAGCATGGAGTGTTCTAGAATATTTCTTTTGTGCATATGGGTTTTAAAACACCTATGAAGAGGAAGAAGAAATAAAATAAATATTTATCCCACCTCCAAATACATCTCCTAGATACATGAAGAATTCCTAGATATCAATGCCAACAAAATAACCTTTATGGAAAATTATATTGAGAAGATAGAAGGTGGTAGTGAAGAATAATAATGTCTACACAAATTTATGGAGAAGAAATCCTACATTAAAGGATGGGTCAACAAAGTATAATTGTGTGGATACCCTAGTTACAAACAAAATAATTGTGTTGATGTACCTGATGGAGATAAGGAAAGTGATGGGGATAGTTATGTCAAACCATATGATGAAATAAATAGAAAGAATATGTAGGATAAAATAACTGAATCTCTCTTAGAAGGAAGTGGATGAGTTAGTTGGGATGTCTATGCACTTCATTTTTATGTTTTTTAATTATATGCCTTGTGTACGGGGTGTTAATGCTTTTTACTCCTAAATGGGTGCCTTAAGATGCCTATTAGGATTGGTGTATGATTGGAATTGGTTATGTCAGTTAAACCACAAAATTTGAGATATTTCACTATTATGTCATAGTTACCTTATACTTTCCTCATTTGTTCCTTTTGTTCAAACATTTTAGCCTTCATGTTTACTTGTCCCATTATGTCCACTTGTTTACACTTATTGCACACTCTTATCTCTATTGTCAGCCATCATGTACCATTTTTCATTATCCCCATTTATTTTTTAGCTTTCATTCCTCATTGTTCTACACCTCATGACCTTAGCTCTCCCCCAAGGCCAATACCATCGCACATGGGTGGTGGGGTCAAGTTTGATTTTTACCATGGATGATGTCATATCCCATGGTAAATCACGTTTGGTATATATGTTTGACCAAAATTGTTGTAATTAATCAATAAATATTTAAATCATATCGAATCACTATAATTTTTGCACATTGGACACTTGTGGATATTTTTATACCTAATTTATATACTTTATATTTTATAGCTTATCATTTGACATTTCGGTCACCATGGTGAGTTAGGATAGGAGGTATTCTACTTGAGCTTTCTCCTTCTCCACCCATCGTGATTTTATATTGATGATGTTTTCTCTATGGAGGATCATGAATTAGTAACCACACTATAGGTGTAGTCACAAAATCATCCACTTTAGACATTTATTTATCCTAGTCTCATGTTACTATTTAGAAGGTTCTTGAGTGAAGAAAGTACTAATTAACACCTATATTTTGGCCATCTTGTTTTATATCATTTTTTCATTACCAACATCTTGCACACATATGACCAATCAGGTTTTGTCATCCCATGTCACATTAGCCTTGACTTGGGCACCCATGGGTGCCCTGGTCCTTTTTACACTTTCTCACCACTTTTTGGGATCTTTGTAGCCATTTGAGGCCTTTATCTTTCTTGGGGTCCACCTTTTCGGGGTTAATTACGAAATTAGATCAAGAGAACCCTATAAATATAAAGTTATGAGACCATAACGAGGGACCTAGCATCACTTACTATTATCACTCCATCTAGAGTTGCATCCATCTATTGCATTGGAGATCACTTGCATCCACATAGCTCCATCACAAGGCACAATGCTAGGACATATGCATCACACTTCATAGGGGAGGGATTATATTCTATTCCATGCACACATACTATTACATTTTCTACATTTAGCTATTTCTCGCTACTTCACAAAGTGTGGTGGCGTAAGAACACTAGGGCACGTCATGCACACACTCATCGAAAATACATTTGGGTCTAAAATGTAGTGTATCACTCAATTAGGAATCCCACTATTGTGGCAGCTAAGGTCAATCCGAATAATTAATTTTTCTTATTTATTTTAGGGTTTTGATACTTCTTTTGGTCTTTTGCACGGGTCTTTCTCTCATATCAGATTATTGGTGACATCTCGGCGGGACATCGAATCTAAAGCGACACACAACGAAGGTTCCAAATCAACTACCAGTCTTATGAAGACCAATTTCAGATATTTTGCACATATCAGGCACCCATATTGTAGACCAAAGTGCTCACAAGCACTCCAATCCCTCTCCAGAACTCCAGTCCAACTAGATCCTCCAGATCCACTCTTTTTGGGACTTCTACACATTCATTCTGCTTCTGATTTTCTAGACACATCTATGACATGGTCTAATTACTTTATTCAATCATTTGAGTTCTTTCCTCTTCCTTTCTTGCACATTAGGGTTAGAAATTTCTTTTACATAGTTATTTATATGACTTGCATAATTCCTTTATTGTATTTATTTACTTTATTATAGTTTTTCATAACTTAGATTAACTATCCCCTTGACTACATTAGTTTAGTTAATTTTCGTTAATCATTTTTGTGATACCGGCTCGATCATTTACACTTCTAGGTTCATCATTCATCATAGGTTTTTGTTTCTTTTTTATTTCCTTTTATGCCCATCACCCATAGTGATCGTTTTGGATCTCTTCAATACTGTGAGCTCCCTTTATTTACCCACATTACCTCTAAGTCAATGGGTGATACAACTATGTATATGGCTGAAAATTCTTTAGATACTTCCAACCAGGTTCCTCTCCATGAGATAGAATCATCTAGTAGTGAAAATTCCTACTTTGAAGACACCAACGTTGATCAAGATCAACTTAATGTTATTATTGATTTCTGTCAAGCATTGCATGAAAATATTACACATATCCCTCATTTTTACATGCTTTAATCAACTGCTAAGAGACATCATGATGCTTTCACTTCTATTATTGCTTCTTTTGCTCCTATGGTCTCTACTCCACCTACATATGTTTGTGATCCTATTATTACAACTCATGCTCCCATCACCCACCCCTGGCACTCTTAATATATAGATTGGTTCTTCCTCAAAAATTCTTGATTTAAAATATTTGTATTAGGATTTGCAAAATAAAATTTGCTAGCTCCAATTCACTACTTCTCAAGGATCACTATCTTTAGATTCTACTTCATTATGTCCTACCTCTTTTGCACCGGATATCTTCGCTTATTCATTTCCACCTAACTTCATCTCTCTTAAGTTACCCATTTTTAAAATCCATGGTGACCAACAAGAACATGTTCGAGCTTTCCATGTAGCATTTCTTGACTATACGGATGATCAAACCATCCTCGCTAAGATTTTTTCATAGTTTACAAGAGTATGTGATGCGATGGTTCTATGTCCTACCTATCCATTTAGTAGTGTCTTTCACACATTTGGTTAACTCCTTTCTCACACATTTCTCTATCAACATTGGCTCTAAGATCTCTTATGCTCAACTAGCACACTCAAGTGAGGATCCAACAAACACTTATTCAATTATGTCTTATGATATAAAAACAATTTAGCTAAGATGAATAACATAATTGCATATTCTGAGCTTCAAGACTTATTTATTAGAGCCTATTACCACCGCTTTAGGAGAATGTTATTTTTAGACCACTTCTTCATTTGATCACCTTTTACATACTCTCAAAGCTTCATGAGACAAAAATCTTAACATTAGGCAAACTTTAATACCAAGAGCAAACGTTTTCATACACCCAATTTATAGGTAAGCCAAAATTTAAGCCTTCTACAACTAAATCCATGGATGGAAAAAACACTATAAGCATAGTCTCTACTCATAGGGAGATTTTACCATAGCCATGCAGGTGTACTTTTACTAAGTATAGTACCCCTCTAAGTGTTTTGCTACCACAACTCATCGATAGTAATCGTATTACTTTACCATTAGGTCTCTAAAACTTGATCCATCTCGACTAAAAGGGCGTAATTTTGATGACAGTTCTTATTGTGATTATCATCAATGCATAGGGAATTCCACTGATCATTGTTTTTGGTTACGACATCTCATTCAGGATCTATTTCACAGTGGTCAAATTGAGCTTCTAGAATCTATAACATCTACACCTATTAATGAAAATCATAAACTTAATATTTTTAACAACCCCTTACCAAAACACGATACAAAAATGAATGATTCCTCTGCTAATTATGTTTATCATGTAGTGCCTTCTCCCCCATCAGGATTTCAAATTCTTAGTTTCTAACCTTTGAAGCTTCGCCACCAATCATTTATTTTTCCAACGTCGATTATCACACTAAGTTTACATCTAATCATTTACACATCCATGCATCTATTGGCTTGACCCCATCAATAATACTAAGGTTGACCCATCATGGCCCATTAGCATATGTTCTATTTCACTTATCAAGGATATCGGGTATCCTCCATCCCAAATCAAATACCCTTTTGCAAAACCCTTTGAGGTTGTTAAGCTACATGTTATAATTAGTTCTCTTACTATGTTTGTATTGTTCTTTTTTGGCAACAAGGTCGATAGTTGCAACATTCTCCTTGGCCTCAATTGGATTTGTCACTCTCAATCTATTATTTCTATGAATCATTTGCGACTCAAATTTATTTACAAAAATCAGGTCATTTACATTGATGGTGTCCCTCCATCTACTCCATAGTCACCATCCCCTCGAAAAATATCTAGTGTATCCCCTACTTCATCTAGCGTGTCTCATTCTATGTTGCTCAAAGAATAGTCTACTCCTAGCTCACCTACTCAAGTACTTTCTACATAACCGCATCATTTCACTAGTCCTACACATCGACATAGGCACATTCCTAGAACATTCTTGTGTCTCGGCATCAATCATTTCCTCATTTTATTCCACATAGATAGTCATCACCTTCACCCTCAACATTGCATTGATCTCCATCACCAATACATTTTACTATGTCGTGACCTCCATCCCATATTCATACCTTACACGTATATATACTTCACTCACCACCATAGTGTTTGTCTAGCATACTAAAACTATTAGACCATCATCCTACGCTTTCATCATCATCAAGTGGAGGACCTTCGTCCTTCACTAGCATTGGTTAGTTTACATATTTATATATACTTACGAGGCATGCCACTTCACATTAACCACCGACCTCATCTTAGCATAGATACACTCATCATCATTTACATTCTTATACATTCATATCCTTGAATTAGTCATGTTCATCATACATTCTAGCGCCATTACCCAATGACGCACTCTTGTGCTTCGGTTCACACTTGATTGTTGAGGGCTTACCACACATGAACCCCACACATTGCACCATAGGTATTGCACATATAATTTCATCACACATTATGCATCATACATCATACATTCTACACTTATTCTACAATATTTTTACATTTGTTCATTTATACATCATACATCATTTTAGACATCATTAGGCATACACCATTATCTACGCGTCTTACATCCTACAATATTTATCCTACATACTGCATTATTTGTTTATCTACATACCATACATATTACACCGCACATTTTCACATATATTCTACATACTATACTAGTCTTCATCATATATGAGTCTAGCATTATATCATCCTACATAATACATTACTAGTCCATTTACATACACATCGTTTTTTACGCATTCTACATGTCACGTATTCACACATTCTATTCACCTTGTATTTTACATGTTCTACACATCTTGTGCTTGCATTCTACAAATAGCATATTTGCATATTCTCCTCATCATTTGGTTTTCCATTATCATCACCTATATGGCATTGTCTTCTATGAGATGCATTCACTACCCTATGATGCACATTAGTTCCTTGATCCATACTCAAGCGCCAAGAGTTTACAAATCAAATTGACCTTCTCTTCATCATAAATTTATCATTTGACCTTTCATCATGTGAAATTATTATATTATTGTCATCATACACTTTAGGCTAAATGGTCACGCATTCTTTCATTTTGTAGTGGTATACACCTTAGGTTACATCACCACTCCCCTTTTCATCTCATAGTGATATATGCTTCTAGGGTTAAATCATCACTCATCCATTAATCTTATAGTGATATATGGTTAGGCTAATTCATCACTTATACATTCATTTGGTTATGATATATTCTTGGCTATAGGGTTCATGCACCCATTATTTATAGGTCACATCTCATCACTATACGTACACATTCATCACAAGCACGTTCGACACAACACACACTATTTGACCATTTCCCGATGACACCAATTCATTATTGACTACTGAGGGGAAAAACAAATGAACCTCATTGCATACCTTTTCCATCAACTCGGGTGGCACACCACTCCTACCATTCCATCTTACATTCCATTTAATCGATCCTGACATATTGCATTGTCTTGGGGGCATTTACTATCTTGTTTACTAGTGTTTTACATGATCACTTTACTACACATGTTATATTGATTTATTATATGTCATTATCTCTATCATCCACACATGCGCATTCACGTCTTTGTTTAGTTTTGACCATAGATATAGATATTTTACACACAAAGCATGGATGTTCATCGTCTACCCTTCCTACTAAAGTGGTCATTGGGGGCATCCATATTCGGTTCTCACATGTGTTTTTGTTTCATTTTTTACTTAGAACTTTACATTACTTGGTTATTCACGTCTTGAAATATTGTGTATTTCTCTAATATGCTAATGGGTGCTTCATGTGCAGCATTTGTTATGAAGGGGTATTGTCTTCCATTATTTTTGTTACATTGTGTGTTATTTTTTGCTCTTGTTTATGTGTATTCTTGTATGTTTGGTGTGCAAAACTTGTTTTTTTGCATCCATGATGGCCTCGCGTGTCTTTCAACATCGTGAGTGATGTCCCATGTTTACAACCCGCTTTGTGTATCTTACTTGTCTTCGTGTGTGTTTACATTACTTTTTTGGTAGCTTACACATTTTTTTGCCTAGCTTACACATTTGTTTTCTATATGCATGCATGTTTACACTTTTTTTGGCTGGCATTCTTGTTTATGTCTGCGTTCGAATCTACCAAGAACTTTTCGTGGTTACAACATACATGCGATTTATCCTCTTTTGGGGTTGTATTTCTCTATCGGTGACGTCGCATTAGTCCCCAAAGAGGGGGTATCATTTGGAGGTTTTACATACTAACACATGATTATACACCGTTCAATTCCGTTACATACGGTGGGATCGGGTTGATACCGGTCTATCAACCCCATATAAAGTGGATTTTCTGAGGAACATGGTTTCCGTAGCATTCTAGAAAGCAGTTATAGGATTGGATGTTACGGTGGGTGTGCCTCTCTCTACACTACTTCGTCTAGTGGTGTCGGGTCACCCATAAAACTATGACAATACTGAGATCTCTTCACACATAGTTTAGAGAAGAAGTTAGATCTTGGAGGACACAAAGAATTTCCTCCCTTCACTTCTTTTTCCTATGGCGTGAGATCGCCTAAACAACTCACGGACAAGATATCCTTCTATACTCTCTTTCTCAACATGGATCAGGTGCACATGTTTCATTTAAATTTGTGTATTTTACGAGTTACATGCTTTCATATACATGGATACTTTAAATTATTTTGTTAAACATATATATTTGACTACTTGATCATTTTCTCCTTATAGGTCCATCCATATGAGAAACAAGCAATCAAATGGGGGAAATCACAACAACAACAACAACGTCAACAACAACACTTCATGACAGCACACACTTTACTAACCATATAGGTACATAATACATCGCAACAACCACACACGCGTTACGCCTAGGTTAATTCTCATCAATTTTTCTTTACATATTTATCATGTTTAGTTTCCACGCTCCTCCATCTTTTTCTCATTCCCAGTTTTCTAGTCCTTCGACGAGTTTCTACTACAATCTTCATGAAAATCAGGTACACATCTCTATCTACTTTATGTTACCAAGCTTTATGCTCATCAACATAAAGTGGGGGAAAATGTAGTCACAAAATCATGCACTTTATACATTTATTTATCACAATCTCATACTACTATTTAGAGGGTTCTCGAGTGAAGTACTAATTAACCCATATCTTTTGGCCATCTTATTTTATTTTATTTCATCATTACCAACCTCTTGCACCCATATGCCCAATCAGCTTCTATCATCCCACGTCATTTTAGTCTTGGTGGGGTACCCAGATTAATACTTAGATGCCGGTGGGTGCCCTGTCCCCACCAGTGGGTGCCTCGATTCTTATTCCACTTTCTTATCACTTTTTGCTGCTCTCTAGCCATTTAAGGCCTTTATCTTTCTTGTAGTCAGCCTTTTCCGGGTTAATTATGAAATTAGATCAAAAGAACCCTATAAATATAAAGTTATGAGACCATAATGAGGTACCTTGCATCACGTACTACTATCACTCTATCTAGAGTTGCATCCATCTATTACATTGGAGATCACTTGCATCCACATAGCTCCATCACAAGGCACAAGGCTATGACATATGCATCACACTTCATAGGGGGAGAGGTTTTATTCTATTCCATGCACACATACTATTACATTTTCTACATTTAGTTATTGCTAGCTAATTCAAAAAGTACAACCGACACAAGGTCACCTACGGCACGTCATGCACACACTCATTAAAACCACATTTGGGTGCTGAAATGTAGGGCAACACTCAATTAGTAAGCCCACTATTGTTGCATGTGAGGTTAGTCTCGACCCATTCATTTTGCATCTTTCTTTTTAGGGTTTTGATATTGTTTTGGTATTTTGTAGGCCTTTCTCTCATATTGGATTATTCGTGACATCGGCATGGGATAGATAATCTGATGCGACACATAGTGAAGGTTCCAGATCATCTCCCCACCCTATGAAGACCAATTTGAGCTTTTCACGAGACCATGGTACCTAGATTACAGACCAAATGCCCATAGGTGCCCCAGTCCCTCTCTAGGTGCTCGAGTCCAGCTAGATCCTCCAGATCCACCCTTTTCAGGACTTATACACAGTCATTCATGCTTCCTAATTTTTTGGTTACATCGTGACACATTCAGTTATTTCATCAAATCAACTAAGTTCTTTCCTCTTCCTTTCTTGCACATTATGGTTATCGTTTTATTTTACATAGTTGTTTAGCTTACTTGTATCCTTCCTTTACTATATTTATTAACTTTATCATAGTTTTTCATAGCTTAGATTAACTATCCCCTTGACGACATTAGTTTAGTTAATTTTATTTAATCAATGGGTAAGTATTTATAACCCTTCTTTATCCTTTCTTTCTTTCTTGTTTATATATATGTATATATATGATATGCCATTCATTGTTATGCATTAGGGTATATGCATGTTTACTTTGATCTTATTAAATTATTCCCCTTAGCTTTATCCATCCCTATTGATTTATTCATATTACGAATCCTAGTAGGGTACATATCTTTACCTTATATATATTCCTTAGAAACATATATCTACCTTAAATTTATGATTACTATCCTATCAAATTACGACACTACCGCTCCTTGAGCACATCGAGTATCCACATATCATGTGGAGGCCTAAATTTGATCCACCAAAATTTGAAACCTATGAGGGGATCCATCTTGGCATGTCATAGACTATGGTGAACTGAAGTGAATATAACTCTATCGTAGGTTAGATTATATTTTCTCCTCCTTTTGAAATTTCCAATTTTCCTTACGTGAATTTTTTCGCATGGTTGATCCTTCCTATGTATAATTCCTTATGAACTTACACTAATAACATTTATGAAAATATTTACATTTTCAATTCCATATTTTTATCTTTTCCTCCTTGAATTATTCTACCTTGACACCATCGATCCCTTTACTGACCCTTGTGCATGATTAATCCCATCAAAAAAACCTATCCAACACTTCTTAAACCTCAAAAAAATCATAACGGAATATTTAGTCGGTGGTTCCACTACCTTTCTATCACACAATATCTTTACAATGGAAATAATCATAAATATCATACTCTATCTAAGTTATTTCCTCATTATGTTGACTTTTCACCATAGGATTTTCCAACACAAATAAGTCATTGCCCCTCAATCAAAACATTCATCCTAGATTTAACATTCACAATTATATTTTTTTCATAAGACCAATGATAATATGAAAATATTACTAAGTTTGATTATCCTCATTCCATACAAAACTTTCTTCAAATTTTCCCAATCCCGTAGGAGAATCACTTGATATGTTGCAAAAATGCATCAAAGATTATCTTTATAGCAATTTGGATTCAAATATTAAGCATTACGAAAGAAAATAATTTTTTTGATCCAACCAATAATACCCTCCTTCCACTAATGATCTTACTCAACTCATTATATAACTTATTGATCACTTAAGTTAACAACAAAGTATGACTATAAATGAGTTCTTGAAAATGAAAAATAACCTATCTCGACTTACTATCCAACCATAAATAATCTCTTGGGGCATGAAAAAACAAAGTACACTCCCCTTCTATCCTATTTGGTATCAATTGGACACCTATTTCCCAATCTCCCATTCATAAAAAGGTCCTTCAATACATTTAAAGATATTCTCTCTCTACACATAGCTTCCATAGACCTTGGAGGGATCACACCTTCCATCACTTATGATGGCTTTACTAAACCTTCCATTCACATTAACGTACTTGGAAACCTTTACAAGGATTAGGTCAAATTTAGCACTTATGCCACTTTGTAGACACCAAAATATGGTATCCTTACCCTTGTTTTCCACATCCACTTCTTTCACCATGGTCTTATCTAGATCCATTTTATTTGAATTCATTCCTTTAATTGAAATTCACATCCCCTTATCTATTAACTTATCAACTTTAAATTTTAATTAATATTCATTTAATCATTTTCTAATCCTCATCTCATTAGCTAATTACCTCTAATTATCTTTCATTTCTCCTCCCTAGGTTGTTTATCATCCCTAACTACCTAGTTCCATATCCCTATGCTTTTTCTAGCTTTTATTTAATCCATATTTATCTCCCACCTACCCATATCACTTCCCTAGGAAACCCTAACCCGCCTACATGCTTTAAAACACTCATCCTAATCCATAAAAGACTCATATCTTGAATAAATCACCCTTCTACTATCCAAGGGATAGTTCCCCATGATTAGTGGCGACCCACTCGGGTTGTTGTCGGCCCTATAAGGCAACATTTACCTCTCTACCCAAAGAGAGGAATACTTTGAATTATCTTACGTTTTTGGTGATCCTATCTTGGAGCTTGATCATTTATGCATCTACTTCAGTCCTCTAGAGGATAATTTGAGATTGTTTGCTTCTCAAGAGGAGACTTTAGGGAGATCATCTACACCTTGTGTTGATTTATTCTCTTGTTGCATAATTATTATTATTTTGTTATTTATTGCTGAAATTATATAGGTTTATCTGCAATCGAGATCCAGATCCATCTCTTCCTCCTATATGTTTTGTGTGCAAGTTGTTCGTCAATACATCCATTTTAGGCCATACCTAGTTTAGCTTAGTTTGTCATTGACCCCATCGGGTTGTCGACCTGCAGACCTACTACATTACCCATTCTATCATTTAAATCCACTACCACCATGTTTGTTTATTTCTGAAATCACCTCCTTTTAGATCTATCATTCTTCTATTCTCGATGCAAGACAGGTCCACTCTGCCGATCCATAGTCACCATCAACCCAACTCCTATTTATAACCCATTACCTTTGGTCTCCATTTCTTTCCATCCCTTTGGATTCTTTGGTTTAAGGTATTTGTTGCAGGTTGATATCAGACATCACAAAGCTTCATCCTTTCGAATCTATGCACAGAGCCCTCGGGTCCACATTTTATCTGTTGTTCTTACCCATCTGTTAAGGTCATCGTGAACCTACTCTTTCAAGCCTCGGGTCATCAGGGAGACCCAACCACGTATACTCTAGTTTATATTAATCTAGATTGGATATGTATGTTCCTTACATTTTTGTAGTTTTAGTTTTTGTGTGCCTTTGATTTTACATATCATCTTTTTCTTATTATTGCTTTTATCATCTTTTATCAAACATGGGGTTGACATCCGTATAAGGAATTTAACGCTTCTTAGAATCAAGCCGTTAAGAAACCCCCTTATCTACCATCTAATCCATTTTCTCTCTAGTTACCTTTATTTTGCAAAGTGCGTCCATTTTGCAGTGAGGTCATTCAATGTGCTTTCATCCTTCTATCATGAACTTCTTCCAAGGTTACTTAAAACCTTAAATTTTGGAGTTAATTTATTTTATTTTATTTCTACTTCACTAATCTAAATAGGAAAGAGAAAAATTTATCAACATACTTGGCACACCTAGTGGGAGGGACCCTTTTAGGTGAGTCTTTTGCATTTTCTTTCATTTTCCTATTTTCTACTAACATTGTGGTAGAAGATTTTATTATTTCTTGTTCATGTGGGGATTCGGAGCACTTTAAAGATCGAGATAAAAAGGAAAATCGTTCTCCACATATTCTTCTTTTTGTCTATTTTTCTCCTTTTGCATCACATATTCCCTTTCTTGTGTTTTTGTTCTCATCGAATTGTCACATTTGGTTTTCGGCTTAAAAAGAACCTCTAACATCCTTGCTTTCTCATCTATTATAAGTAAGGGTTTAATTGGTTATATTTCACATTCTATCACACACAACCAAACTCACATGTCAACCTACACATCTAAACATTTTCATACCAAGTGGAACTAATTGGGATTTGATTACCCAATCAAAAATTTGCTGCGAGTGTTCTATTTGCATTATAAATTATGTCTGACTTGGGCCTTGCGTACCTTCGGGAATATCAAGGACCCCCACCAAAACTACGAAACCAACCTTAGACTGTCATCTCTTACAGACCCTCATTATCCATATTTTTCATTTCCTCACATTTCCTAATTAATCATGTTAGTAAAAACTTTGTTGCTTTATTTGTTTGTTAACAAATTTGAAACAGATTCTTTTCCCATTTCATACCTATTAATACCCCTTCTCAAGAGGATACAATGCAGCAATATAATATATCCAACAATATCCCTTCCTTAAATGACCTTGAGACATCGCCTTGGACCTCCCAACCTTGTGAAGAACATGTCATCCAAATCGATCCCCCTTTCAAAACCAATTCTCTTATCTCTCATCAATTTATTTCCCCTCGACCAGTCACACTTCCATCTCCTGCTCCTTTAGAAACTCTTGGGCCTCTTTTTAGCCCCATTTATGATATCATTAAAATCACTATTATAAATATCATCAATTCAAGGGTCATGACATCGAAATGTGTCATTCTTTTAAATATCATTTTCAACAACTTATAAATTAGGGGGTCTACAAATAGAAAAAAATTCTCATGTCTTAGCTAACACCTTGACATATTCAAACACCCCTTTCCTAATCCACCATCGAAAAATCAATTTCCACCTTCCACATCTTACAAATTTAACCCTTATGCAATCAATACTATACATCAAACACCTCCATCCTTACCTATCTCATCTACCCCTACCTTAGACATTGTGCCTATGAATTATTCAATATCTACCACCACATCTACATCAACCATATCCATGACTACCACACCTATCACATTAACTTCTACCACTTGTTCTACATCTACATCTATTCCTACCTTTACCACATCCACATCAACTTTGACTATACCTACCACTTCATCCACATCTATCATGCCCCAACCTATCATATCTAACCCCTTATCCACATCTACATCAAACACACCTATCACTACATCACTTACATCCCTAAACGTCCCAATTATACCCACCTCCCTATCGATCCCAACTACCTCTATATCTACCACATCAACAAATTCACTTACGTCTACCTTGACATCTTCATCACATATACCTACATCTTTGCCCATGGCCACATCACCTATTTTATCCCAATATTCTACACTTAATCCTTCAACATCTACCATTTCCACATCTATACCCGCTACCACACCAATCACATCTTCTCAATTTGAAAACATATCAATGATACCCTTGAAACATTTATGAAACAAGCACCCCACCTAAGACAAACACAAAGGGTATTTGTGTCTCCTCTACAAAACCAATTATTTCCACATTAACTAATCCAAAACCCACACAAACTACATCCAACATAGACCTCATTAATCACATTATACAAATACCTCTTTCTCCATCAATATCCACCCCTACACCACAATCTTTAGATCCTATAGTTGAGATTGTTGTCCCCTGCCAAGGCTACCAAGGGTAAACCTTCTCGATCAAAACCTAAGACTCTTGGTAAGCATCCCCAACAGTCTCTTATGCATTCTTGTATGAAGTTAGATCTTACCTTTCCTCAAGCAATCCAACGTCACAAAATCCATCCTAGAGCACGCCCATCTATTTTAGGGCCAGTTCCTTCATCTAATACATCTCCCAATAATAAATCCAAATCAAAATAATCTAATTCTCCTCCCATATTTGATTCATCTTCTAAGACATATAATTTACCCATCCAATCTATATCCACTGCTTCCCTTAAATCCAATTCAAAATATCCTTATAAAAATCCATAAGAATTATCTTCCTCGTAACACCTCAATCAGGTCCTATGCAAATATATTTTGACATTTAATCCAAGTATATTCCATCACACTTCCTCCAATTAAATATTTTGATCCACACAAGTAATAAACGATCATGGTTTGATCCCAATCTCATTTGCTCTTATCATCGTACCCCAAGTCATGACACTTTGAGCATTATAAGGCCCTCAAACTATCATCCATGACCTTATTGAGGAATATGACCTTTACTTCAAACAGGATCTTCCTTCTCCATCCACCATAACTAGTCCAATTCCTATTTCTACATCCCCATCCATCAAATTTTCTAAGTCTCCTCCTTCATCCACATCATCCCTTATCATCTCTCCTCCGCATATCATTCCTCCTAAAGAGGGTCCTCCCTTGTTCATCAATATTTTTTCTTGAAAATCACCCCTATGATCCCCAACCATCTATCCAATCCAAATATAAATTTATCATCGACATTCCTTCTAATGATCCCATCCAATCTCTTTCAACATCCACTAGCTCATCTACATCTAAGTTTCCTAATGTAATATAGTCTCATTCGCTAGGGAGAATTCTCCTCTTGTTATTGATCCTCTCACATCTTCTTCCTCATCCACACATCTTATCCACATCAATTCATCCCCCTATCCATCAAATAGATCCCTTGACATTGGGGGACTTCATTCTAGGATCAAGTATGTTTGCAGATTAATTCCTTTTCATCCTTGACATTATCTTATTTACCTCATCCAATCTTATCCAACCCATCTTATCCGATCTTATCTAGTTTTTGTCTCATCTTATCCAATTTAATTATCAGTTCATCTCATTCTAAGTCCACCTTTGTGGCCATATATGTTCCTCTTTCGCGGAACCATCTTCTCATCCTAAGTCCACCTTTATGGCCATATTCGTGCCTCTTTTGGGCACCATCTTTTCCATCAAATTCCACCTTTGTGGCCATATTTTTTCCTCTTTCACGGAACCATCTTCTCATCCTAAGTCCACCTTCTCGGCCATTTTCATCTTTCTAAGGATGCATTTTCTCGGTTCCTCACTTTTGAAAGGTAGCGCATAGTTTCCATCTCCTCTCATCATATCTATCTCATCCAATTTATCATCTCCCTTATCCATTCCACTATTTTCATTCTCATCCTAAGTCCACCTTTTATGGAAATTTTTCATCTCATTGAGACGCATATTTTCCTTGCCTCCTCACTTTTAGAGGTTGACACATATGTTTTACCTCCCATTTTGCATCTATTTCATCGCATCTTATCATATCTATTTATATCTATTTATCTCATCCTAATCCCACTTTTATGACCATCTATTAGTCTCTTTAGGGACGCATATTTTATTTTCTTCTTCAATGGTAGCACATAGCTTTTATCTTCACTCATCTATCTCATCGTATACCATCTTTTACAAACTATCATCCTATCTCATCGCCACTTCTAATGTTGGTGAACTCATTCTAAAATTAGAATGTCACTACTCTAGAAATGATCCAATGTGGAAATTTTGCCCCCAATCAGATTGGTGATGAAGCCTAGAATTTACCAAATAACACACTAGTCACGCCAAGCACTCCTAGACTAAGCACTCACTCGAAGCACACAAAGGTACCAGGTCCCTCTTTAGGGTTGTTATAACTTAGGATGTTAGCATGATGAAGGAAGAAACATATATGTCCACAACTAATCCACCATTCTACCATGCATGCTACATTCGGATCTATGAAAGATCAAGCTTAAACAAGATAATCATGATTGAATCAATAACATGCACTACTCAATTACACATGGGAATGACACTTAGATTCAGCCAATATCTTCCTTCTATTAATAAAGACAAAATCTCCTTACAATAATGTCAATTTATACCAATGTGTGCATGGATCTGATACAGTAATCCAATCATATGCACATACCTCTATACCTTCATACATCCATCTCTCCATGTTTGTATATTTTACTATGTACTTCATAGCATATATATATGGTGGGGAATTTCCCTTCACCACTTATCTATTCCAGAAATAGGTTGCATGCTATTAATAGCCACACGTCATTTACAGGCATAGCCACACATGCAAGTGTGTTATCTATAGACCTCTTATAGTTAACTAAAGTGACAATCCTATTCCTATCTCGTCTCCATGCAAAACGCTTGATCCAATCCTCTAAAGATAGACAATGTGTGGCGTGTACATCCTCGCATTGTTGGTGTGGTCCACACGCCACCTTCTAAAAATAGGTCTTGATACTCAAAATTGGCTAAGTCCTGAATGCTGAACTTGCCCTCCGTGTGTGGGCTCTTCTTATCCCTCGCGCACTTGATCATGGATTTCTCTCCCGCACGAACTCCTTGTGTGATCTCTAACAAGTATTCTTTAATCAACATCACCCCACACTAATCTCATTGTCATCCCGACAATGGTTATCTCCAAAAATTGAAGTAAAGAATAGAAGAATGGAAGAATGAAAAAATGTAGATAAATAAAGAAGTTTTATGAGGCTATGAGGCAGCCTCCTCTATATCAGTTTGAAGTATCAACTCTAGATACTCCTCCTTTATTTCGGCCTCCAAGGCTTGTCATTCAGTGAGTGCTTGTTCTACTTTTTCTAGAATGTCCACAACAATGGATTCCAACTCATCCCTCGCAATATCTCCTTTTTCATTCTACAGAACCAACACAACACTAGACATTGATGTCATTCTTCCTTCTAAAAGATCCATTTTCTTCTTTCCTTTTACTCCTACTGTAGCTTCCTTCTTCAATTCAATTCTTTGTAGATCCTTGTCATTCAAATTCTCAGTAATGTGTGAAGCAAACCCTAGTTCAATTCAGCATGCGCTAGGTGAAATTACATGCCCCTAACTCATCTATGTCACCTCGCTTTGCTCAAACCCTTCACCACTGGGACATAAGCTTGTACGTGCACAAATATATTCATCATGGTGGTTACACACCTCTCGCACCTTAAAACGATCACTCGGCTCTTTGCACTTAGCTTCTTTCAAATACTCTTACTGACAATGGTGAAAATGAATACGTATCCCATCCTTATATAATTTTTCAAATTTTGATGCATTTATTGCTCCTTCACCTACCAAATATCCCCTCATTCATTGACCAAATTCATTCATTCCATGTAGTATATCTTTACGCCCCTGACTATAACCTTCTAGTGCGCCTCCTACCCTCGGTCATAGACTTCTCTTCAGCTCGTACCCTTAACCTTGAGTACCTCGTCATTGTACCTTCTCCTAGTAGTTATCATGGCCTTCGCTTACCTCAAATACTCTTACTCGCAACAATGAAAATGAATCAGTATCCCATCCTTATATAATTTTTCAAATTTTGATGCATTTATTGCTCCTTCACCTACCAAATATCACCTCATTCATTGACAAAATTTGTTCATTCCAGTGCGGTATATCTTTACGCCCCAACTATGAACTTCTAGCACACCTCCCTACCCTCTCGGTCACAGACTTCTCTTCAAACATGCGCCCTTGCACATGAGTACCTCATCATTGTACCTTCTCTGGTAGTTATCATGGCCTTCACTTACCTCGTGTTATATTATCCCTTCTTTCATCTCCATTTTTGGTCACTTGCGATAATCAATCTTTCTTTGACTTTAAATGACACCCGTAGTAGCTTATTCCTTTCACCTTTCAATTCCCACACCTTGTACCTATATAACTACAACCACCCCACACTAATAGTATGTGCAAGTCCTCTGTGCATAAACATCTATCATATAGTAATTAGCTTCATGTGTGCAAGCACACTTATTACACGTAAACAACAACTAAATTGACAAATCATAGTGACAATGAAGGAAACACATTAAGGAAATACATAATGGAAACCTATTCTAAATGGCACTACTACCTTATCACAAACACCAAGAAGAATTATTTCTAGTAGGGTTTCAGCCTACTCTCGTTAAAGTCACCGGTAGTTATGTTCCATCAAGTGCTTCTAACTGGAAAGCACCTATTTCAAGTATGTGAGTGATGACATACGGCCCCAACCAATGTACTTTGATCTTTCCTAGATGGCATAAGAACTTAGAGTCATAAAGAAGTACCATTTGTCCAATCTCAAACTTCTTATCCCTTATGTTTTTCATGCCATGCCTTCTGCCTAGTTTTTTCCTGCTTCGACTCCATCGTGTTATGGCTCGTCACTCATCCAGTTGAATCATCTTCTTAATACACTCTTCTAAAGCCTGCTCATCAGCTAGACCTCCAACACATGCAATGCGCAAAGAAGGTAACATAAATTCTATAGGGAGAACAGATTTTGCGCCAAAAACCAACTAAAATGGTGTGGCTTTGTTCAATATCTTGTAAGTTGTTCTATATGCCCAAAGAATAGCTGACACTTTATCATCCCAATCCTTTCTCCCAACATCACAATTTTTTTCAAAGTTTGGCTCAAAATCTTGTTGAAGGCCTCAGTAGTTCCATTTTCCTAAGAATGATAGGGTGTATTTTAATGGTGTGCAACCATAAACTCATCTAATAGGATCTCGATTGTCTTATTCAAAAAGTGTGTGCGCCTATAACTTGTCAAGATTAAAGGACATCCATATCTTGTAAGAACATTCTACCATAGAAACCTAGTTGTTGTAGTTGTTGCACACACACTACTTCGTAGGTGCTACTTCTACCCACAATGTGAGATAATTTGTGCAAGTAATGATAAAGTGCCATCCAGTCCTGGGCGCAGCTGGAAAAATAGGTCCTACAAAATCAATGGCCCATTTCTCAAATGGTTCAGCACTAGTAATTGGTCTCAAAGGCATCTCATCTCTCCGCCCTAGTTTTCCTAGGCGCTGACAATGGTCACATTCCTTGCAATATGCATTACAATCTTTATATTGTCTCCCACCATAATCCAGCGAGTAGGATCTTCCGTGCGGTCACATCACCTGCATAATGGCCTCCTACAATACCACCATGGGCCTCTTCCATAATATCCGTGTGCTCATGTTCTAATACACAGTGGCGTAATACTTCATCTCTGCCTAACTTGTAGAAGTTCCGTACGTACCCAAAATTGTAAGGTATTGATCTTGCCATAACAATGTAACACGTGCCCCAATGATGATACCGGTCTCCTCACAAGGTGTTGGGATCCGAAAAAGATCTCTCAAGTGTGCGTTAACATCCCACATGCCCCACATAGCCCCTGCATCCTTTTCTTTTATCTTTTTCCTCTTTTCTATCCCTTTTTCACTTGAGTTACAAAACCACCACCCTTTCTGGCGGTGATCAGTCTTGTGACCGCCGCCCGAACAGGGCGGCGGTCTCATGAATCGCCGCCGCCGTGAGCGGCGGTCCTTTACGTGTTTTCGAGAAAGTGTTTTTAATGCGACTCGTAAAAATCAATGATTCACCAACTTTTTTACCGCCTTGGGCTTGCATTTATGTTTTTGGTCCCTGTAATAGTGTTTGGCCATTGTTTATAGTTTAAGAGTTCAGTTTGGTTTTGATCTTTGGGTGAATGAAATGCTATAAATAGATGGCTTGTGCTCAAGCAAATGGCCTCTCATTTTTGCTCTCATCTTCTAATTTCAGTAGCTCAGTCTATTATTTTGCTTAGAAGCCATAGTTTCAATTCATTACATGCTTAGTTAGCATTGTTTAGCTGTTGGTAAGCCACATATCCATCTTGTGCAAGCACTGCTGTTATTTTATCCAATCCATTGAAATAGAATAGCTTAGGAAGCCATTAAAGTTGCAGGTTTTGCTCCTCAAACAGGATAGTTTCAGGTTCTGGATGCTTTATGTTGCATGACTCGCAATAGATCCCGCTAGGAATTGCATAAGCCAAGCTCTGTACTCTTGCGCTATCCCTCTCCTACTCGCATTGTATTCAGTCAGTGTTCTGAGCTACCTTTATCCCAATATCTACTTCTGTTGATGCTAGCATTACACGCTTTTCGGATTCACGTGAACACGAAAGAACGAGGAGATCACACTGAGGGGACAAGATCACACACACCATTGGATTCGCCATTGTTCTGTGAGAATCCAGGTTCTAGCTTTTAAAGTTATAAGTTAGAAATATATCAAATACGAGTAGATAATCACTTCTTTTCAGTCAAGTTTACTTTCAATATTTCCAGGAAGCTAAGGGATTGATAGTTTCGAGAAAATATGATTCACGCTTCACTTCTCGAGGTAGGATCGAGAGTCGGCAAATAGATTAGGAAAGTTATTTCATTGTTTAGAATAGATCTACAAATTACATGCATAAATAGCTACACTTAGTTATTTTGTTTGTTTTAAGTTGTTATTTTAGTTGTCAATTCTAGATATTTTAAATAGCTGCTTTTCTTAAATTCTTAAAGGTTTCTCAGAAAATACAAAAATAGAAGTTATATATGTTCTAGATTTATTTTCACATAGTTTAATTCACTTTGTTGCAGTTAGATTTACATTATTGCTTTTGTATGACAATCACGGGACCTAGGGAACCCAGAGAATACGTATTTGAGCCAATTGTACCTCAACCCAATCTCGTCACAGCAATAGTTGACATAGACCAGAATCTTAGAATCCAAATCTTCCAAACAACAAATGATTTACGACAGATCAGCTCCCGATTAAGGGGATTAAATATAGAAGACGACCAAACACATACGTTTTGGTCAAATCAACCAAACTATAGATTACGCTAGGCAAACATTCACATGACTCGTAGAAGGGCTCGAAGAGAGAAAACATTTGGTTGTGATCCTTTGGTCCCATGCCAGATGTAGGAGAAATTATCAAAGACATAGATACTAGCCTAAGAATTCAAGTGGCAAGAACACTGTGAGGTACTCGAGAAAATCACATATGGCTATTAATTTTAAATATAGAGGCTGAAAAAGCATATGATTATTGGATACTAGGGATCAGGGACTGATTTCGTACATGACCATAGTAGGACCGCAACAACCAAGAGTCTACGGTTGCGATCCACAAATCCCGCAGCCTAACGAGCCCATAGGTGAATCAGATATAGATGTTGGCTTACGTACACTAGTATTCAGATCTACCCCACTTCCACCCACCATCGTCGAACAATTATCCTTACTAGATATAGCAGCTAACAAAGCTAGAGAGTTCTGGACTAGGCCAGAGAATCGTCCGTAGAGTCGATTGTATTCACTACCCACCATATGACCTTATCTGGAGACATACACAAAACTATCCTAGGTCATTTTCCACGTATTCCACAACCCATAGATCGAATCACGCTAGAGCTCAATATTGATTGGAGCCTTCGATCAGTCATCCTTACTGACCGATCTATCACACCAGTTTAGGTTAGAAGGGCCTTCTTTTCCTTAGATTCGCAAATTCCACTAGTGCATATTGAAGACATTAGATTGCATAACTAGTTTGTCTGCATCCCACACATATCCCATCCCCACTGGCTGTCTCGGAACGACCTCGGGAGGTCGGGTACATGGAAGAGTTAGTTGTAGATTCCCACGCTTGCTTGTCACTTTTCCGGCGTACAAAATTGGTTAACCTGACATGAAACAAACAACTGTTTCACCTTTTATACCTCATTAGCCTTCACATCAGCTTCACCAACAAAATTGGTGAACCCGACGTGAAACAAACAACTATTTCACCTTCTCTTTGAGAGTTTCATCTTCTTTCATCCACCTTCACTCCTTCCCATTATTCTGCGGGTATTCATATACCCCCGAATATGTCGAGGATTCGATGCATATGGCAGACCCCTCTTGGGTCTTGAGGCATACTACGCCCAACAGAATAGGAAATCATCACCCTCACTCTCGGTATGGGGTGACAACTACTCAACTAATCAGTTGTCAACACAAACTCCAAGAATCAGATATAATTCATCTTTTCAAACTGAGGAGTTAGATCAGCCCCCTCAAAAACAACAAACAGAGCCTTTAGGCTCGAATAATATGACGTTTACCGGAGAATCTGGTTCATCTCCTCAGATGCTACTTAGACCACAAATTAGTAGACAATCAGACCCATACCTGGTCTTAGATGATGAATAGTCAATACGTTATCCTAGGAGTGAACAACGCTCTCGGGGTATGTACCCACCTGTAGGAGGTTTACAACCACAACCCGAGGTCTCTTTTCAAGAAAATACCTCTATGCCACTGCATATAGGAAATACTCTCGGAGAAACTTGGCAAGATAGTGATCAATTCATAGCAGGATATCACATGCCTATACAACACCTGTGGTATACAACAAATGCCGCTAAGGAAAAGCACCGTGACTTCACCAAATGAAGTCATTTCAACGTTAGTAGAAAAAGTGAGAGGGTTAGAACTTGCTCAAGCAAGTCAAAATTCTCAATTCATGCAAGCAGGAAGTTCCAATCCTCCACACCATCCTAGCCAAGTAGACCTCCTCACAGAATAGGTACATTAGGCATGTTTCCTCGCATCCACAACAAATGCCAACTAGGCCCATCATCTCTAACACCATTCCTCCCGGTCTAGTATCAAACAATCCATTCCTGGACAATACCCCATCATACTTAAACATGTACTCCAAATCACCACAAGGAGATATGTTCTCCTCTCCCAGCATGCTTGCTCAAACACAGGTGTTTCCTTATGCCCCTACCAATGCATACGCTACGCCATATCAACAACCCATTCCACCACCACTCCCTCAACAAGCACCATCAATGGTCGAAACCTATAAGATAGGGACTTATTCAGAATATTTGAAAGAGCCCTTAGACTTCACCATACGAAGCGTCATGCTTCCAAGACCCCTTCCGATTTACCCAAGTACAAAGGTGAGGGAGATCCAAACGCACATATCAAGGCTTACGCCACAGCCATATGAGAACTACTCCCTTGGGATGGGGTTGTTGCTAAAATATTCCCCAAAACTTTAGAAGGCATCGCTCTTGATTGGTATTATAGAATACCGAGGCTTCATCCATTCATTTAAACAACTCGTTCGAGTTCATTAAGGCATTTGACATGAACAAACTGTTAAGAACAGGAATCAGGGAATTCTTGCACATTAAACAAGAACACAATGAATCTGTCACCCATTTCATCCAGAGGTGGCGTACAGTTCTTTATTCTTCGGCAAGTGCTCCAAATATGGATCAAATGGAACTATGTGATTTATTCCTTCATTCTCTCAACAGAGAAGTGAAGGAAGAAGTCCAGAAGTTCCCACTAAGAACTTACGATGAAGTACTTGAGAGCGCTCTTCGAATAGATCAAGCAGCGATAGATAGTGGTCGTAAGACATATGGAACAAACGGGAGGTTAATCACCTCCAGCCAGAACACTACAACTTATCCTACTACCACGAATGTCAATCAAGGACCTAAAATCCTTAACAAAAATCATGGGGTGACAATAGATGGAGTAACTGATCAACCTAAAAAGGTAAATACTGTGAATACTTCATTACCAATGAACAATCAACGAAACAATAACTTTACCCCCACAATCAATACAGTGGATTTTAATCATCCTCAACAACAACAAAAAAGCGAAATCACGCATGAGTCTAAGCCAAAACTCATTTGGTTATCAAAACCAAAATCAAAGCCGAAACAACAAATGCAAAACTTTAATCCTAATAGGAAATGGTTTGATCAGAGTTTTAGGCCACAATATACACCAAACCAACAAACCAGGAATTACAATCCCAATTCATATTGTGGTTTCCACAAAATTCGAGGTCATGACACTAGAACGTGTCGTGACTACAATAAATTCATGCAACATTTGCCAGAAGAACAAAGATAGTTCTTCACAGATTTGTTTTTGGCAGATCCCGTGTCACCACCACCAGGCACGCTCGCAGGGGCAGTTTCCCCTCAGAATGCTCCCCTCAAGATCTTTAACGATCCACTCCCAAATCACGATAACAATAGGCTAAATCTAAATGGGACAAACAAAAGCGTAATGATGGGAAACAATGATCATGAAGCCTCGACTTCACTAAATCCATCAGTTGCGCCACAATTAGGAAATCAGCCAAGACCCAAGATAGTCAGTTTAGTAGAACTAGACGCCGAACTACCTATCAAAGCTATAACAAGAACACGAGAGTATTTCTCTCAACCAAGCCCAAGTCATCTGCCAGAAACAGATAAGAGTCAACAAATAGTAGAAAAACCCATAGGTGCCTATGATTTAATTAACGACCTAACAAAAACCTTCTCGCACATTTCATTTTTGGACTTACTGAAGAATTACCCCGCCTTACGAGCTTCTCTTCTAGAGGCATTAGGTTTAGGTCATCTAACTAATATCACTCCACCTCCTGAAACACAAGTGAACCATGTAGATTTTGATATCCATCCTCCGGGGCAGCCGGATAAGGATGTCGAATTCATATTCGAAATAAGTAAAATGCCTACAGATGCTGAAATTACACGTAGAGGCGATCCAGCCTTACACTTACAAGTATGGGTTTATAATAACTACGTAAAATGAGCAATGATTGATGATGGGGCCATAGTTAACATAGTCCCCTTCTCTTTCCTTCAAAAATTAGGATATGGGGAAACAAATTGTTCCACCACTCGAAATACACTGAGAGGCTATGATAGCCTTAAGGCCACTTCAATTAGAACTATAATACTACCGGTCACCTTAGGACCCAAAAAAATCCTGACTGAGTTTTATATTATAGATCGGGAAACTAATTATAATATGATCCTTGGTCGACCATGGATACACCGTATGAAGGCAATCCCTTCTACATTATTCCAAGAAGTAAGATTCTTGCATCTAGGAAAGGTGTTTGTAGCCAAAGGTGATCCAAAGCCATTCGATATACACCTAGCTGACTTAAAGAAAAGACCAGGCGTGCACTCGGAATTTGAACTTCCAACAAACCAACTTAATAAACCCACTGACGCAAAACCAGAGGAGAAGTTGGTACCTACAATGGATCTTGAGACTATGAATCTAGTCAAGACAATCCCAGCCTTAAAAGATGAAGCTAACATTGTAGAAACGGTATCATTAGGAACTACTGCAAAAATCATTGAATTACTAGAACAGGATCTACCAATGTTCCTACCATTTGATTCTGTAGGCATGGGATATTCCCTAGGTGTTGGTTCTCTTCCAGCAGAGGATCTCTGTATGGTGGAAGTAGAATGCGCAAATACAACAAATATCCAGTTGTCCATATTCCCAAACTAAAAATTGACTCTCCATTTTGATGGAGCTAAATGCCATTATGGAGTGGGGGCTGGTGTAATCTTTACTTCCCCTGAAGGAAAGGTCCTACCATTCGCCTTCAAACTCAATTTCGAATGTACAAACAATGGCGCTGAATACGAAGCCCTCCTCCTTGGCCTCATTTTAGCCAAGAGGATCGGTGTTAATAACATCAGAGTGTTAGGAGACTCACAATTGGTAGCAAACCAAGTCTCTGAGATATATGAAACCAAAGCCGAGCACTTACAACTTTACAAAACAAGCTGTATTAGATTTAAGCAAGGACTTTGACTTCATATCAATTGAAGCAATCCCGCGAGAACACAATCTTCTCGCCGATTCTATAGCAACCTCGGCATCACGCTTTACTCCAAACAGTAAGTTAGAAGATACCCATTTCATGGTATCCCTTCGTGATGAACCATTGATAAAAGCAACGACAAATTCTCTTTTAAATGGAAATGAAAACAAGTCTATTATCCTAGATCACATTGATAGTGATATGACCACTCTGAATTACTTAAATGCCTATGCGGCATTACATCTCTCCTATCATATGATAGATTTGTCCTTAATTCCACATTCATCTTCCTACTTCGGAAATCCCATGATGGAACCTAGCGTATACACGGTAGAAAGTGGGGACGATTTGGATTTACCTCCAGCCCCACCTGAATTTGAAGAGGGTAATGCCTCTTTAATCGAAGAAATAATTGATGTTAACATCGGAACGGAGGATGAACCAAAAATATTAAAATTAGGGTCCTCGTTAACCCGGAAAAAGTAGAAACACACACTCATATCCTCAAAGAACATCATAAAGCTTTTACATTTAATTATAAGGAAATGACAGGCGTTGCACCACACATTGTGGTACATAACCTCATCACTAAATCGGATGCAAAACCGATTAAACAAAAATCAAGACCCATGAAGCCTAAGGTGGCTCTCATGGTAAAAGAGGAAATAATAAAACTCCTACAAGTAGGATTCATCAAACCAGTCGATTACTCTCAATGGGTATCTAACATCATTCCCATTCTCAAAAAGAATGGGAAGATACGCATCTGCATAGATTTCCGAAACATTAACAAAGCATGTCCTAAGGATGACTTCCCATTACCATCCATAGATGAAGACGCTTACAGAGAAGCACGTCTCTCCCAACTAGAAAGCCTAGATGAAACTAGGTTAGATGTTGAACAATGCTTACAAAAAAGCACGTCTTTCCTAACGTAGACTATGCTGACCGGATGTGCCGCAATATAACAAGAAGGTCTATGAACGCGACATATATGAAGGTGATCTAGTTCTAAGGCTAGACAGTCGGATCGACAAGAAAACCGGTGAAGGAAGGAAGTTCCGGCCTAAATGGTTGGGCCCATACCGAGTCATGAAGGACTATGGAAATGGTGCATACCTCCTATGTACACTAGAAGGTGAGGAATTTGGTGAAACAGTCAATTCCCTGCACCTCAAGCGGTTCTACGCATAAGCAGCTAGCACTACTTATATATATTTACATTGCATCTTCATATAGATTAAGATCATTTTGTCCGCTTGTTTCTTACATAAATTGTGATCAAGGAATTTTATTCTCAAAGCAATTCATTACAAACTCATGATGTTGTTGGCATAAAACTTTCTAATCATACCTCTCCATTTTCATGATATCATCAAATTATCTCGGAATCGTTTTATCAAATAAAGCTAGACATGGCAAAGTCTTAACGGTAACCATACCAAGATCTGCGGGCTTGTTCTCACTTTTAGTTTCTTCTTAGGATAGGTGTCTTGCCTATGGTTTGTTCTAGAAGCTTCATGGTGTCACATCTATCCCATATATATGTCTCTTTGGAAATAAGCACATACTGACATTTTACTCAAGAAAACGAGTCAAAAAGTGATTAAACAGAAAATTTTAATTTTACACATTTCCTTGCCCCACCAACCTTCGGTGATGAGCTTGCGTCTCTTACTAGTGACGTAGGGTTGGGAAAGGATGGAAATGCCCTTACTCACCTATACCTTGTCCATGGTGATAAACCCACGCTTCTTACTAGTAGCATGGGGAAAAGTATAGGGGGTCCTCTTGACAAGCAAATGTTAAAGGTTATAAGCAAACAATTCAAATCTTGAGGTCTTAAATCAAAGATAAATGAATCAGATGTTCAAAATTCCAAGAGAGTTAAAATCCTAAAAACCCATATTTTGTCTACTATGTGGCCATCTACGGATCTAAGTCTAGATAAACCGCAAAGTAAGTTGCATTCTAAACTATGAAGTCACTCGGGTAGAGTAAGCTTGTAGTGTCCTAATTTGGTTCCACCAAAGCTTTGTCTATCTTTCATCACTATCATTTCACTACACCTCACAACTTGTGCCCTTTCTAGCTCTTGGTGATGAGCCCTCGCATCTTACTAGTTGCGTGGAGTTGGGAGTAGGGGCAGGTTTATCTGCTCATCATACCGGTTTACCTTCACCACTCTGCCAAAACAAACATGAAGTATCAAAATTGCTTACAGAAGCTAAGATTCAAAATCACATTATATCTACATCATCATATGTCAGCATCATGAAACACAAAAGGGAAAGTAAAACACTTGCATCATTTGTTCACCATTGCATATATTCTAGAAGAAGCATATAAACATACATCGTAGTATACATAAGGAAACTGGAAAAGGAAACAAAGCCATCAATGCCAAAAGCTTGATCCAAAAAGAATATACATATATATATAAATGATCAACATTTATGTACAATGCCATCATGCACTAAGCATGGTCAAAATGCTCAAAGAGCCCGGAATATACAAAAGAATGTATCATACAAAAATATATGAGAGCCAAGTGGCTTCTCAATCTCTACGAGACCCCTCTGAAGGCGCACGCCCATGCCTAGGACTCTAGCTACGCCGGTGCTCTGAGTGCACGGAAGGCTCGGGATCTAAGAGGCAGCCGTAGTCTCGCCACGAGAACGACTCCTCATCAAGCGCTCGGCTATCCTATATCCCGCTAACTCTGTGCGGAGAGTCGATACCATCTCGGCTACATGCCGGGGGGAAAAGATGTCGCAGATGCCTACTGGCTCTTTGAAGGCTCCCTAAAGCATCCACGGATACTCGCGCGAGTCCTATCCATGGATCATCGGGGAATCAAGTGCATACCCGTGAATCAAATCTCACCACTCATCGGTGGTCTCTGCAAACAAAGGTGAAAACAAATTACAAACCAAATAAGGAATTAAAAGATACAAGATAGCAACTAAGGAGGTCCTAACAAAGAAAAAAACACTAGAAAGGAGAGAGGGTAACTTACTGGATCACCCGGCCTCCAAGATGGATCTATGGGGTCAGCGCCCACCACGGATGCCACTACCGACCGAGGAGCTGCTCCCGTGGCTGGGCAACATAGCGCCCCGCAACGGACTCATCCTCCCCACCATGGCCTCGGGAGAGTGGCTCCTTTGAAACCAGAGTATCCTCTCTCGCACTCGCTCGACCCTCTCGCCGCATAATATCCTGGGTATCGTGCCACTCAGGATCACTGTCCTCGGGCTCCTCCTCTGTCTCCCCCCGTAAACTCCTCAGACTCGGAGTCTACCTCAATAGGGTCATCGCTTGTGGGTAGGACCCACGTGAATCCGAAGTAAAGGTGCCCGAGGTACACCGGCCCTCCCTGCGGCATGAACAATCCTCCCGACCGCGATAGGAATGCCAGGACTAACCACTATCCAACCCTGACCTCTAGGCCCCCCTCTGGCCTCTCGGACTGATCTATATACTGGTGCCACTGGGGGAAGCATACCCATGTATGGTAAGCCAAACTACTGAGGAACTCGGCCAAAGGGGTGCATCTCCACATGCCCCACTCTGTCAATAAGCTTCCATGTCGTGGAGCAGGAGATCAAGGTAAGAGCCTCCTCGCCCATATACCTGCCATAGTCTGGTATGGTGTGGCCTCCATGTCGGCAGTAGTCAGGGAGGCAACTGGCTGATGAGGTGCTCTAAGCACCGACATGTCTATCCATCTGGCTGCCCTCACAACTCCAGGATCTGCCACCTCCACACCCCTGCCATAAGGGATGAAATGCTCATAGACCCAACTCATGACTAGAGTCGGGTGGCTCAATGACTACCCCTGTAAATGGACTACCCTGTATAAGTCATGGTAGGTGGTCCCAAGAATGTCTGCTCCCCAGGCATATATCCGACCATGCCCCTCTATCTGTGCAATAATAGGGGACCAGCAGTATAACAAAGTTTCTCCTCCCTTGTCCCCGATCAGCCTCGAGGAAAGGATCCCCATGATGGCCTGACGAAGTAGGGGGATGGGCAAAGAAGGAATAGATCGAACTCTCACCCCCTTCTTCGACCCCGTGGAGATGACTGCATCTCCCATATATGTGGCCCACTGTGTAATCTATGCCCGTGAGCCTGTTGTCTCTAGGGTAAGTTGTCTCCCGATGATCGGGACCCCCAGAATACGATAGACGTCCTCCAATGTAATGGTCCACTCACCGCGAACCCCTGGCAATCGGAAGGTGTTCCGATCTGAATCCCAATATGAGAACAGGTCACAAAGAATGTGACTGGATGGTATAACATGGGGCACGCGTGAAATGCATAGTATCTCGGCCCGCCAAGTGTGTCCTCCTCATCCCGTGAGAGGGCATCTAATACCCTGGGAGCCAATCACACTCCCTCTCTCTCGCTCCATCGGATATACTCCTCTCTCTCTCCTACATACACCCAAAAACACACAAAATAGAGCAAGTTAGCATCCAAATAATACTAAGAAAGTCATGAAAACACGTAGAAGTGCTAGAAAAGCAAAACTATTTCAAAGAGATGTTCCTTTTGCATTCGTGTAAAACCACCACCCTGAAAGGGGCGGCGGTCGTGTAAACGCCGCCTCAAGGGTGGCGGTCGAATGCTTGCCGCCCGAACAGATGGCGGTGGCGTGTAACCACCACTGGGCAGGCGGTGGTTGTGGTCCGAAAACCCACGCGGGTTTTAAACTTTAAAAAGCCTAAAAACATAAAAATGACCATTTTACCTAAAAACAAAGCCTACCTTAAAAGAGGTGCCCCCTAGGTGGACCTTTCAACACTAACATTTTCAAAAATTACCCCCCCATGACAAAGTATTTAGCATTTCAAATTTAAGGTGATAAAAGGGAGAAACTGAAGAAAACTAACCTGTGATCTCATGGGTCGATGTGCCGCACGTGGAGGCATGATCGCTATCTCGTCACGGACGTTTTGACTCTACTCACGCAAGAAACCGTCACCGTGGGTCCCAGAGCTCAAAATCAACCAAATCGACTCGCGCAAATGAATAGGAAAATGGGCCCACTTTCATATATATAGCACTCTGATTCGTTTTAAAATGACTTTTTCACAGGTTTGGAGCGCCGACGGAGGTAAGTTCTTATCCCCGCACAAATGGTACGTTCTCAAATGGTAGCATTTATTTTCCAAAAAATTGGATGGCGTCATTTCAACACACGGATGTATCAGGTATAACTTCAGTATAACTTCCTTCCCATTTCGGGACTGCCATACTGACTCCACCATTTTACGCCTCTTCATGGCTAAAATGCTTCTCCGAGGGGGCAATATGTACGTATAGAAAATTATAAGGTACTTGTACCAGAACAACTGAAGATAACAAGTGCCCCAATGATGATACAGTCTCCTCGCAAGGTGTTGGGATCCGTAAAAGATCTCCAAGTGTGTGTTAACATCCTAAATGCCCCGATTAGCCCCCCGCGTCCTTTGTTTTTATCTTTTTCCTCTTTTCTAGCCCTTTTGCCCTTCGCTTATGAAACCGCTGCACTTGCCCTACCCGGGCGGCGGTCTCTCATGACCGCCGCCCGAACAGTGGTGGTGGTCTTAGAATCGCCGCCATGCTCAGAGCGGCGGTCCTTTATGCGTTTTCCGTAAAGCATTTTTAACGCGACTCACGTAAAAATCAACTATTCACCAGACTTTTTTACCGCCTTGGGCTTGCATTTATGTTTTTGGTCCCCTGGAATAGTGTTTGGCCATTGTTTATAGTTTAAGAGTTCGGTTTGGTTTTGATCTTTGGGTGAATGAAATGCTATAAATAGATGGCTTGTGCTCAAGCAAATGGCCTCTTATTTTTTTCTCTCATCTTCTAATTTCAGTAGCAATTTACAGTATTTTTTTTGCTTAGAAGCCATAGTTTTAATTCATTGCATACTTAGTTAGCATTGTTTATTTGTTGGTAAGCCACATATCCATCTTGTGTAAACACTTGTTGTTATTTTATCCAATCCTTTGAAATAGAATAGCTTAGGAAGCCATTAAAGTTGCAGGTTTTGCTCCTCAAATAGGATAGTTTTAGGTTCTGGACGCTTTATGTTGCATGACTCGCAATAGATCCCGCTAGGAATTGCATAATCCAAGCTCTGTACTCTTGCGCTATCCCTCTCCTACTCGCATTGTATTCAGTCAGTGTTCTAAGCTGCCTTTATCCCAATATCTACTTTTGTTGATGCTAGCATTACACGCTTTTCTGGATTCACGTGAACATGAAGGAACAAGGAGATCACACTGAGGGGACAAGATCACACACACCATTGGATTCGCCACTGTTCTGCAGAATCCAGGTTCTAGCTTTCAAAGTTCTAAGTTAGAAATATATCAAATAGAGTAGATAATCACTTCTTTTTAGTCAAGTTTACTTTCGATATTGCCAAGGAAGCTGTGGGGATTGATAGTTTCTAAGAAACTATGATTCACTCCTCACTTCTGAGGTAGGATCGAGAGTCTGGCAAATAGATTAGGCAAGTTATTTCATTGTTTAGAATAGATCTACAAATTGCATAGACAAATAGCTACACTCGGTTATTTTGTTTGTTTTAAGTTGTTATTTTAGTTGTCAATTCTAGATATTTTAAATAGCTACTTTTCTTAAATTCTTAAAGGTTTCTCAGAAAATACAAAAATAGAAGTTATATATGTTCTAGATTTATTTTCATATAGTTTAATTCACTTTGTTACGCTTAGATTTACATTATTGCTTTTGTATGACAATCACGGGACCTGGGAACCTAGAGAATACGTATTTGAGCCAATTGTGCCTCAACCCAATCTCGTCACAGCAATAGTTGACATAGACCAGAATCTTAGAATCCAAATCTTCCAAACAACAAAAGATTTATGACAGATCATCTCTCGGATTAAGGGGATTAAATATAGAAGACGACCAAGCACATATGTTTTGGTCAAATCAACCAAACTTCTGATTACCCTAGGAAAACATTCACATGACTATAGAAGGGCTCGAAAGAGAGAAAACATTCAGTTTTGATCCTTTGGTCCCCAAACGGCCGGATGCAAGAGAAATTCTCACATACATAGATACTAGCCTAAGAATTCAAGTGGAAAGAACGCCTGTGAGGTACTCTAAGAAAATCACACAGCTATTAATTTTAAATATAGAGGCTGAAAAAGCATATGATTATTGGATACTAGGGATTAGGGACTAATTTCGTCCATGACCATAGTAGGACCGCAACAAACAAAAATCTATGGTCATGATCCACAAATCTCACAACCCTAACGAGCCCATAGGTGAATCAGATATAGATGCTGGCTTACGTACACTAGTATTCAGATCTACCCCACTTCCACCCACCATCGTCGAATAGTTATCCTTACTAGATATAGCAGCCAACAAAGCTAGAGAGTTCTGGACTAGGCCAAAGAATCATCCGTAGAGTCGATTGTATTCACTACCCACCATATGACCTTATCTGGAGATATACATGAAACTATCCTGGTCATTTTCCACGTATTCCACAACCCATAGATCAAATCATGCCGAGCTCAATATTTATTGGAGCCTTCGAGCGATCATCCTTCATCGACCAATCTATCACACCAGTTCAGGTTAGAAGGGCCTTCTTTGCCTTAGATTCACAAATTCCACTAGTGCGTATTGAAGACATTAGATTGCCTAACTAGTTTGTCTACATCCCACGCATATCCCATTCCCACCGGCTGTCTCGGCATGAACTGGGAGGTCGGGTACGTGGAAGAGTTACTTGTATATTCCCATGCTTGCTTGTTGCTTTTTGCGGCGTACGATTACCACCGATTAACATAAACAATGCCGCACGTATAGAAAATTATTTCTTTTCTAATGCCTTCATTCCTTCTCGGTGCCATACTAGTTCGTAGAAAGACAACAATGTCTTCTAATTTGGTGGGCGCATGTTGTAACCTATATAACTATGCAAAAGCACTGGCATGGTTTCTTCAATTGTTTGTGCTTCCTCTCCTTAGTTGATTATAGATAAATGGTGCGGTCCGTAATTACTTTTCCTCGGCTTCACCACAATCTGTGAAGTCAAACTCTTGAAATAATAGTACCCATCTACATATGCACCACTTTGTAAGATGGTCTTGTTTACCAAGTAATTCAATGCCATGTGATCCGTATAAAACAAAAATGGTGTTACTAACAAGTACTATAAAAACTTGTGCAATTCATATATCATTTGACAAAGCCTCGCGCTCTATACTTCTATAATTTTGTTCACTAGGAGTCAACTTCCAACTAGCAAAACAAATTGGATTATCTATAATACCTTCACCAAAGTTGAGCTAACACAAAGCACTAATGGCCATGTCGAGGCGTCCACGTGCACATGAAATGGTTTGTCCTTGAGGGAAAATGTAGAATGGGCACGGTAGTAAGTTTATCCTTTAATATCTCAAACGCTTGTTCTTTGTAGTTCTCCCAATAAAATATACCTTTCCTTTTAGTAATTCTTCCAAGGGTTCCTAAATTTTGGCGTACCCTTTGATGAACTTTCGATAGTAACCCATATGACCCAAAAATCCGCGCACCTCACTTTGACTATTAGGCGTCTCTAGGCCTATAATGACTTGAACCAAGTAGCTGGATCAACCAACAAACCTTCCTTATAGATTATATGTCCTAACAATATTCTAAATGGTGTAACAAATATGCACTTCTTGATGTTTAAAGAGATACTAATTTTTTTGCATCGTTCAAACATTAAGCGTAGATTGTCACAATGATCTTTCACAAGCCAATATATTGTCCAATCATCTAGATAAACCTGTAAAAATTTGTGAATAAAATCTTTGAATGTCTGAATAACTATATGTGAGAATACAATAGGCACGTTTTTCAATCCAAAAGGCATCACGATAGGAAAATTTTCCCCATTCAAAGTAGTAAATGTAGCCTTTTCCTAATCCTCCGAGCAATCCTAACTCGATGATGCCTAGAAAACCCATATGTGAAGGAATATATTTCACACCCCTGCAACTCCCTCTAGGATTTCCTCTCGTAAATGGTGTAGGGAATGGGTCTATTACACAGAAGCATTTATCTCCTTATAGTCCACACATATTCTAATTTTTCCATCCTTCGATACCGATCACCATTGGACTAACCCATTCGACTTATCAAGGGCTTGATAATTCTAGATTTCAACATTTTATCAATTTCTTCTTTTACCTTTTCACGCAAATTGGGATTCATTCTATAAGGTCACTTTCTAACTGGGCATGCACCATCCTTAAGATTTATCTTCATTTCCCCAAGTGATTCATGCATGCCTTTAAGTTCATGATACCCTTGAGGGAATAAGTCCTGATAATCCCTGAGTAACTCAATGATCTTTGCCACCTCCGAGTTTGACCAGTAGTCTCCAATTATGACCTCCTTAAGCTCAGCCTCTGAGCCTATATTGACCTTTTTGGTCTTCATTGGTTCATGATATGCACCTCTATCCTTATCTTCACTATCTAAGACCTCATGCACCCCCTGTGAATGGTCAATATCCAAATTTTCAACTTCCTCATCATCCATGATGTAAACCATATTTCCTTTCTCTTTCTCAAGGAAAGCACGTTCAAGTAGTATGGAATCCATTTCTTATTCCTTTTAAAAATCACTCCGAACTTTGTGTCACCAAATAACTCCTGAATATGTTCTTCTACTTTTGCTCTATCTCCCATAGTTAAGTGCTTGAAAATTTTAATGCCTCTTCTATTCAAGGTTGGGAAGAAAAGTAGTCAAAGGTCTAGATCATTCCTACAGTCAAATTTTTCTAGTTTCCAGTCTCTTGATGTATTTATTTGTATACATACCATGCATGTGCACATCCTGTAGCATAGAGTAAAATCTATGCACCCAGTGTGAAGGTGGTAATGCTTCCGTCCCTGTTGTCCGAGTCTCTCACACCGCTGAATGTGATGTTGAATAGGTTGATCACCATGATAAGTGTAGATCTCGTGTAGGTGCATTGTTCCTTAAAAACCTAATACATAGGGAGATCCAAATCTCTTCCCATTCTATAATATTATCTATGTGGACTACCCATCGATTGCATTGTTGTCTTCATGCAAGGTATATACTAGCATATCTCTTCTCTTAATTTGATCTCTCCATCGTGTTTCCATGGCTTTCAAAAATATAGGAAGATCTTTTTCCCTATATACCAAGGTATTGTGCTACCTATCCGTCGAACCAAATGAAGTCCATTATTGCATGCAACCACACTTTTCACCTCATGCCCTACTAGTTCATATATACCATGAGCCCAATTGTCACAAGCAATACTCGTAGTATCACTAATAGAATGAGAATCCTCCCACTATAGGATGCCTTCTTTTGATGGCTCATTGACCTCTAGGTCCTGAATAGCGCATACATAAATTCTGTTTAAGTCCTCCTCACTTAGAGGCTCAACATATGGTGTAGACTTCCCATCCGTTAGAGTTTTCACAACTCTTTCCTCCTTGTTCTCAAAGCGATATACCCCTTATTGAATCTCAAGTCAGCATTATTCACATAACACCAACGGCATCCAAGCAAGGCTGGAAAATTGTCTACTGAAAGTGCTAATACCTAAAATCCCAAAGTGAACTTGGCCCCTTGTATGGTTATAGATGCATCCTTAAAAACTCCCGTGGGAGTGGCCTTAGTCTGGATTGCCATAAACAACACATTAGATGATGGTCGTAATGGAGGCTTCCCCATTTATACCCATGCATCTAATGTAATCAATTTTACTTCACACCTATATCAATCAATATGAATCTCAACATCCATCTATCCACAACAGCATTTAGAGTAATTTCCTTGTCATAGTCAATGCTATCGGGGGAAGATTTACATGCAGGATTTGTTGTCTTGTTTCATTCTTGTGCATGAGTGTTCCCTTTTAACCAACTTCTTGATAGTGGAATGATGTTCTCCTAGCACAAAGATTTTGCACACTTCTCTCATATCATTGATATCAATTTGGAATGTCTCGATGTTGTCTTCCTTTAGAGACACTTCCAACATTACACTGTCCCAACCACTTCCTTCGACTTGCGGCCTTTTCGGGGACATGGGGAAAAATTAACCCATGGGAACTTGTTCTTGAGTTCCTCCTCTACCAAAAAACCCACATAATACTATTTACCTTATATTCCAAGAAAAGTAGGGATTTGGATAATCCACAACACTGTAGAATTGTTCCGTAGTTCCACCGAAACCCAAAAAACACGCAATAAACTAGGAAGGACCCATTTTTCCATTTTTTCTCTGTATTTTGGCTTGGTATGGGATCAAGGATTTATTCAAAGGAAAGGGGTGTTATAGGTGACAAGGAATGAGAGCAGGGGGTGAATTAATCTCCAATAAAATATTTTTCACATTTACTTCAAACCCTAATCACACAAACTCATGTAGAACACATCAAAGCATATAATTTTTTTCAATGAAGTAAATTGAATGCAAGGAACACAATATAATATCAAAGACACATATATCGATAGTAAAATTATATCCACACACACTTATATACATGCTAAAATCAGATCACAAGGTGTAATGTCTTCAACAATGATCTACAAGATATAATAAAGTGCTCTCAAGAAAATCAATGTCTCATCAATACATATGAAAAATTACAACTATGAGAATGTCTTCAACTTTGAATATAAGATCTGAAAACTCCTTATAAACCTGAAAATTACATCAACATGTTATGAAGATAGTTTCCAAACACAAGCATTCAAATATGTCCTCCTTCTCCAACTCGTTTTCAAATAAACAACACCAACTTTGCACTTGCTCAAATTCTTGTCATGAAAAATCAACCAGTTACTATCGTAGAATGGAATTCCAGGGGTTTTGGAGTAGGCCTAAATATTTTTTCTTTGCAGAAAAAGGGTTCCTCAAAAGAAAAAGGGGATTTTAAAAAGCACCCAAAAACATGCTTTCATATGCTTATTCATATTTCAAACTTAGGTACAAAATTTTCACTCAATTTGGTACAACCCATACATCAAGTAAACATTTTAAATTTTAAATATAATATTCACAAGTGAACCAATTAGGTCGTCCTAACTTAAAACCACATTACAAGTGCCAAAATGGCTCAAACCCCATGGGCACATTCTTAAAAATGTACTTACAATAAATGTATACTTTTTCATGAGAAAATACCCATTATTTATGAATAAAATATCATAAAAAAATCATAAATGGTCTCACATTTGATCAAACAATAAAATTATTTCATTTACTAGGCCCGAGATCATTTTACAAATCTCAAAACAGCTTATTTCACGCACCCTTTAAAGACCCTGGAAACTTCATAATGAAACCAAATCACATAAAATACTAAAAACCATTCCATGTGACCACTCAATGGAAATTTCATAACATTTAAAACACTTCTAATAAATTTATAAGTCATGAAACATCCTTCACTTCAAACCACAATAACATTTTCCTTCACCAGATCAACCTAGAAACCATTATTTGAAGGTTATCTCATAAAATAATTTATACATACATTAAAGACATAAAAATGGATTAATTTGATGAAAAATTCATCCCTCTTAACATTATATGTGATAGGAAGCATCACCCAATCCATCTCATGCTTAAAATAGCACCAAACTTTCAATGGAACACATCATGTCTTAAATCGCTAAAAATTATTCCCGCTTAAAGAATGTCATGGAAACTCTATTAAATGATCTCATAATGAGGCAGCCCATATATAAATATAAATATATATGATTCATCTTTCCAATGAAGTTTTAATCATCTCAAAATCCACCTATATCTAAATTTATGCTCATTTTACTTGACCAGTGTTATTTGAGATCCTAAAATTGCTCTTTGACGACCAACCTATTTGGACCTCAAAGAAACATAATCCTGCATTAAATTTCTCCGAAACCTCAATTTAAATCAATAAAAACTCTCAATCATCACGCACCATCAATTTTTCAAGCTACTCCTTTGGACCATCTTTTCCTAAAACCTTATTCTCTAAAAATGTCATTTTTAGGTGGGGACCACTCATCACCATGACCTTAACCATATATTTATGGAAATATAACAGATTCCTTTACAACATCCAATAATCACTTCTACACTATTAATCAAAATGTGTAATAATACTACATTTTCCACAAACTTCTCCTAGTTAGGGTTTAACTAGAGTTTTAGACCACTTTACCTTCTTAACATTCGTACATAAAATCCCCGACAATAAAATAAACTCATTATTTTTTGAAACATTATAAAATCACCATATAAGCTTCCCTAAAATCCAAAAGGTCCCATGAATATCACACTATTCGCAACAAGCATCTAAATTTTAACTTCAAGATGAAATTTGACTTGACTTTCACCTGATCTTACACAAAATCACTCATATCTAGAAAAATATACATCATGGGCACTTGAAATTTTTTAGATCACTATGAATTATCCCTATAACTATGTTTGCAAGTTAGATCCTCACCGTATAAGCTAGAGTCAATTGAAATAATGCAAAAATCATCAAGTAATGTTATCCAATTTTTCCCCTTGGGCAAATTGTTCAAAAAAAAATATTACACACGAGAGATGGAGCTGTTGGTTCGGTCATACAAGCTCACATCCGATTTTAAAAATTAGATTACATCTAGTATTGTGAATGAAATGCAGTTCGAGAAAATCAATGGCCAATGGGATTGACAAAGGATATCAGAGCTCAAAATGAAGAAGAATGGAGAAAGGATCAAAGTTTTCAGACTTTGCATTTTTGGCACTTTGGAGAAAAATAGGGCAAAAATTGGTCAACAATGTCTGAAACCCGAAAGTCTAAAATTTTAGACTTTTGGGTTTTGGGGTTTTGGAAACTCTCAAGCGTGAAGTTGAAAAAATCAGCCCCAATTGTCGAAATCCCAAAGTCCAAAAGTCTGAAAATTTAGACTTTCGAGGTTTCGAGGTTTGGAGACCTCAGAAAGTGTGCCATAAATGGAGCAAAAATTTCCAAAATCCTGAAGTCTGAAATTCCAAAATTCATACTTTTGTCAGATTTTGGGGTTTCAGGAATTTTGGGAATCATGCCAAAAAGCAAATGAGCAAAAGCCCAAAAGTCCAAGTCGAAATTTTGGACTTGAGTTTCTGGGTTTCAGACTTTGGAGTTTTAAGTCTCGAATTTCAAAACATGAAAATCACCCATCAATGTCTAAAACTCAAACCCGAAAGTCCAAATTTCAGACTTTGGGCTTTGTTTCAAACTTTCGGAACCATCGTGCCATTTTTCACATAATGACTCGACCTTGGATGGCCATATCTTTCGACTAGAAGCTCAGATTTGAGCAAGAGAAGACTTTTGAGGTGTCCTGTGTTTCTCACCTACCACCATAATGAAGGTATGGGCTTCCTTCTTGCCCAAAGAAGGCATGGTACTTGGAGGCATGGGTTTTGCGGTGAAAGAGAACCCATCATTGTTGTAGAAGAATTCAATGCATTTTGGGGGTGGTTGAAGCTAGATTTTGGATTTCTTCTATCTCCTTCTCTAATTCTTCCTATATATTGTAAGGATGGGCATTTTCTAAAAGGTTGGAAAAAGTTTCCTTCCACCTTCCCTTATTCTCTAATCTATAATTGAATTTGTGGAGTTCACCCTCCCATTTCAAACCTGTAATGCAAGTTTGTGCCTCTTGGACATCAGAATGGACCGTATCAAATTCTTAGAGAAATAAAAATAATTTGTGGATAATTTCAACAATCTCTTATGTTAATTGTATCTTCCGATCTCTCTTTGCAATCCTAGTTATCTATGTATGGTGGTTGTATTACACTTTTAATGGTTTTTGTTTAATTGCAAAGCAGGTGTTCAACATTCCTTTGGTGCATCACCTCTATTAATTTAGGTTTATTTTCTTGCATCTTCTTAACCCTGTCTCCTTGGCAAGTTAGAGTAGATTTTAGAGTAGATCCTCTACAAATTGTATGTGTGCACCTGAATAGAGGAATAGGAACTGGCCTTCATCTGGAGAGCTTTCCCAATTACAAAGTCCCACACTTTGGGAAAAGCTCCATGTTATGCAATCACATTGAGAGTTTCAACCCATCAAGTTACAGACATTCAGGGGTGTTGTGATTACGCATCAATAATAACCTCTACAATAACCCAAACATACCTCATATTCCATTATGTACCTTATTATAAGCTTTCATGAACTCATACAGCTCCAAAACACTTGGTCACACCTCTAAGCTACTATACGTACTCCCAATGAGCACTTGTAACCAAGTGAACCACATGTACGTGTACTGTGCCACTAGTTTGAGTGCTCAAATACCCTCAAATCATGATATACATCATGTCAACATGATTCCCAAGCATCCAAGTAGCTCACATTGCCAAGCTACGCTGTTAGGCATCCAGTATAGGCTTGCAAGTTAAAGCATGCCTCATCGAATCGTAATGTAGCAGTTGATGTACATCTAAAACATCATGTTAGCACAATAAAAAAACATTCACTTTCTCATTAATGTTGTTTTTCATCAATGAAAACACCTAATAGAACCACATGTAAACAATCTCCCCCTTTTTAATTGATGGAAAACACCCGATCTTCTCCCCTTTTTACATTAATGACAAATGCATACATATAGCTCATATTATTTACCTTGTATAGCTTCATACCATATTTATTTGTTTGGAAACATCAACCAAAGGTATCAAACTAACTCCATTTTCTTAAATTTTCCTCAACCATTGATTTTGCCTTCATTTCAAGCAAATAACAACCATGCTCCCCTTGGAAAAAAACTTCCAATATCTTAACATCATGAAGACTCATGAAAGAAACAAAAGCATGCCTTATTTGGAGCAAAAACCATTCTCCATCTTCTAGGCATGCAAAACAAACAACTTTTAACCACAACCATGTTTTTTCCCTTAAGGAAATATTTTAGAAGGTAAGATCTGATCCTTATCCATCTTACACATGCCAATAATGTTGGTTCCAAACATATCAACTTAGAAAAAAACATTTCTTTTCTAAAATCCAACTTTTCTACACTCGATACAAGCTCTACAAAGCATATTCTTTCTCTTCATACAATTTCTGAAACTTAGGGCCCCGCATGCTTCTTTTAGTGCACTAGAGCTAATTTTGGCATGTTACTATATGTTATTCATACCTTTCCTTGTCGGACTAACACTACCCCTAGACTTTATAAACTTGTCTCAAGTAAATAAGATGAATTTCATTTTTCTTACCTTGGTATCATGGCTTGGGAGTACTACAAGCACTTAGGGCTCGGTCCTAAAGCCCATTTTCACTCCATAACAGTCACATATAGATGACAACTTGCATTCAAGAGCTAGCACAATGTATACATCAAGTACATACCTCTTAAGTCTTTAGGCCTTCAATTAACCTATACATTATTTCATAGAGTTTTATACACCTTGTACTACTATGCCACCGAAACTCCCCTGTCCTCTACCTTAAAAAAATCTCAGTCATCACCTTTTCAAAAGAACCATATAAACCTATAAGCCCTAATTGTGTCACAAACCCTATTTAAGACTCTCTAGGTCATCTTAGAGCTCAACCTTCCTAGATATAAGTACATTTACTCATGCTTCCTCTTCATTTCTTTGATATTATCTAAGTCAATCTCAAAGTGCATAAGTGTAAGACATTTAGCTCTCTTCATATATTCCTAGAATTCTCCTTTTGTTCAAGATTCTATCTTTTCCTTTTGGACACAAAGTATATAACTTCATGCTTCATCTTCTCTTTGGTATTTGAGATATCAAACTTCTCAAATACTTATGTAGATCTCATCCCAGTTCTCTGCTACACTGTAGATGACTATTTGGTACAAGAGAAACCACAACAAGACTTTTCATAGTCATTGTGACTTGGAAACCATACGTACATGAAAGAGGCATATAAACCATCCTCCCTTGAGCTTCATATGCTTCTAAACCTTCAAACCTTTTTGATACCTTGAATTCATCTTACTCATACCTTAGAGTGACTGTATTATCAACTTGTTTCTAATACCTACTTCTCTGTAATCCATCAAGTATTGTGATTTAGTTTTCATCATCCTACTTGTGATTAAGAACATCCTTTATGCCTAGATTATCCTCAAACTTGTAGCTTTATCCTCTGTACCTTATCTATGCTCCTCATATCTCTATTCATGAAAACTGAAACCTATTTTCTAATATGGTACTATAGAAACCTTTGATCATCTAAACAAAGACATCTAAATACATATGAGTCTTTCAAGAAGCCCTTGAACACTCCTTGTATCATTTTCTCCCTTATTTATTCATGATGATCTTGAATTAAACACCTTTTCCATTATTTATAGTTCTTTATGACACTTAAAATATATATTAAACCCTCTCTACAACACTTGGTAGCTCATTTTCTCTGTCATATAGCTTTCTCACAGTCCAATACTTTGTAGCACAACCTTAGTTCTTTTTTAATACTTAAATACATACCTTGAATTTAAATTTGTCTCATGAATATTGTAGTTCCTGTGGATGAATTTCTCATGTTCATCTTGCTCAAAATTGTAGCGTGGATTTAGCACTATTTTTGACACTATGTGTACATCTTGAATCTTTAACTTTTTAGTTCATTATGACCTCTAAAACTCAAACACTCCCCCTGGGAGTAAGCATACCTCAAATTAGTATGAGATATCACCTAACTACATATGATCTTATGGACATTTTGTACCTTGCTTCTTAGACAATCTAAAGGCTTGAAATAAAAAATTCTTCACTTTGCACCTTGCATATGGCCTTATTAACTAGAACTTAGTCACTTCTAGACTTGTGCTTTAGTTTTTCTCCTCCATGGGAAAAAAATTGTCTTCAATGACTCTCTTGGTAACAAGAACTCCTCATGTTTGACACAATTCTCATCAGTTTGGTGATAATTATTGAGATCTTGGTGATTCCTTGACATTTGAATTCAGAACTTGTCTTTTCATTTCTTAAAACTACATTAACACTTTTACCTTGTAGCTCTTTTACCTTGTCAAATATCCTTTTCATGACATCATTATTATTGATTCACTAGCATAGTAAAAATGGTATGAATTGACCCAAATAATTGAATACAAACCTAGCTCATAAAGACTTTATACTCCTGTAGCATATATCTTTGTCATATCGTGGATTCTCCTTTGACTCGAACATCGAAGAACCTCCGAACACACAAATTACCACTTACAATCCTATGATGATACAACCTATCATACTAACCATCTTGATACTTCACAAGAGCATAAGGAACAAACCTTCACAAAATTTGACCATGTTTCATCAATTTGTGCTCATTCATATCTCATGCACACCTTTTCATGCCTTACAATTTATTCTATGGTTTCCTACATTTTCATTGAAGTTGCATCGTAAACCTTAGAATCTTCTTCAAAGAAAAACATTCCTAGTTTGAAAGATACACCTCCTCTAATTACGTCATTTTGCACTTTCACTATCAATCTTCATCCTTGTCGGAAATTCCAAGAATTGTAGCTATATTTGGAAACTAAGACCTCGAAATATTGAAGAACAAGTTATCTAGAATATTTTTACAATATTTTATCTTTGAATTCAAGGATTTATATCTTCAAATCCATCTATCCAACTATATCTCTCACACACATTGTGAAAGCACATAGTCTAAAGACCGAGAGACCCGAAATAGTACAAATTTTTTTACAGTTATGCCCATGATGCTTCATGAACACCACTATTATGACATTCTTAAAACACTTAAGTGATTATATGTTGATATGGAATCATGTAAGACACTTACATACCTGAAAATTTCTTGGCGGACTCAATATTTCTCAAGTTTTGAGCATTTCTTGGTCACTTATTACCTCTTGAGATGATCTATTAATCAAATCAACACTTGAACATGCTATCCATCTTCACATAGCTTCTTCAACATACAAAGAGAGATATGAAAACTTGCAGGTCTCATGACATATGACTTGACAACCGACTCATACCAAAACTTATGCTTATACCCTTGAAATGACATCGCAATACCTCTTAGGAAAAATAAATGCTCATGAACTCAAGATGGTGTTTTCTTACTTTAATGACATTTTCAAAAGATTCATACACCTTATGGACTATTTTATACACTTGACCTATGCCACTAAAACTTATGACTTATCCTTATAACATAGACTAAGACACGACTTTGACACTCGAACTTATCACAAACCATATATGCATTCAAAACAGATTAATGAGGGATTAAATGACTATGAGCAATGCTTTATGAGTTCATAAATATCTACACACTCCTTATTACAATGACCAAGAGACTTATGAGTAACCACAACTAACTTATAAAACAACCTCATCATAATTGAACTAACATAGACCATAAGGACACCTACATGAGATACTCATGACCATACGATTGAGATCATGAATTTTCACACAAGTACTCAAATAGAACCTTTACAACACACTTAGAGATACGATGACATACCTTATGCACCATGGAGAATACTCATACTAACTTAGACAGCCCCTCCTCACTCCAAAATTTCATTTGCACCTATACAGATCTAAGAATCCTAGTAGAGGTATATGACAACATGGAGGAGCTTTATGAGAGACCTAAGTAGGTCTCAAAACCTCTTCTTGCACCTTGATTGATTCCTCCTATTTTGATTTGAATTTTTCATAGTAGATCCCTTATTTTTCTCAAACTCTTGGGATCCTCTTGAGCACATTGACTAGCCTCATCCTTCTTCTTGTATGCTTGAGCTTGTGGCTGTGGTCTTTAAGTTTCTTTCTTTAATCGACTGCATTATAAAACCTTTAAATTCTCCCCTATCTTGTGGCACCTAAAGCATTCCACTTGCCTTCCTCTCCACTAAAAATTCTTATGTCCATATCCATTGCAAGCATAAAAATACCCATTGAATTTACTTACATACCTTCTTATGTTTGATGGCCCACTTTTGCAATATTTTGTAAGATGTCCTCTCTCATGACAATGATAATATTCAGCTCCATATATTTTATGTACATTTTTCTCCTTATTTTCTTGACATTCCTCTTCCTTCTTTTCTTCACAATGTTCCTTCCTTTTCCATCATCCTTCTTTTCAACCATGAGACTAAAAAACAATCCATATGTCCATAAGCACCACATTTATAACAATTACCATGAAAAACATCATACCCATATGCATTTGGCTTCCTGATAGATGATATTCTAGGAGGTGGAAGACCTGATCTCTCTTTCTTGCTTGGTTGCTTGCTTTCACTTTATTCTTATTCATTCTTCTTGGATGAATCCTAATTGAATCCTAGGCATGTCCTATCACCATAGGCCTTTTGTTTTTCCAAAATTTTACTCAGACTTTCTAAACTTCCTTGAAAATATAGTATTTTTATTTTCATTTTACCTAGATATTTCTTCAAATCATCTATTTATTTCCTCTTGATCTTCATTTGAGCTTGTGTCTCCTCAAGTTTCTTCATTAAAACTTTAACTTTTTTATCTCTTAGACTCATGTTTGATACATTCTTCTCTCTTGGTCTTCAACTCATCTAGGGCCTCCTCAAATTTATTTTTCAATACTTTGATAATCTCATCATGAGATCTAGACATCTTGTAATGTGATCACCATGCTGAACTACCCATTGTATTGTCTGCTAGTATTATCTTGAATTGTTTCCAATATCGAGGTGTCATCTTGTCACCAAATATATCTCTCTTGCTTGTTAGGATAATTATAAGGGCCCACTATAATACAAATTTTTGGAGGTGACATGGACTAAGAAGGGGGTGAATCATTCCCCGATAAAATCTTTTTCACAATTACTTCAAATTCTAATCACACAAACTCATGTAGAACACATCAAAGCATATAAACTTTTTCAATGAAGTAAACTCAATGCAAGGAATGTAATATAGTCTCAAAGACACATATATTTATATTTATGATCAAATAATATCCACACACACTTATATAGATACTCAAATAAGATCACAAGGTGTAATGTCTTGAACAATTATTCACAACATACAATAAAGTGCTCTCAAGACAATCAATGTCTCATGAATACATATGAAGAAGTAAAACTATGAGAATGTATTCAACCTTCAATATCATATCTGAAAAATCCTTATAAACCTACAAATTACATCAAAATTCTATGAAGATAGCATCAAACACAAGCATCTAAATCGCCCTCCTTCTCTAGCTCGCTTTCAAAGAAACAACACCAAATTTGCACTTGATCAAATTATCCTCATGAAAACTCAATTAGTTTTCATCCTAGAATGGAATTCCATGAGTTTTGGTCTAGGCCCAAAGGGTTTTTTTGTATAAAGAAGGTTCTTCAAAAAGATAAAGGGATTTCAAAAAGCACCCAAAAACATGATTTTATATGCTTCTTCACATTTCAAACTTAGGAAAAACCTTTTCCCTCCATTTAGATCAACCCATAATTAAATGAAACATTTGAAAATTGAAATATAATAGTCACAAGTTACCCTATTAGGTTGGCCTAGCTAAAGCCCACATTATAAGTGCCAAAAATGGCTCAAAACCCCATGGGCACATTCTTAAAAATGCCCTTACAATAAATGTATATTTTTTCATGACCTAAAACCACTTACATATGAATAAAATATCATAAAACATTCATACATAGTAACACATTTGATCAACCAATAAAATTATGTCATTTATTGGGCACAGTTCCCTTTACAAATCTCGAAACACTTGGCAGCTCCGCGCCGACTCCGCCATACGTAATCATTTTTGATGCTCATTCTAAATCATTTGCAGAGCCTGAAGACTTCAAATCTTTTTTGTTTCTTTTCTTTTGAGCCTCCGGCTTCTTTGACACTCTCTGCCTTGTTAGCCGACCCTGCTTCTTCATTTTAGAGCCCGCATGTAACTTGTCTGTTGGATTTGAAGTGTAGGTTCGTTTGACGGAGTTGTTTCTTGAATTTATTCTTGCAGGATCGTGTTTGATCAATTTTGTTGTTTTTTTTTTATGGAGTTGTTTCTTGATTTTTTCTCACGGATCGTGTTTGATCAATTTTTCTGGGGGAAAAATTTGGATAACAAATGTATTCACTGGTTTCGCATCTTGCATCCTAAACCTTTCCAACACTGTGTTCACATACTCTTCTTGAGAAAAATCCAATATTCTACTCTTCCTGTCTCTATTGATTCTTATGCCAAGAATTTTCTTTGTTGCACCTAAATCCTTCATGGCAAATGTAATGAACTGTTAGACCAAAACCTCAAGGCGTTAGTGAAATCCACACATGAGGATCATAACATCCCACCATGCTTCCATAGCCCGGACCCCAGGCTAGATTTACACCCATATAGTGTGACCCGCCCGCTTTATACAAGCCCCGTGCACGAACACTCCAATGTCGACGTAGCTACCCATGTCAGGAATCAAACCTGGGTGGTCACTCTGATACCAAATGTAATGAACCGTTACACCAAAACCTTGAGGCGTTAGTGAAATTGACACATGAGGATCATAACAGCACATGTATTTGCTAATTTTATTTTTATCTCATTTATATCATGCATGTTTGACCCTACCATAAGCATGTCATCCACATACAACAACAAAATAATATAGGCGTCATTATCTAGTCTTTTAAAATAAACACATTGATCGAATGACATCTAGAGTAACCTTGTTATATCATGAACCTATCAAATTTCAAATACCATTGTCTTGGAGCTTGCTTAAGGCCATACATGGTCTTCTTCAATCTTCCCACCAAATTATCATTCCCCCGACTTCATATCCATGTTATTGCTCCATATATACTTCTTCCTCCAAATCACCATGAAGAAAAAAGTCTTTACATATGATAGTTCAAGATGCAAATCTTCCACAATTACTAAACTTAAAACAATTCTAATGGAATTAATTTCAACAACAGAGAGAAAATTTCATCAAAGTCTATACCTTTTCCTATGCAAATACCTTCACAACAAGTCTTGTATTGTACCTTTTTTGTCACCTTCTTCTTCCTTTAACCAAGTAAACCCATTTGTTCTACAATGCTCTCTTTCCTGCAGTAATCGAACCAAATCCAAGGTTTGGTTGTGATCCAAGGAGTCCATCTCCTCATCCATACCCTACTCCCACTTTTTTCGTGTTTCTACCTGCATTTCTTCTTCAAAACTTTTTGGTTCTCCACTATCCATCAATAAACAATAGTAAAGCTCATATGAAGATAATCTTACTGGGAGGTCTACTTACCGTAGTATAACATCTCACAAGAATTTCTGGATTTTGAGGCTCTTATTGTTCTTGCTGATTTTGATCTACAAAATCAACACCGATTGTGCTAGGATTGATGCCAACTTGTTGATTTTCCAGCCCTTTGAGCACTTCTCTATCTTTTATCTCATCAAGTGCTACATACTCATACTTTTCCATCTTCTTATCATGTAGTTCTTTCCCCGTACATAACCCTTTCATTGATATTAACATCCATACTCCTAATTATTTTCTTGTAATCCAAACTCCACAACCGGAATCCAAAATCATCAATTTCATACCCAATGAAATTACATTTCTTTAACTTAGTTTCCGATTGGTCCTATTCTCTTAATCCATGTGAACAAATGCTTCACAACCAAATTTTTTAGAAATGAATAGTTTACCTCCTTACCACCCAACCCTCCTCTCGGTACTCCACCTTCCAAAGCACTTGAAGTTCCTCTATTTATCAAGTAAACAACAATATCTACAACATCCTCCCAAAGTTGTAAGGGTAATCCAAAGCATGCAATCTCATCCTCCTTGCACGCTCCATGATAATCTTGTTCATTCTTTCGACACACCATTCTATTGTGGTATTCTAGAACAGTCTTCACCTTACTGATTCCATTCTATAAACAATAGTTATTAAATTCATTGTTGCAGTAGTCTCCACCATTATCGATCTGAGACACTTCAACTATAAACTTTTTCATTCTCAACCAAAGCTTTCCACTTCTTGAAAGTATTAAATACATCATATTTCTTCTTTATATAGTAAACCCAAACCTTCCTAGTAGCATCATCAATAAAAGTAACATAATACCATGAACCACCAAGAGAAGATACATGAGTCGGCCCCACACATCCGTATGAAAAAGCTCTAACTTGTGCTCCTTCTTGGTTGATCCAACCTTGAGAAATCTCACACGCTTTTATTTCCCATACACACAATGTTCACAAAATTCCGTGTCTATGTTTTTCAAATCGACAACTTTCACTATTAATGTAAAATCTTCATCCCCTTCTAACTCATATGGTCAACTCTATGGTGCCATAGAGTTATGTTTATACCGTAGTAGCTAAAATAGAAGAGAGATTAGTACTAACGGTGAATAAATACAAAATACCTACTTTCTTACCTATTGCAACCACAAGAGCACCCTTGGTAACTTTTGAAGAATCTACTATAAATGTAACCATACAACCCTCATCTCATAATTGCTCTGAAGAAATTAGATTCCTCCTCGTGCTAGGAGCATGCGACATTCTTCAACACCCAAGTGTTACCATTCTGCAATTTAACATGAACACGCCTTTTCCAACAATGTTACATGGCTCATACACACCAAGATATACCTACCCAAAATTCCTTGAACGTAATCTTGAAAATATTGTCTATGAGTTGCATGAAATGAAGCACCAGAATCTAAAACCAAAGATTCTAATTTACTATCCAAATAAATAATAAGAGCATCTTGTAAAACATCATTTGTTACGTTTGCCTCTTTGTTCCCTTCTTGATGATCTTTCCCTAATTTTAAAAACCAACAATATTTCTTTATATGTCCTGCTTTTCCACAATTCCACCATACCGATCCTACTTCTAGATTTATATATTCCCTTCTTAGACCTTCCACAAGTGTCCATGACTTTTCACTTTTTCCTTTTATCTTCCCCTGTTCTCTACACTCAAAGCATTACTAAATGACACACCTATGCTTTTTCTTCCCATCTCTTCACTAAGAATCACACTAATAACATGATAAAACTTTAAAGTGTTTCAACCATAAAAAAATTACTCACATGACCATAACCAAAGTATTCCAACTTTCAAGCAATGAGCACAAAATCAAAAGAGCCCTAACTTCATCATCTAAACTTACTCCTACGGAGCTTAATTGATTAATAACTATGTTAAATTCATTCAAATGATCATTTACCGAATCATCTTCGAGATCTTCATATTAAATAAAATTTTCATGAGAAATACCTTATTGGACACGAGAGTTTTTCATACAATTTACCCAATTTTTCGATTAGATCTATTGTTGTTTTTCCTTACAAATATTAAAAGTTATTGTATCTACCAGACACCCGTATCATTCGCAATGCCTTCCGATCAAGGACATCCCATTCTTCATATTTCATAGCTGACAACTTCAAATCTTTCCCTTTCAATGGTAGATAAAGATCCTTCTGATATAGGTAGTCCTCCACTTGCATCTTCCATAGCTGAAAGTTCTAGCCATTAAACTTCTCAACCCTGAACTTTCTATCTTCTACCATTCCTCCCACTCAATCAAGAAACCCTATTGTAATCTTTTTCTACCAAAACAAAATCCTTCTCTGATACTAGTTGTTAGGATCGAAACACAAATGAGCAATAAAACGGAATTAAAACATAAATAAAAGAAGCATGCAATCACAAGATAAACCCAAGATTTAACATGGTTCACCCAATTTGGGCTACATCCACCAGAAACAAGTCAACCTTCTCTTTTATTCAATCCTAAGGAATACAATACAATTCTCTCTTTTTCATACACTAAAGAGTAAATCCATGCACATATATATAACTTGTGCACCTCTTTGTAAAAGTTTGCTTCAACCACAAGCAACCTAAATATCACATGTTTATTAATAAAATAAACATAAAGATAACTCTAGTCTATTAATAGGATAATTTACTATTTTTATCCATGACCATGATTTCCTCCCAAAATTTGGAAACAAGAAAATCAAACTCCCACTTCAACTAGAAGTCAAGCTCCACATCTTCAACAACTTGCAACCTTTTGATTTAAATCATATATGTTAAAAACAATAAACCTATGATTTGGTACCCATGCATGGGCATGCATGTCTCTATGGTACATTTTATGATTAATTTTATGTATGATGGTGCATTGTGTGGGGAGAATAGCCTCCGCCCCTCAAACTACACTTATGATAGAAACAAAAACTACTATTCTATTTATGTAAAGAAACAATCTAACAAACATTCCGGTAATATATGAAGGAACAAGAAGGCCTATTGTAGAAATGGTACTAATAAATCGGCAGTGTAACTTTCCTCGTTATAGTCGACGATTTTAGATTTATAAATACAACTAGTACCGAAAAAGTAATTCTATCATGGTGCCCGATTATAGTCGGGACGATCACTTGAGATGGCTAGTCTTAGAGAGCAACAAAAATCTCTTAATCTACTGATCGGGAAAGGAAACGAGCATCGTGTCTTTGAATCAATCATGGAACAAGACATGCAATATTAAATTCCCACCTTTATTTTGATTAGCATACAAAATCCCGATAATGACAACATCAATTTTTGGAGCGTGGCAAGGTGGGATTGCATTTACAATCATCCGGGTATGGGGAAATCAAAGAGACAATCAACAAGTGTTATTAACTAATTTTTGGTGTATATTAAGTGTGTCATCTGTTTACCCGCAATTATTCAAGCTTAAAACTAAAACGAAGCCTAGAATGTGGTATAATAAACAAGAATTTTGGTTGGGTTTAGAACATTAAATTGTGTTAGACTTTCCCCATTTTATATTTTGGCATGTACAATGTCCTTTTATTAATAAATATAGTGAAACATTCCAACCAATCAAAAAACCACTTCTTTATATATTGATAAATATAGGTCGTGAAGCATTTCCAACCAATCAAAAAACCACCAAGACCAGCCGTATAATTTCTTGGTATTACAATGATTGTCATTTTCAAGTTCCAACTGTGCCATTTATACATCTTAAAAACACTGAATCTACTGTGCCATTGATTGACGAGCTTCTGCCACCGTTTGCTTAAAACTTAGTAGAAAATTGTCCCATTTCACAATTAAATCGATGTTGCCATTTCAACGACTACATTCACTCCCACCGTATGCAGACTTCCACTTAAATATATAAAAATGCAACGAGTCTCTTCGCCTCTGCAAAAAAGCAACTTTGGCACTGCGTTTTCCAGAATTATGGCTGGTGAAAATCGTTATACAGCAAACGAAAGCACGCAGGCTGTGCTGGAACTATCGTATCTCTGCACATTTCCGATGGCAGTAAAGGCAGCAATTGTTCTTAAAGTCCCCGACATTCTATCCGCAGAGTCCACTCCTCTCACAGCCAAGCAGATCGCGGATCGAATCCCGGGGACTGCAACCAGCGAAGCAAAATTAGAGCGGCTTTTGCTGGCACTCTCAACCTACGGCCTCTTCGCCGTCTCGGGTTCGAATCCCAGATCTTACAGTTTGACGCCAATGTCCAGGCTTCTGGCGAAGGACGAGAATGGGCTTTCGTTGGGCTCCATGTTTCTGCTCAACACAGAAACGTCTCACCTCGAGACGCTGCAGCATCTTCACGAAGCTGTTTTGGAGGAAGGTGTGGTGCCCTTCGAGAAAGCCTACGGGCAGCCTGTGTTTCAGTACTTTGCACAGAATACCCAGATGGGAGGTATATTTTATTCTGCCATGAGCAATCCGTCGATGAAATATGTGCTGAAGAACTATGATGGGTTTAAGGATGTGAAGGTTCTGGTGGATGTTGGGGGAGGAACAGGGCTGAATTGCAGTATGATAAAGGCTGTTTATCCGCACATTTCTGCTATTAATTTCGATATGCCCTTTGTCATTGCCAAGGCTGCTAATATGCCAGGTAAGTCGAAAACTTTCGATGGAATCCACAGAGATGGTGAGATCGACCTTATTTTGTTTTCGATAAAATTTCTATGGCAATCCCGATTCTTCCTGTTTTATCTCATACTTTCATTTAAGATTTTAAATTTCTAACTTCTAAATTAGATTATGTAATTAGGTTAATATGTTGAAGCTATTTAAATTGCAACACTCAATTATATTAGGTTTATATTTAAAAAGATATTAATGTTTTTTTTTTAAATTTCAGGAGAGTTTAATTATTAATCAAAATTATTATATACAAATCTTATTTTGTTAAATTAATTAATTTTATTAATGATCAGTATATAGTAAATGGTATATAATTTACAAATATTAAAATCTCTAATTTAAGTCTCATTCAATTTAAAAATAAAATAAATTTATAAAACAGAAAGTAGTATTATCAGATAAATAGTTTGTGGTTTGTATTAAGTGACATTGATTTGAGTTTAAATACCACATAATATTACATTTTAATCTTATAGATAATTATACATATCTATTATATCATTTTGTTTATTATTTATGAGATTAGAAAACCTCAAAATTAATAAATGATACTTGGTGTTTTAAGTTTGTAGGTCATCTAAATTTTTAATATTCATTAATTTAATCTATTATGTTTTAATCATTATATATATATGTTTGGCTATATTGTTAAATATTAGTTAAGGAACAATGTGGGATGGTCCTTTTTTCAAAGTGCATATTATTTAAGACTTAATTCAAAAAAATAAAAACTAGCATAAATATCTTAAATAAATCTATGTAAAAGACACCTAAAGATATCAATTTCAAAGGTGCTTATATTGGTATTCTTATATAAGTAAAAAGTAACTTATATAAAATAAAAAAATCCCCTTTAAATACATATTTTACTATCCCATACAAGATATGCTGCAATTTAGAAGTCCTCTAAAATCGGTAATTCAACTAACTATAATATATATTTTAATACAAATCACACAAATATTCAATTGATTTTATAATTTATTCCTCTTAAAAAGTATTGAATTGTCTCTCAATACAATTTTATCGATAAAATTCCTTTAATTTTTGCCAACATTCATACGTACTCGAACAATAAGCATTCTTCAATCATATCTAATTGAATCAAGATTAAACACACATTCTTTTTTTTTTTGTTGTTCATTGATGGAAGCTCACCGATGCAATGTAATTCGAGGCTTATTTTGGTCTAACATTTTTCCCAATAATTTCGATAGGCATAGAGCACCGTGGAGGTAGCATGTTCGAGTCTATTCCTCTTTGGTGGAGATGCAATACTTCTCAAGGTGTGTGAAATTCTACTCATGTTCCCCCTTCGATCTTTGTTAATATGCTAATAAGGTGTAATCTGTATATTATGGCATCGTGTTACATAATTGGGATGACACAGGTGTGGTAGGTCGCTAAGCAATTGCTATTCGCCCTGCAAGCGTTCGGCAAGTTAGTTATCATTGAATGTTTCTTGGTGGAGGAGAGGCAGACATGAGTTCCAAGTCAAGGTTAGCTGCAAGCTTTGATTTGGCCATGATGAATGTTTTTAAAGGTGGCAAAGAATGCACCACCCCACAATTCCAAAATCGGTGGAGTCCGCTAGATTTAAGGACTTTAAGGTTGCAGTATTTGGAGATGTTCTCTTTGTCATGGAAGCCTACAAAATCTAGAGCACATAAAGGACCCTCCTTAACTATTATGTAATGAAGATTTTTCTTTTTTTCTGTGATGAAATCATCTTTCGCTTGGTTTTTAATGACTTCCAATTCCATTTGAAAATGGCATTGTCTATGTCAAATAAATTCAAAATTTTGCTTAAGAGAAGTTTTATTAAATCAATAAGTGCTTTTTGGCCAAAGATTAAATGGAAAGTGAAAAAAATTTAAAATAAGTTATACAGATTATACTATTTTCAATAAGATATATTCATTATGATAATATCATACCAACTTCGGGTAGTTATTACCGCACGTACATTGTAGAACATCATTTGCACTTATTATGCTTAAGGCGTTCATCCCGTGGAAAAGATATTTTCGATTGTTTAAGTCATTATTACAAGTAACTCTAATTTTTGGCATCTACTCGAATTGAAGAGATCTAACAACATGGGCACCAAATACAACCACATGTTTCGTTTCAGCCATGGAGAGATTGGTGACTGTAAAAATATCTTTACAATTTTATTTTTGGGCTTTCTTTTCTTCCGCTATAATGGAAATCCATATTTGGAGGTTATAAATAAATTGGGGAAGTGTCATAGACCTTGTCCAAACCCCAAATATGTCCTCTAATGTGGAAAGATGACTTTTCCCTGATTGTACACACTACTAGCCTGTTGGAATTTTCCAATTTTGCAAGTGGTAATCAGGAAAATGGAGTCCATCCTTGATCTGTTAGGGGAAAAAGAAAATTCTTCATGAAGCCTAGTATAAGGAAAGTTCTTAGTGGATATAAAGTTAGTTCACAATTTCATTTTCATGTGATAGTTATGCATTATATTTCTAAATGTTGATTTCTTATAATGTAATGGAGAAGATTGAAGATGGATATATAGAGAAGAACATATAGAATGAAATGAATATTGGAAAATAATTGAATGTCATTCTACCTTCATGATATTATACAATAAGAGTTCAACAAATACCAAGGTTAGGATATATAGATAGTGTTTGTAGTCTATAAGATAACAAATCTTTCGAGAATTTTATTGAATAGTTTATGTGTCTTGTGCATGCTTCCACATATTGCAAACATATCTACCATGGCACTTGTAACTCCAACATCTGATAAAAGTCCTTTTTCCGCGTGCTTTGGTGCATGTCCATATGTTGTTGTAAAGATCTTAGTTCGGTATATGCTAGGAGTATACTAGAGTAAAGGTGAACTGATCTAGTTGAATTTTATCTCCATGACCTCGTGTACATGATGTATCATCGAGATGAAATGTGAAAAAAAAATCAATGCATAGAACCAACTGCATCATATTAGTCACCAAATTCTTTCCCAAATTCAACATATAAAATATAGTCTTTATTTTAAAAACCAAAGTATCTCATCACCCCAATATATATATATATATATATATATATTCTCTCTATATTTATAGCTTTGAGGGACAATGTGTAATGTTTGGCCACTATAAAAATGTTAGGATCAACTTTTGAATGTAAACCCATTCATTTAGATATTCTACATTAAATGAACTAGATTAATACAATTTAATTAAATGATAAAATATGAGTGATGGATGGGGAGGCATGAGTGATGGATAGGAGGCATCAAATAAAGAAAAAAATACAACTTGTCTAATAGTATTTGGCATCAACATTAAATTGGTATCAATTTAACTACAAATTGGCTGTGATAAGGGATTTTATTTGGGAAGGGATGTTAGTGCTTAATTCTTCTCTAATTTAAACAAGTCAATGTTTACATTTCTTTGTAAATGAGTTTTTCTTGTTTATGTGGAAAACCACTAATTGTGAATTTAAAGTACAACTTCCATGTAGTTTCTTTTAAATCTCCCTTTATTTATGTTTGAATGTCCTCTAGCTTTTTGGTTTTGTGAAAGTAATCAACAACAAATTTTACAAAATTTGGAAATCGTGAAAACCAATTGAATGCAAGCCTTTTATGGATAGCTCTACACTTCTCCCTACGACCCTCTCTAAATCTTTCAGATAGAACAAGTCAATAAATACCACTATTTGTATCTTTACTCCCAAAAATGGTTTTCTTGTAATGGAAAAGGATTTGAGGGCTTTTAAAATATGAAGCATGTAGGTATCGAATTAACTTTGCATGAGAATATCTTTGATCATGTTTATGGTGTGTTCTTCTTGGGCCCAAGTGTTATTTCACCATAACCATATTCTATGTAAATCTCTTCCAATTAAAGGTTTCATGATCTAGAGTTTTAGTATATGTGGGGTTTCTAATTTAGGGTTTTCTTTGCATATAATTTTGAGATTTTCTACAAAAAATTTATATACAACATTATAATATTTTCTAAGTATTAATTAATCGCACCGATAAGGCTACAAGTAACACCATTGCATGATCATTATCATTCTCTTGGCTTCTCCACAATATGTATTTTGGAGGACTTGAGAAACTTGTGTTAAAACTTTGTTTTTAATTACCATCCAATCAAAAATTACATCTTTTTGAAGACCACCAACTTTCAATATGTATTTCAAATTCTGGAGCAATATCCTCACTTAACATTATACCTTCTCTTGTTGTTTCTGGAAAGTCAAGACTGTCATCTCTGTAAAGTGTGGGGTTCACCAATTCGATAGTATGGAAAAAATGGCACACGTACCAACACTTAAAGAAAGAAGAAAGGAGGATTCAAGACTACTATCACTCAACCTATGATAAATACTACACCCTACTTTGATAGCACCTCCACTACTACTTTACTTTACACTTCTTATATCCAAAACGATAATGTCATTCAAGGTGTATCAAATGTATTAAAGTTTATTGTAAATAAAATTGGCCATAAAAGGCTACCGCTCATGATATAAAATATGCAAATGTAAGGGGGTCTTCATGTATTCATGTTTACTTCAAATCTCATGATATAAGATTTGCAAATGTATATGTAGGAATTTGTAATAAATTTGAAATGTACACATAGAACCTTTCAATGTAAAGTTTCATCCATATTCCTACACTTCCACTATCAATCACACCTCATATCAACATGTTATCGAAAATATAAAAAGACTCATGCATCCACTTTGAAGGCTCCCTAGCATCCACAGACATTGCCTCTGCGCGAGTCCTATCCATGGGAATCATCGGGGAATCGGTGCATACCCTCTGAATCAAATCTCACCACTCATCGGTGGTCTCTGCAAACAAAGGTGAAAACAAATTACAAACCAAATAAGGAATTAAAAGATACAAGATAGCAACTAAGGAGGTCCTAACAAAGAAAAAAACACTAGAAAGGACAGAGGGTAACTTCCTCGGATCACCCGGCCTCCAAGATGGATCTATGGGGTCGGGGCGCCACCACGGATGCCGCTACCGACCGAGGAGCTGCTCCGTGGTGGGCAACATAGCGCCCGCAATGGACTCATCCTCCCCACCATGGTCCGGGAGAGTGGCTCCTTTGAAACCGCAGTATCCTCTCGCACTCGCTCGGCCCTCTCCACTCGCATAATATCTTGGGTGTCATGCCACTCGGGATCACTTTCCTCGGTCTCCTCCTCTGTCTCTCCCCTGTAAACTCCTCATACTCGGACTCTACCTCAATAGGGTCATCACCGGCTTGTGGGTAGGACCCACGGCAATCCAAGTAAAGGTGCCCGAGGTACACCGGCCCTCCCTCCGGCATGTACAATCCTCCCGACCGCGATAGGAATGCCGGGACTAACCACTATCCAACCCCGACCTCTAGGCCCCCTCGGCCTCTCTGGACCGATCTATATATTGGCGCCACTGGGGAAGCATACCCATGTATGGTAAGCCAAACTGGCGAGGAACTCGGCCAAAGGGGTGCATCTCCACATGCCCCACTCTGTCAATAAGCTTCCATGTCGTGGAGCGGGAGATCAAGGTAAGAGCCTCTCGCCTCATATACCTACCATAGTCGGTATGGTGTGGCCTCCATGTCGGCGGTAGTCGGGAGGTAATCGGGTGATGAGGTGCTCTAAGCATCGACATGTCTATCCATCGGCTGCCCTCACAACTCCGTGGATCTCGCCACCTCCACACCCCCGCCATAAGGGATGAAATGCTCATAGACCTAACTCATGACTAGAGTCGGGTGGCTCAATGACTACCCTCGTAAATGGACTACCTGTATAATTCATGGTAGGTGGTCCCAAGAATGTCTGCTCCCCTGCATATATCCGACCATGCCCCTCTATCTCGTGCGATAATAGGGGACCAGCAAAGATAACAAAGTTTCTCCTCCCTTGTCCCCGATCAGCCTCAAGGAAAGGATCCCCATGATGGCTTTGAGGAAGTAGGGGATGGGCAAAGAAGGAATAGATCGAACTCTCACCCCATTCTTCGACCCCGTGGAGATGACTCGCATCTCCCATATATGTGGGCCACTGTGCAATCTATGCCCATGAGCTGTTGTCTCTAGGGTAAGTTGTCTCCCGATGATCGGGACCCTGAATACGATAGACATCCTCCAGTGTAATGGTCCACTCACCGCGAACCCCTGGCAATCGAAAGGTGTTCCGATCTGAATCCCAATACGAGAAAAGGTCACAAAGAATGTGACTGGATGGTATAACATGGGGCACGCGTGAAATGCATAGTATCCCGGCCCGCTGAAGTGTGTCCTCCTCATCCTGTGAGAGGGCATCTAATACTATTGGGAGCCAATCACACTCCCTCTCTCTGCTCCATCAGATATACTCCTCTCTCTCCTACATACACCCAAAAACACACAAAATAGAGCAAGTTAGCATCCAAATAATACTAAGAAAGTCATGAAAACACGTAGAAGTGCTAGAAAAGCAAAAACTATTTCAAAGAGATGTTCCTTTTGCATTCTGTGTAAAACCGCCGCCCTGAGCAGGGCGGCGGTCGTGTAACCGCCGCCTCAAGGGCGGTGGCGGCAACGTCTTGCCCGCGCCCGAGCAGGTGGTGGCCGTGTAACCACCACCCAGGCGGAGCGGTGGTTGTGGTCCGAAAACCCATGTGGGTTTTAAACTTTAAAAAGCCTTAAAAACATTAAAAATGACCATTTTACCTAAAAACAAAGCCTACCCAAAGAGGTGCCCCCTAGGTGGACCTTTCAACACTAACGTTTTCAAAAATTACCCCCATGACAAAGTATTTAGCATTTCAAATTTAAGGTGATAAAAGGAGACAAATCGAAGAAAACTAACTCGTGATCTCATGGGTCGATGTGCGCGCATGGAGGCATGATCTCTATCTCGTCATGGACATTTTGACTCTACTCATGCAAGAAACCGTCACCGTGGGTCCCAGAGCTCAAAATCAACCAAATCAACTCGCGCAAATGAATAGGAAAATGGGCCCACTTTCATATATATAGCACTCTGATTCGTTTTAAAATGACTTTTTTCACGAGTTTGGAGCGCCAACGGAGGTAAGTTCTTATCCCCGCACAAATGGTAGCGGAAAAATTGGATGGCGTCATTTCAACACACAGATGTATCAGGTATAACTTCTAACTTCCCATTTCGGGACTGCCATACTCAGACCCACCATTTTACGCCTCTTCATGGCTAAAATGCTTCTCCGAGGGGGCAATATGTACGCACGAGAAAATTGTAAGGTATCTATGTCATTCTGTAACAACATAACAAGTGCCCCAATGATGATACAGGTCTCCTCGCAAGGTGTTCGGATCCAGAAAAGATCTCCAAGTGTGTGTTAACATCCTGCATGCCCCGATTAGCCCCTGCGTCCTTTGTTTTTATCTTTTTCCTCTTTTCTAGCCCTTTTGCCCTTCAGTTATGAAACCGCTGCCCTACCTGGGCAGCGGTCTCGTGACCGCCGCCCTGAACAGGGTGGTGGTCCTGTAACTGCCGCCATGCTCAGAGCGGCGGTCCTTTATGCATTTTCCAGAAAGCATTTTTAACGCGACTCATGTAAAAATCAACGATTCACCAGCTTTTTTACCGCCTTGGGCTTGCATTTATGTTTTTGGTCCCCTGGAATAGTGTTTGGCCATTGTTTATAGTTTTAGAGTTCAGTTTGGTTTTGATCTTTGGGTGAATGAAATGCTATAAATAGATGGCTTGTGCTCAAGCAAATGGCCTCTCATTTTTTTCTCTCATCTTCTAATTTCAGTAGCTCAGTCTATTATTTTGCTTAGAAGCCATAGTTTCAATTCATTGCATGCTTAGTTAGCATTGTTTAGCTATTGGTAAGCCACATATCCATCTTGTGCAAGCACTGCTGTTATTTTATCCAATCCATTGAAATAGAATAGCTTAGGAAGCCATTAAAGTTGCAGGTCTTGCTCCTCAAATAGGATAGTTTTAGGTTTTGGACGCTTTATGTTGCATGACTCGCAATAGATCCCGCTAGGAATTACATAATCCAAGCTCTGTACTCTTGCGCTATCCCTCTCCTACTCGCATTGTATTCAGTCAGTGTTCTAAGCTGCCTTTATCCCAATATCTACTTTTGTTGATGCTAGCATTACACGCTTTTCTGGATTCACGTGAACATGAAAGAACAAGGAGATCACACTGAGGGGACAAGATCACACACACCATTGGATTCGCCATCGTTCTACTGAGAATCCGTGTTCTAGCTTTCAAAGTTATAAGTTAGAAATATATCAAATACGGTAGATAATCACTTCTTTTTAGTCAAGTTTACTTTCGATATTGCGAAGGAAGATGTGGGGATTGATAGTTTCTAAGAAACTATGATTCACTCTTCACTTCGAGGTAGGATCAAGAGTCGGCAAATAGATTAGGAAAGTTATTTCATTGTTTAGAATAGATCTGTAAATTACACAGACAAATAGCTACACTCAGTTATTTTGTTTGTTTTAAGTTGTTATTTTAGTTGTCAATTCTAGATATTTTAAATAGCTACTTTCTTAAATTCTTAAAGGTTTCTCAGAAAATACAAAAATAGAAGTTATATATGTTCTAGATTTATTTTCATATAGTTTAATTCACTTTGTTACAGTTAGATTTACATTATTGCTTTTGTATGACAATCACGGGACCTAGGGAACCCAGAGAATACGTATTTGAGCCAATTGTGCCTCAACCCAATCTCGTCACAGCAATAGTTGACATAGACCAGAATTTTCCCCATTCGGTAGTAAATGTAGCCTTTTCCTAATCCTCTGAGCAATCCTAACCTGATGATGCCTAGAAAACCCATATGTGAAGGAATATATTTCACACCTGCAACTCCCTCTAGGATTTCCTCTGTAAATGGTGTAGGGAATGGGTCTATTACACAGGAAGCATTTATCTCCTTATAGTCCACACATATTCTAATTTTTCCATCCTTCTTGATACTGATCACCATTGGACTAACCCATTCTGACTTATCAAGGGGCTTGATAATTCTAGATTTCAACATTTTATCAATTTCTTCTTTTACCTTTTCACGCAAATTGGGATTCATTCTATAAGGTCACTTTCTAAGCTGGGCATCCACCATCGTTAAGATTTATCTTCATTTCCCAAGTGATTCATGCATGCCTTTAAGTTCATGATACCCTTGAGGGAATAAGTCCCGATAATCCCCGAGTAACTCAATGATCTTTGCCACCTCGAGTTTGACCGGTAGTCTCCAATTATGACCTCCGTAAGCTCGGCCTCCGAGCCTATATTGACCTTTTTGGTCTTCATTGGTTCATGATATGCACCTCTATCCTTATCTTCACTATCTAAGACCTCATGCACCCCCCCCGTGAATGGTCAATATCCAAATTTTCAACTTCCTCATCATCCATGATGTAAACCATATTTCCTTTCTCTTTCTCAAGGAAAGCACGTTCAAGTAGTATGGAATCCATTTCTTATTCCTTTTTAAAAATCACTCCGAACTTTGTGTCACCAAATAACTCCTGAATATGTTCTTCTACTTTTGCTCTATCTCCCATAGTTAAGTGCTTGAAAAATTTTAATGCCTCTTCTATTCAAGGTTGGGAAGAAAAGTAGTCAAAGGTCTAGATCATTCCTACAGTCAAATTTTTCTAGTTTCCAGTCTCTTGATGTATTTATTTGTATACATACCATGCATGTGCACATCCTTGTAGCATAGAGTAAAATCTATGCACCCAGAGTGAAGGTGGTAATGCTTCTGTCCTGTTGTCCAGAGTCTCTCACACTGCTGAATGTGATGTTGAATAGGTTGATCACCATGATAAGTGTAGATCTGTGTAGGTGCATTGTTCCTTAAAAACCTAATACATAGGGAGATCCAAATCTCTTCCCATTCTATAATATTATCTATGTGGACTACCCATCAGTGCATTGTTGTCTTGCGCAAGGTATATACTAGCATATCTCTTCTCTTAATTTGATCTCTCCATCGTGTTTCCATGGCTTTAAAAAATACATGAAGATCTTTTTCCCTATATACCAAGGTATTGTGCTACCTATCCGTCGAACCAAATGAAGTCCATTATTGCATGCAACCACTCTTTTCACCTCATTCCATACTAGTTCATATATACCATGAGCCCAATTGTCACAAGCAATACTCGTAGTATCACTAATAGAATGAGAATCCTCCCATTGTAGGATGCCTTATTTTGATGGCTCATTGACCTCTAGGTCTGCATAGCGCGTACATAAATTTTGTTTAAGTCCTCCTCACTTAGAGGCTCAACATATGGCGTAGACTTCCCATCTGTTAGAGTTTTCACAACTCTTTCCTCCTTGTTCTCAAAGCTGATATACCCCTTATTGAATCTCAAGTCAGCATTATTCACATAACACCAACGGCATCCAAGCAAGGCTGGAAAATTGTCTACTTCTGAAAGTGCTAATACCTAAAAATCCCCAGTGAACTTGGCCCCTTGTATGGTTATAGATGCATCCTTAAAAACTCCCTGTGGGAGTGGCCTTAGTCTGGATTGCCATAAACAACACATTAGATGATGGTGTAATGGAGGCTTCCCCATTTATACCCATGCATCTAATGTAATCACTTTTACTTCCACACCTATATCAATCAATATGAATCTCAACATCCATCTATCCACAACAGCATTTAGAGTAATTTCCTTGTCATAGTCAATGCTATCAGGGGGAAGATTTACATGCAGGATTTGTTGTCTTGTTTGATTCTTGTGCACTGAGTGTTCCCTTTTAACCAACTTCTTGATAGTGGAATGATGTTCTCCTAGCACGGTATTTTGCACACTTCTCTCATATCATTGATATCAATTTGGAATGTCTCGATGTTGTCTTCCTTCGAGACACTTCCAACATTACCTGTCCCAACCACTTCCTTCGACTTGCGGCCTTTTGGGGACATGGAGAAAAATTAACCAATGGGAACCTGTTCTTGAGTTCCTCCTCTACCAAAAAACCCACATAATACTATTTACCTTATATTCCAAGAAAAGTGGGGATGTGGATAACCCACAACACTGTAGAATTGTTCCGCTAGTTCCACCGAAACCCAAAAACACGCAATAAACTAGGAAGGACCCATTTTTCCATTTTTTCTTGGTATTTTGGCTAGGTATGGGATCAAGGATTTATTCAAAGGAAAGGGGTGTTATAGGTGACAAGGACTAAGAGCAGGGGGTGAATTAATCTCCAATAAAATATTTTTCACATTTACTTCAAACCCTAATCACACAAACTCATGTAGAACACATCAAAGCATATAATTTTTTTCAATGAAGTAAATTGAATGCAAGGAACACAATATAATATCAAAGACACATATATCGATAGTAAAATTATATCCATGCACACTTATATACATGCTAAAATCAGATCACAAGGTGTAATGTCTTCAACAATGATCTACAAGATATAATAAAGTGCTCTCAAGAAAATCAATGTCTCATCAATACATATGAAAATTACAACTATGAGAATGTCTTCAAATTTGAATATAAGATCTGAAAACTCCTTATAAACCTGAAAATTACATCAACATGTTATGAAGATAGTTTCCAAACACAAGCATTCAAATATGTCCTCCTTCTCCAACTCGTTTTCAAATAAACAACACCAACTTTGCACTTGCTCAAATTCTTGTCATGAAAAATCAACCGATTACTATCGTAGAATGGAATTCCGGGGTTTTGGAGTAGGCCTAAATATTTTTTTCTTTGCAGAAAAAGGGTTCCTCAAAAGAATAAGGGGATTTTAAAAAGCACCCAAAACATGCTTTCATATGCTTATTCATATTTCAAACTTAGGTACAAAATTTTCACTCAATTTGGTACAACCCATACATCAAGTAAACATTTTAAATTTTAAATATAATATTCACAAGTGAACCAATTAGGTCGTCCTAACTTAAAACCACATTACAAGTGCCAAAAATGGCTCAAACCCCATGGGCACATTCTTAAAAATGTACTTACAATAAATGTATACTTTTTCATGAGAAAATACCCATTATTTATGAATAAAATATCATAAAAAAATCATAAATGGTCTCACATTTGATCAAACAATAAAATTATTTCATTTACTAGGCCCAGATCATTTTACAAATCTCAAAACAGTTATTTCATGCACCCTTTAGCACCCTGGAAACTTCATAATGAAACCAAATCACATAAAATACTAAAAACCATTCCATGTGACCACTCAATGGAAATTTCATAACATTTAAAACACTTCTAATAAATTTTTAAGTCATGAAACATCCTTCACTTCAAACCACAATAGCATTTTCCTTCACCAGATCAACCTAGCAAAACCATTATTTCTGAAGGTTATCTCATAAAATAATTTATACATACATTAAAGACATAAAAATGGATTAATTTGATGAAAATTTCATCCTTCTTAACTTTATATGTGATAGGAATCATCACCCAATCCATCTCATGCTTTAAATAGCACCAAACTTTCAATGGAACACATCATGTCTTAAACTGCTAAAAATTATTCCCGCTTAAAGAATGTCATGGAAACTCTATTAAATGATCTCATAATGAGGCAGCCCATATATAAATATAAATATATATGATTCATCTTTCCAATGAAGTTTTAATCATCTCAAAAATCCACCTATATCTAAATTTATGCTCATTTTACTTGACCGTGTTATTTGAGATCCTAAAATTGCTCTTTGACCAGATACCAACCTATTTGGACCTCAAAGAAACATAATCCTGCATTAAATTTCTCCGAAACCTCAATTTAAATCAATAAAAAACTCTCAATCATCACGCACCATCAATTTTTCAAGCTACTCCTTTGGACCATCTTTTCCTAAAACCTTATTCTCTAAAAAATGTCATTTTTAGGTGGGGACCACTCATCACCATGACCTTAACCATATATTTATGGAAATATAACAGATTCCTTTACAACATCCAATAATCACTTCTACACTATTAATCAAAAATGTGTAATAATACTACATTTTCCACAAACTTCTCCTAGTTAGGGTTTAACTAGAGTTTTAGACCACTTTACCTTCTTAACATTCGTACATAAAATCCTGACAATAAAATAAACTCATTATTTTTTTGAAACATTATAAAATCACCATATAAGCTTCCCTAAAATCCAAAAGGTCCCATGAAAATCACACTATTCGCAACAAGCATCTAAATTTTAACTTCAAGATGAAATTTGACTTGACTTTCACCAGTCTTACAAAATCACTCATATCTAGAAAAATATACATCATGGGCACTTGAATTTTTTTAGATCACTATGAATTATCCCTATAACTATGTTTGCAAGTTAGATCCTCACCGTATAAGCTAGAGTCAATTGAAATAATGCAAAAATCATCAAGTAAGCTGTTATCCAATTTTTCCCCTTGGGCAAATTGTTCAAAAAAATATTACACACGAGAGATGGAGCTGTTGGTTCGAGTCCATACAAGCTCACATCCGATTTTAAAAATTAGATTACATCTAGTATTGTGAATGAAATGCAGAGTTCAGAAAATCAATGGCCAATGGGATTGACAAAGGATATCAGAGCTCAAAATGAAGAAGAATGGAGAAAGGATCAAAGTTTTCAGACTTCGCATTTTTGGCACTTTGGAGAAAAATAGGGCAAAAATTGTTCAACAATGTCTGAAACCCGAAAGTCTAAAATTTTAGATTTTTGGGTTTTGGGGTTTTGGAAACTCTCAAGCGTGAAGTTGGAAAATCGGCCCCAATTGTCTGAAATCCCAAAGTCCAAAAGTCTGAAAATTTAGACTTTCGAGGTTTCGAGGTTTCGGAGACCTCGAGAAAGTGTGCCATAAATGGAGCAAAAATTTCCAAAATCCTGAAGTATGAAATTCCAAAAATTCATACTTTCAGGATTTCAGGGTTTCAGGAATTTTGGGAATCATGCCAAAAAAGCAGCGAGCAAAAAGCCCAAAAGTCTGAAGTCTGAAATTTTGGACTTCGAGTTTTGGGGTTTCAGACTTTGGAGTTTCGGAAGTCTCGAATTTCAAAACATGAAAATCACCCATCAATGTCTAAAACTCTGAAACCTGAAAGTCCAAATTTCAGACTTTGGGCTTTCGGGTTTCAAACTTTCGGAACCATCAGGCCATTTTTCACATAATGACAGCTCGACCTTCAGATGGCCATATCTTTCGACTAGAAGCTTAGATTTGAGCAAGAGAAGACTTTTTGAGGTGTCCCAGGTTTCTCACCTACCACCATAATGAAGGTATGGGCTTCCTTCTTGCCCAGCAAGGCATGGTACTTGGAGGCATGGGTTTTGCAGTAGAACCCATCATTGTTGTAGAAGAATTCAATGCATTTTGGGGGTGGTTGAAGCTAGATTTTGGATTTCTTCTATCTCCTTCTCTAATTCTTCCTATATATTGTAAGGAGGGGCATTTTCTAAAAGGTTGGAAAAATTTTCCTTGCACCTTCCCTTATTCTCTAATCTATAATTGAATTTGTGGAGTTCAAACCTCCCATTTCAAACTGTAATGCAAGTTTGTGCCTCTTGGCCATTGTAATGGACTGTATCAAATTCTTGGAGAAATAAAAATAATTCTGTGGATGATTTCAACCCTCTCTTATGTTCATTGTATCTTCCTGATCTCTCTTTGCAATCCTAGTTATCTATGCATGGTGGTTATATTACACTTTTAATGGTTTGTGTTTAATTGCAAAGCGGTGTTCAACATTCCTTTGGTGCATCACCTCTATTAATTTAGGTTTATTTTCTTGCATCTTCTTAACCCTGTCTCCTTGGCAAGTTAGAGTAGATTTTAGAGTAGATCCTCTACAAATTGTATGTGTGCACCTGAATAGAGGAATAGGAACTGGCCTTCATCTAGAGAGCTTTCCCAATTACAAAGTCCCACACTTTGGGAAAAGCTCCATGTTATGCAATCACACTGATAGTTTCAACCCATCAAGTTGCATACATTCAGGGGTGTTGTGATTACGCATCAATAATAACCTCTACAATAACCCAAACATACCTCATATTCCATTATGTACCTTATTATAAGCTTTCATGAACTCATACAGCTCCAAAACACTTGGTCACACCTCTAAGCTACTATACGTACTCCCAATGAGCACTTGTAACCAAGTGAACCACATGTACGTGTACTGTGCCACTAGTTTGAGTGCTCAAATACCCTCAAATCATGATATACATCATGTCAACATGATTCCCAAGCATCCAAGTAGCTCACATTGCCAAGCTACGCCTGTTAGGCATCTGTATAGGCTTGCATTTTAAAGCATGCCTCATCGAATCGTAATGTAGCAGTTGATGTACATCTAAAACATCATGTTAGCACAATAAAAAAACATTCACTTTCTCATTAATGTTGTTTTTCATCAATGAAAACACCTAATAGAACCACATGTAAACAATCTCCCCTTTTTAATTGATGGAAAACACCCTGATCTTCTCCCCTTTTTACATTAATGACAAATGCATACATATAGCTCATATTATTTACCTTGTATAGCTTCATACCATATTTATTTGTTTGGAAACATCAACCAAAGGTATCAAACTAACTCCATTTTCTTAAATTTTCCTCAACCATTGATTTTGCCTTCATTTCAAGCAAATAACAACCATGCTCCCCTTGGAAAAAAAACTTCCAATATCTTAACATCATGAAGACTCATGAAAGAAACAAAAGCATGCCTTATTTGGAGCAAAAAAACCATTCTCCATCTTCTAGGCATGCAAAACAAACAACTTTTAACCACAACCATGTTTTTTCCCTTAAGGAAATATTTTAGCAGCGTAAGATCTGATCCTTATCCATCTTACACATGCCAATAATGTTGGTTCCAAACATATCAACTTAGAAAAACACATTTCTTTTCTAAAATCCAACTTTTCTACACTCGATACAAGCTCTACAAAGCATATTCTTTCTCTTCATACAATTTCTGAAACTTAGGGCCCTGCACAGTTCTTTTAGTGCACTAGAGCTAATTTTGGCATGTTACTATATGTTATTCATACCTTTCCTTGTCGACTAACACTACCCCTAGACTTTATAAACTTGTCTCAAGTAAATAAGATGAATTTCATTTTTCTTACCTTGGTATCATGGCTTGGGAGTACTACAAGCACTTAGGCTCGGTCCTAAAGCCCATTTTCACTCCATAATAGTCACATATAGATGACAACTTGCATTCAAGAGCTAGCACAATGTATACATCAAGTACATACCTCTTAAGTCTTTAGGCCTTCAATTAACCTATACATTATTTCATAGAGTTTTATACACCTTGTACTACTATGCCACCGAAACTCCCCTGTCCTCTACCTTAAAAAAATCTCGGTCATCACCTTTTCAAAAGAACCATATAAACCTATAAGCCCTAATTGTGTCACAAACCCTATTTAAGACTCTCTAGGTCATCTTAGAGCTCAACCTTCCTAGATATAAGTACATTTACTCATGCTTCCTCTTCATTTCTTTGATCTTATCTAAGTCAATCTCGGTGCATAAGTGTAAGACATTTAGCTCTCTTCATATATTCCTAGAATTCTCCTTTTGTTCAAGATTCTATCTTTTCCTTTTGGACACAAAGTATATAACTTCATGCTTCATCTTCTCTTTGGTATTTGAGATATCAAACTTCTCAAATACTTATGTAGATCTTCATCCCAGGTTCTCTGCTACTGTAGATGACTATTTGGTACAAGAGAAACCACAACAAGACTTTTCATAGTCATTGTGACTTGGAAACCATACGTACATGAAAGAGGCATATAAACCATCCTCCCCTTGAGCTTCATATGCTTCTAAACCTTCAAACCTTTTTGATACCTTGAATTCATCTTACTCATACCTTAGAGTGATTTGTATTATCAACTTGTTTCTAATACCTACTTCTCTCGTAATCCATCAAGTATTGTGATTTAGTTTTCATCATCCTACTTGTGATTAAGAACATCCTTTATGCCTAGATTATCCTCAAACTTGTAGCTTTATCCTCTGTACCTTATCTATGCTCCTCATATCTCTATTCATGAAAACTGAAACCTATTTTCTAATATGGTACTATAGAAACCTTTGATTGTCTAAACAAAGACATCTAAATACATATGAGTCTTTCAAGAAGCCCTTGAACACTCCTTGTATCATTTCTCCCTTATTTATTCATGATGATCTTGAATTAAACACCTTTTCCATTATTTATAGTTCTTTATGACACTTAAAATATATATTAAACCCTCTCTACAACACTTGGTAACTCATTTTCTCTGTCATCTAGCTTTCTCACGGTCCAATACTTTGTAGCACAACCTTAGTTCTTTTTAATACTTAAATACATACCTTGAATTTAAATTTGTCTCATGAATATTGTAGTTCCTGTGGATGAATTTCTCATGTTCATCTTTCTCAAAATTGTAGCGTGGATTTAGCACTATTTTTTGGACACTATGTGTACATCTTGAATCTTTAACTTTTTAGTTCATTATGACCTCTAAAAACTCAAACACTCCCCCTGGGAGTAAGCATACCTCAAATTAGTATGAGATATCACCTAACTACATATGATCTTATGGACATTTTGTACCTTGCTTCTTAGACAATCTAAAGGCTTGAAATAAAAATTCTTCACTTTGCACCTTGCATATGGCCTTATTAACTAGAACTTAGTCACTTCTAGACTTGTGCTTTAGTTTTTCTCCTCCATGGGAAAAAAATTGTCTTTAATGACTCTCTGGTAACAAGAACTCCTCATGTTTGACACAATTCTCATCAACTGGTGATAATTATTGAGATCTTGGTGATTCCTTGACATTTGAATTGTAACTTGTCTTTTCATTTCTTAAAACTACATTAACACTTTTACCTTGTAGCTCTTTTACCTTGTCAAATATCCTTTCATGACATCATTATTATTGATTCACTAGCATAGTAAAAATGGTATGAATTGACCCAAATAATTGAATACAAACCTAGCTCATAAAGACTTTATACTCTGTAGCATATATCTTTGTCATATCGGGGATTCTCCTTTGACTCGAACATCGAAGAACCTCTCGAACACACAAATTACCACTTACAATCCTATGATGATACAACCTATCATACTAACCATCTTGATACTTCACAAGAGCATAAGGAACAAACCTTCACAAAATTTGACCATGTTTCATCAATTTGTGCTCATTCATAACTCATGCACACCTTTTCATGCCTTACAATTTATTCTATGGTTTCCTACATTTTCATTGAAGTTGCATCGTAAACCTTAGAATATTCTTCAAAGAAAAACATTCCTAGTTTGAAAGATACACCTCCTCTAATTATGTCATTTTGGCACTTTCACTATCAATCTTCATCCTTGTCGAAATTCCAAGAATTGTAGCTATATTTGGAAACAAAGACCTCTGAAATATTGAAGAACAAGTTATCTAGAATATTTTTACAATATTTTATCTTTGAATTCAAGTATTTATATCTTCAAATCCATCTATCCAACTATATCTCTCACACACATTGTGAAAGCACGTCTAAAGACCGAGAGACCCGAAATAGTACAAATTTTTACAGTTATGCCCATGATGCTTCATGAACACCACTGTTATGACATTCTTAAAACACTTAAGTGATTATATGTTGATATGGAATCATGTAAGACACTTACATACCTGAAAATTTCTTGGTGGACTCAATATTTCTCAAGTTTTGAGCATTTCTTGGTCACTTATTACCTCTTGAGATGATCTATTAATCAAATCAACACTTGAACATGCTATCCATCTTCACATAGCTTCTTCAACATACAAAGAGAGATATGAAAACTTGCAGGTCTCATGACATATGACTTGACAACCGACTCATACCAAAACTTATGCTTATACCCTTGAAATGACATTGCAATACCTCTTAGGAAAAATAAATGCTCATGAACTCAAGATGTAGTTTTCTTACTTTAATGACATTTTCAAAAGATTCATACACCTTATGGACTATTTTATACACTTGACCTATGCCACTAAAACTTATGACTTATCCTTATAACATAGACTAAGACACAGACTTTGACACTGAACTTATCACAAACCATATATGCATTCAAAACAGTTAATGAGGGATTAAATGACTATGAGCAATGCTTTATGAGTTCATAAATATCTACACACTCCTTATTACAATGACCAAGAGACTTATGAGTAACCACAACTAACTTATAAAACAACCTCATCATAATTGAACTAACATAGACCATAAGGACACCTACATGAGATACTCATGACCATACAGATTGAGATCATGAATTTTCACACAAGTACTCAAATAGAACCTTTACAACACACTTAGAGATACGATGACATACCTTATGCACCATGGAGAATACTCATACTAACTTAGACAGCCCCTCCTCACTCCAAAATTTCATTTGCACCTATAGATCTAAGAATCCTAGTAGAGGTATATGACAACATGGAGGAGCTTTATGAGAGACCTAAGTAGGTCTCAAAACCTCTTCTTGCACCTTGATTGATTCCTCCTATTTTGATTCGAATTTTTCATAGTAGATCCCTTATTTTTCTCAAACTCTTGGGATCCTCTTGAGCACATTGACTAGCCTCATCCTTCTTCTTGTATGCTTGAGCTTGTGGCTGTGGTCTTTAAGTTTCTTTCTTTAATCGACCTGCATTATAAAACCTTTAAATTCTCCCTATCTTGTGGCACCTAAAGCATTCCACTTGCCTTTCTCTCCACTAAAAATTCTTATGTCCATATCCATTGCAAGCATAAAAATACCCATTGAATTTACTTACATACCTTCTTATGTTTGATGGCCCACTTTTGCAATATTTTGTAAGATGTCCTCTCTCATGACAATGATAATATTCAGCTCCATATATTTTATGTACATTTTTCTCCTTATTTTCTTGACATTCCTCTTCCTTCTTTTCTTCACAATGTTCCTTCCTTTTCCATCATCCTTCTTTTCAACCATGAGACTAAAAACAATCCATATGTCCATAAGCACCACATTTATAACAATTACCATGAAAAACATCATACCCATATGCATTTGGCTTCCGATAGATGATATTCTAGGAGGTGGAAGACCTGATCTCTATTTATTGCTTGGTTGCTTTCTTTCACTTTATTCTTCTTCATTCTTCTTGGATGAATCCTAATTGAATCCTAAGCATGTCCTATCACCATAGGCCTTTTGTTTTTCCAAAATTTTACTCAGAATTTCTGAACTTCCTTAAAAATATAGTACTTTTCTTATCATTTTGCCTAGATCTTTCTTCAAATCATTTATTTCTTTCCTCTTGATCTTCATCTCAGCTTGTGTCTCCTCAAGTTTCTTCATTAAAACTTTAACTTTTTTTTATCTCTTAGACTCATGTTTGATACATTCTTCTCTCTTGGTCTTCAACTCATCTAGGGCCTCCTCAAATTGATTTTTCAATACTTTGATAATCTCATCATGAGATCTAGACATCTTGTAATGTGATCACCATGCTTTGAACTACCCATTGCATTGTCTCCGCTAGTATTATCTTGAATTGTTTCCAATATCGAGGTGTCATCTTGTCACCAAATATATCTCTCTTGCTTGTTAGGATACTTATAAGGGCCCACTATAATACCAATTTTTGGAGGTGACATGGACTAAGAGGGGGGTGATTCATTCCCCAATAAAATATTTTTCACAATTACTTCAAATTCTAATCACACAAACTCATGTAGAACACATCAAAGCATATAAACTTTTTTCAATGAAGTAAACTCAATGCAAGGAATGTAATATAGTCTCAAAGACACATATATTTATATTGATGATCAAATAATATCCACACACACTTATATAGATACTCAAATAAGATCACAAGGTGTAATGTCTTGAACAATTATTCACAAGATATAATAAAGTTCTCTCAAGACAATCAATGTCTCATGAATAAATATGAAGAAGTAAAACTATGAGAATGTATTCAACCTTCATTATCATATTTGAAAAATCCTTATAAACCTACAAATTACATCAAAATTCTATGAAGATAGCATCCAAACACAAGCATCTAAATCTGCCCTCCTTCTCTAGCTCGCTTTCAAAGAAACAACACCAAATTTGCACTTGATCAAATTATCCTCATGAAAACTCAATCAGTTTTCATCCTAGAATGGAATTCCATGAGTTTTGGTCTAGGCCCAAAGGGTTTTTTTTGTATAAAGAAGGTTCTTCAAAAAAAGATAAAGGGATTTCAAAAAGCACCCAAAAACATGATTTTATATGCTTCTTCACATTTCAAACTTAGGAAAACCTTTTCCTCCATTTAGATCAACCCATAATTAAATGAAACATTTAAAAATTGAAATATAATAGTCACAAGTGACCCAATTAGGTTGGCCTAGCTAAAACCCACATTATAAGTGCCAAAAATGGCTCAAAACCCCATGGGCACATTCTTAAAAATGCCCTTACATTAAATGTATACTTTTTCATGACCCAAAACCACTTACATATGAATAAAATATCATAAAACATTCATACATAGTAACACATTTGATCAACCAATAAAATTATGTCATTTATTGGGCACGATTCCCTTTACAAATCTCGAAACACTTTGGCAGCTCCCGCTTACGACTCCGCCATACGTAATCATTTTTGATGCTCATTCTAAATCATTTGCAGAGCTCCGAAGACTTCAAATCTTTTTGTTTCTTTTCTTTTGAGCCTCTCGGCTTCTTTGACACTCTCTACCTTGTTAGCCGACCTCGCTTCTTCATTTTAGAGCCCACATGTAACTTGTCGTTGGATTTGAAGTGTAGGTTCGTTTGACGGAGTTGTTTCTTGAATTTATTCTTGCACAGGATCTGTTAGCAAGTTAATACATTAGTTAGTATTTGTTATCCGACAGTTGAATAACCGTCTACCTCTCGGCTCTCCTCCTATCGGCCTATTTAATGGCGTGCATTGTATTCATTTATAGAGCAATAGCAATATACATATATCTTCTTACAGCGTCCATCATTGGTATCAGAGCGTGGTTGTGCGTGAAAGAAGAGCCGTGAGAAGACCAGGAGCCGTGAGAAGAGCCTGTGCGTGAAGGAAGAGAGGAAGAGAGCAGACTCCCGCGTGAGTTCCCTGTCCGTGCGTGCTGTGCGTGCGTGAGGAGGCGAGGAGACCCGTTTTTTATTTTGCTGTGCGTGAAGGAGACTCAGCAACCATTTCTCTCTTGTCGTAGCGTCTTTGAAACGCCATTTCTTGTCTTTGTGCGTGCGCTTTGAGAAGTGCTGTGCGTCTTTGTCCGTTTTCATCTTTCTTTGTGCGTGAGAAGGTGTGAAGAAAGAGGCCGAGGTCCGCGTAAAGGAGGTACGTGAAGGAAAAACGTTGCTTGCTGGTGCAGTTGCCCGTGAATGCGTGAAGGAGTGTGCCTGTTGGTCTGGTGCGTGAAGAAAACGTTTTTCTTGGAGATGTGCGTGAGGAGGGTGCAAAGTTACTGTTCACAGCGTGGAAGTGCCTGGAGCATTTCTTTGCTGTTGTGCGTGAAGGAAGTGCCTGTCCCGCTCACGAAGATCTGTGCGTGCGTGCGTGGAGAAAGTCTGCAGTGCAGTTTGTGTGTGAAGGAAGTTACTGTCCTGCGTGAAGGCCGTGCACGAAGGAGAAGAAAAGCGAGCAGTTGCCATTTCTTTTCTTTGAGAGGAGCCGAGGCACTGTCCTGCGTGAAGGAGGAGTGTGCACATCCCGCATTTGCGAGAGGCGAGACCACCATTTCTTTGTTGTGGGTGAGACCACCCAATTCTTTGTGCGTGCGAGTGTGGAGGCCGAAAGCTGTCCGTTTGTCTTTGTGCGTGGAGATTCGGAGAAGAGACTCATTCTTTGGAACAGCTGTCCAGTCCTCTACTCACGAAAGGAGACATTGCTAAGCAAGATCCGTGCTTGTGACTGCTACGTGCAAGCAAAGTCGGCAAATTACAAAAATGTCTGCTCCAAAAATATTGCTATATCGATGCCCAACTCTTGAAAGGGCCAAATTTCTTGCCGCATGGAAAACCAAAATGCGGACGATTCTTGATTCGAAGATCTTTGGGGGATTGTCTCTAGCAAAGACGCCCCTCCCGCAGACGATGATCTGTTGGAAAAATATGAAAAGGCTGATGCGAAAGCACTCATGCTCATCACCCTCAGTCTCTCTGATGAGGTGCAGCCATACATTCGAGAAGCAACTGCTTCTTCTCAAGCTTGGAGCACATTGTGTACCATCTACGAAGCTAAGAATCTGACGACAAAGTTGCAACTTCAGACAAAGCTTCATACGATGAGTATGCATGAAGGCGAATCAGTAGAAGCCTTCTTGCGGCGTGTAGCTGAGTTACGTGCAGAACTCTCTGCACTTGGAGAACCAGTGGACGACAAGTTGCTTGTCCCACTCACCCTGCGAGCTCTTCCGTCACGGTTTCGGACACTGATCACCACGTTGACAATTACTCAACAGGAGGTGAGTTTTGCAACCCTGGTGAATTATCTCCAACAGGAAGAAGCCATGCAAAATGTACAAGAAGCCTTCGAAGACAAGGCTCTCATCACGAGGCAAAAACATAAGCCTCGGAAAGGGCAATCAGCCCAAAATCAGAAGCAGCATGCTCAGCAGCCATCATCACAGCGGCCACCACAGCAGCCACCCCAGAAGCAGCATAATCACAAGGCGGATCGGTGGTGCCACATTTGCTCCACGGATACGCACACATTCGCTGACTGTTATTACAACGGTCGCAAGTATGGAAATTTCAGCGAAGAGAGCACTTACGGCGCGGATATTCTAAGAAATCCCGATGGCATGCTCGTAATCAGAGAAGCGAAGGGCCACATTGCTGCTCGTGAAGCCACCTCGGATGAAGAGGTACCGGATACTGACTCATTACGACATTGTTCTAGTCTCACGGACTTCGCAGCCATCGAGAAGATGTACGGTTGATTGATTCAGTGCCAACAAACACATGGTAGCAACAAGAAGTTGTTCCATACTGCGAGTGACCGGCCCACTTTGGAGATCGGATCACCATTGCAGGACAATCAAGAGTATATTGCAGCGGGGATTGGTGATGTCATCATTCCTCTTGGAACACGAAGATGTACACGACAAAGGTGCTCTATGTTCGAGGTTTGACTTCAAATCTTTTATCGTAAGTCAACTTCTTAACCATAGAATGCGGGTTGAATTCTTTGTTGAAAAAGGGTCAAGTCTGCATCATTTCCCGAGGAGAGTCGGTCATTGCTCAAGCATTTACGAAGGGCCGTCTATTTGCTTTGGATGCGGTCACTTCATCTAGCGTTGCTCTCTCTGCATCAGCGGCGAGTCCACTTTGCACTTTGGCACTTTAGATATGGTCATCTTTTCTGTAGGGCTCTGCATCAACTCGGTGCGAAGGAAATGGTAAGAGGGCTTCCTCCACTCTCCCATTCCTTACTGTTTGCTCAGTGTCTTGCGGGCAAACAACATAGAGTCCATTCAAGCAGAGCTCTTATCATTCTCAGAGCATCTTGGTCGTTCACACCGATCTGTGCGGACCCCTGCCACTAGCTTTGAGGTTTTGTGTACTTTCAGCTCATCATTGATGATTACTCACGGAAAATGTGGGTATATTTCCTTCGGAAGAAGAGTGAGGCACTTGCAAATTTTCAAACCTTCTACCCAGCAAGCCCACGGGCGATGCTGGGAAGCCTCTTCTTCTCCTCCGCTCGAGATCGAGGGGGAATTTGTGTCAAAGAAGTTCTTAGCATACAGAGCGCATGGCATTCAACAACATTTGGCCTGCTCCCTATACGCCCAACAGAGCAGGATTTCAGCGCCACACAGGACTGTCATGGAGATGGCTCGTTGTATGCTCTCGACCGCCAAGTTGGAGGATCGAGTTTTAGAGCGGCAGTCCAGAGGCAATGTGTATTTACTCAGCCGGGCACCCACGAAGATCTTGCGAAACAAGACAGGAAGAGGTATGGGTGGTCGTAAACCTTCTATTCATCATTTAAGAGTTTTTGGTTGTCTTTGCATATATGCATGTTCCGAGATAAAGAAGGAAGAAGATCGATCCAAAGACAACTTTGCCATGTCTTTTCTTGGGGTATAGTACTACCTCAAAGGCATATCGTCTCATGGATCGAGGCGAAGAAGATCTCGAGAGTCGAGATGTGGTATGTGATGAGTCGTCCTTTGACTCCTTGCCACACAATGGAGATCGATGCCGACCTCGTCACATAGATTGCTCACACATCCAGATGATGAGCAAGATGATTCTTCTCGAGAGAGAAGAAGAGGTGAGTGGAGATTTGTTCGTTGATCTTGGCACCTTTGGAAAACACATCTTCACATCGGCCGGCCATGACGTCGAAATGGGTCAGTACTATCGGGGATGCACACACTGAACTCACTTCTGGTACTTCTACGGGAGTTAGAACACGAAGTCAAGCAAGACATGAGGTAAATTTTGCACTCATGAGTTCGGTTGTTGAGAGCACCAGAGCGACTTTGCATTCGTGAGGCATTAGACCAACCACGGTGGAAACAAGCTATGGATCTTGAATATGATTCCCCGATTGAGAATCGGACGTGGGAACTTGTCGATCTGCCTCAGGTAAGAAATCCATTGGCTGCAAATGGATTTTCAAAACAAAATATAAAGGAGATGGTTCAATCGACAAACACAAAGCACGACTTGTTGCGAAAGGGTTATGCTCGGCGAAGAAGGAATTGACTATGCGAGACCTTTGCACCGCTGCGAAGATCAAAACCATCGAGTTGTATGTGCTTTGGGCACAAAATGGATGGAAACTTCAGCGAGATGGATGTCAAAGTGCTTTTCTAAATGGTGATCTACAAGAAGAAGTGTACATGGCCCTGACTGAAGGGTTTGTAGACGAGCATCAACCACACAAGGTATGTCGTCGATAAAGTCTCTTTATGGACTTAAACAAGCACCTAGGGCATGGTATATAAAAATTGATGATCACCTATTGCGGCATGGATTCACTCGTAGCCCCTCGGATACAAATTTGTATATCAAGAAGGTAGGAGCAGATTGTCATTACGGTTTTGTATGTAGATGATCTTGTGATCACAGGAAGTTCGACAATCTTGTTGATGATGTAAAGAATGATCGAAGAAATCCTTCGACATGGTGATTGGGGCTACTTCACTATTGTCTTGGCTTAGAGATATGGCGAGAAGAAGAATCATATCTTCGTCTCCCGGATGAAATATGCCAAGACACTCTGAAAAAGTATGGGATGTCGGATTGTAAACCAATGTCACACCTATGGAAAAAGGTTTGCAATTATCTAGATTCAGGATTCACCACGGGTAGATGGCACTCACTACGGGCGACTTGTGGGGAGTCTCATTTACTTGACTTATACGAGACCAGATCTTTGCTTTGCGGTGAGCTATCTCTCGGTTTATGCGGGAGCCAAAGAAATGTCATTGGATAGCAGCAAAGCATGTGTTGAGATATGTCAGAGTACGGTTGACTTTGTGCAGTATCGAGAAGAACACTCAGTTCTTCTTACGAGGATATCTGAGACTCGGACTATACGGGATCCGTTGATGACGGAAATCCACTTGAGGATATGTTTTCATCTCGGAGTGCTGGACCTATCTCGTGGATCAGCAAGAAAAAGCTGTTGTTGCTCTCTCATCCTTGAGGTGAATACGCATGTATTTGCACGAGGAGGCTGTGTGCGAAGCAATTTGGTTACGTCGCATTCTTGCGAGATATAGGGATTCTGAAGAGAAACCTCCCATCATTCAACTGCGACAATCAAGGTGTGTTGAAGCTTGTGAAGAATCACATTTTCCATGAGCGAACAAAGCATATTGAGGTCGAATGTCACTACATTCGTGAACAGGTCTTGAACCACCAAATTCAGCTCCAGTACTGCCCTACTGATTCTCAGGTTGCAGATATTCTCACCAAGCCTCTCGGCAAGGTGAAGTTTGATTTGTTTAGGGGGTACATTTGTAAAAGCAATGTATTAAGGGGGGGAATGTTAGCAAGTTAATACATTAGTTAGTATTTGTTATCCGACAGTTGAATAACCGTCTACCTCTCGGCTCTCCTCCTATCGGCCTATTTAATGGCGTGCATTGTATTCATTTATATAGCAATAGCAATATACATATATCTTCTTTTCTACTCTTCCTGTCTCTATTGATTCTTATGCCAAGAATTTTCTTTATTGTACCTAAATCCTTCATGGCAAATGTAATGAAGCTATTAGACCAAAACCTCAAGGCGTTAGTGAAATCCACACATGAGGATCATAACATCCCACCATGCTTCCATAGCTTAGGACCCCGTGCTAGATTTACACCCATATAGTGTGACCCGCCTCGCTTTATACAAGCCCTGAGCACGAACACTCCAATGTCGACGCATTTACCCATGTCAGAATCAAACACAGGTGGTCACTCTGATACCAAATGTAATGAACTGTTACACCAAAACCTTGAGGCGTTAGTGAAATTGACACATGAGGATCATAACAAGCAAATGTATTTGCTAATTTTTTATTTTATCTCATTTATATCATGCATGTTTGACCCTACCATAAGCATGTCATCCACATACAACAACAAAATAATATAGGTGTCATTATCTAGTCTTTTAAAATAAACACATTGATCGAATGACATCTAGAGTAACCTTGTTATATCATGAACCTATCAAATTTCAAATACCATTGTCTTGGAGCTTGCTTAAGGCCATACATGGTCTTCTTCAATCTTCCCACCAAATTATCATTCCCCCTGACTTCATATCCATGTTATTGCTCCATATATACTTCTTCCTCCAAATCACCATGAAGAAAAAAAGTCTTTACATATGATAGTTCAAGATGCAAATCTTCCACAATTACTAAACTTAAAACAATTCTAATGGAATTAATTTCAACAACAGGAGAGAAAATTTCATCAAAGTCTATACCTTTTCCTATGCAAATACCTTCACAACAAGTCTTGTATTGTACCTTTTTTTGTCACCTTCTTCTTCCTTTAACCAGTAAACCCATTTGTTCTACAATGCTCTCTTTCCTGCAGGTAACTGAACTAAATCCAAGGTTTGGTTGTGATCCAAGGAGTCCATCTCCTCATCCATACCCTACTCCCACTTTTTCCGTGTTTCTACATGCATTTCTTCTTCAAAACTTTTTGGTTCTCCACTATCCATCAATAAACAATAGTAAAGCTCATACGAAGATAATCTTACAGGAGGTCTACTTACCCTAGTATAACATCTCACAAGACTTTCTGGATTTTGAGGCTCTTATTGTTCTTGTTGATTTTGATCTACAAAATCAGCACCGATTGTGCTAGGATTGATGCCAACTTGTTGATTTTCCAGCCCTTTGAGCACTACTCTATATTTTATCTCATCAAGTGCTACATACTAATACTTTTCCAACATCTTATCATGTAGTTCTTCCCGTACATAACCCTTTCATTGATATTAACATCCATAATCCTAATTATTTTCTTGTAATCCAAACTCCACAACCGGAATCCAAAATCATCAATTTCATACCCAATGAAATTACATTTCTTTGACTTAGTTTCCCGATTGGTCCTATTCTCTTAATCCATGTGAACAAATGCTTCACAACCAAATTTTTTTAGAAATGAATAGTTTACCTCCTTACCAGGTCCAACCCTCCTCTCGGTACTCCACCTTCCAAAGCACTTGAAGTTCCTCTATTTATCAAGTAAACAACAATATCTACAACATCCTCCCAAAGTTGTAAGGGTAATCCAAAGATGCAATCTCATCCTCCTTTGCACGCTCCATGATAATCTTGTTCATTCTTTCGACACACCATTCTATTGTGGTATTCTAGAACGGTCTTCACCTTCTGATTCCATTTTATAAACAATAGTTATTAAATTCATTGTTAGTAGTCTCCACCATTATCGATCCGAGACACTTCAACTATAAACTTTTTCATTCTCAACCAAAGCTTTCCACTTCTTGAAAGTATTAAATACATCATATTTCTTCTTTATATAGTAAACCCAAACCTTCCTAGTAGCATCATCAATAAAAGTAACATAATACCATGAACCACCAAGAGAAGATACCTGAGTCACCCCCACACATCTGTATGAAAAAGCTCTAACTTGTGCTCCTTCTTGGTTGATCCAATCTTGAGAAATCTCACACGCTTTTATTTCCCATACACACAATGTTCACAAAATTCCGTGTTTATGTTTTTCAAATCGACAACTTTCACTATTAATGTAAAATCTTCATCCCCTTCTAACTCATATGGTCAACTCTATGGTGCCATAGAGTTATGTTTATACTGTAGTAGCTAAAATAGAAGAGAGATTAGTACTAACAAAGTGAATAAATACAAAATACCTACTTTCTTACCTATTGCAACCACAAGAGCACCCTTGGTAACTTTTGAAGAATCTACTATAAATGTAACCATACAACCTCATCTCATAATTTCTCTGAAGAAATTAGATTCCTCCTCTGCTAGGAGCATGCGACATTCTTCAACACCCAAGTGTTACCATTCTACAATTTAACATGAACACTTTGCCTTTTCCAACAATGTTACATGGCTCATACACACCAAGATATACCTACCCAAAATTCCCTTGAACGTAATCTTGAAAATATTGTCTATGAGTTGCATGAAATGAAGCACGAGAATCTAAAACCAAAGATTCTAATTTACTATCCAAATAAATAATAAGAGCATCTTGTAAAACATCATTTGTTACGTTTGCCTCTTTGTTCCCTTCTTGATGATCTTTCCTAATTTTAAAAACCAACAATATTTCTTTATATGTCCTGCTTTTCCACAATTCCACCATACCTTGATCCTACTTCTAGATTTATATATTCCCTTCTTAGACCTTCCACAAGTGTCCATGACTTTTCGCTTTTTCCTTTTATCTTCCCACTATTCTCTACACTCAAAGCATTACTAAATGACACACCTATGCTTTTTCTTCCCATCTCTTCACTAAGAATCACACTAATAACATGATAAAACTTTAAAGTGTTTCAACCATAAAAAAATTACTCATGACCATAACCAAAGTATTCCAACTTTCAAGCAATGAGCACAAAATCAAAAGAGCCCTAACTTCATCATCTAAACTTACTCCTACGGAGCTTAATTGATTAATAACTATGTTAAATTCATTCAAATGATCATTTACCGAATCATCTTGAGATCTTCATATTAAATAAAATTTTCATGAGAAATACCTTATTGGAATTTGCCGAGAGTTTTTCATACAATTTACCCAATTTTTCGATTAGATCTATTGTTGTCTTTTCCTTACAAATATTAAAAGTTATTGTATCTACCAGACACAACCGTATCATCATTCGCAATGCCTTCGATCAAGGACATCCCATTCTTCATATTTCATAGCTGACGACTTCAAATCTTTCCTTTCAATGGTAGATAAAGATCCTTCTGATATAGGTAGTCCTCCACTTACATCTTCCATAGCTGAAAGTTCTGGCCATTAAACTTCTCAACCTTGAACTTTCCATCTTCTGCCATTGCTCCCACTCAATCAAGAAACCCTATTGTAATCTTTTTCTGCCAAAACAAAATCCTTCTTTGATACTAGTTGTTAGGATCGAAACACAAATGAGCAATAAAAAGAATTAAAACATAAATAAAAGAAGCATGCAATCACAAGATAAACCCAAGATTTAACATGGTTCAATCAATTTGGGCTACATCCACGAAACAATTCAACCTTCTTATTTATTTATTTCTAAGGAATACAATACAATTCTGTCTTTTTCATACACTAAAGAGTAAATCCATGCACATATATATAACTTGTGCACCTCTTTGTAAAAGTTTGCTTCAACCACAAGCAACCTAAATATCACATGTTTATTAATAAAATAAACATAAAGATAACTCTAGTCTATTAATAGGATAATTTACTATTTTTATCCATGACCATGATTTCCTCCCAAAATTTGGAAACAAGAAAATCAAACTCCCACTTCAACTAGAAGTCAAGCTCCACATCTTCAACAACTTGCATGACCTTTTGATTTAAATCATATATGTTAAAAACAATAAACCTATGATTTGGTACCCATGCATGGGCATGCATGTCTCTATGGTACATTTTATGATTAATTTTATGTATGATGGTGCATTGTGTGGGGAGAATAGCCTCCGACCCTCAAACTACACTTATGATAGAAACAAAACTACTATTCTATTTATGTAAAGAAACAATCTAACAAACATTCCTGTAATATATGAAGGAACAAGAAGGCCTCTTTGTAGAAATGGTACTAAACAATGGCAGTAACTTTCCCTCGATTTAGAGTCGACGATTTTGGATTTATAAATACAACTAGTACCGACAAAAGTAATTCTATCATGGTGCCCGATTATAGTCGGAGACGATCACTTGAGATGGCTAGTCTTAGAGAGCAACAAAAATCTCTTAATCTACAGTCGGGAAAGGAAACGAGCATCGTGTCTTTGAATCTGAATCATGGAACAAGACATGCAATATTAAATTCCCACCTTTATTTTGATTAGCATACAAAATCCTGATAATGACAACATCAATTTTTGGAGCGTGGCAGGTGGGATTGCATTTACAATCATCCGGGTATGGGGAAATCAAAGAGACAATCGACAAGTGTTATTAACTAATTTTTGGTGTATATTAAGTGTGTCATCTGTTTACCTGCAATTATTCAAGCTTAAAACTAAAACAGAAGCCTAGAATGTGGTATAATAAACAAGAATTTTGGTTGGGTTTAGAACATTAAATTGTGTTAGACTTTCCCCATTTTATATTTTGACATGTACAATGTCCTTTTATTAATAAATATAGTGAAACATTCCAACCAATCAAAAAACCACTTCTTTATATATTGATAAATATAGGTCGTGAAGCATTTCCAACCAATCAAAAAACCACCAAGGCCAGCCGTATAATTTCTTGGTATTACAATGATTGTCATTTTCAAGTTCCAACTGTGCCATTTATACATCTTAAAAAACACTTAATCTACTGTGCCATTGATTGACGAGCTTCTGCCACCGTTTGCTTAAAACTTAGTAGAAAATTGTCCCATTTCACAATTAAATCGATGTTGCCATTTCAACGACTACATTCACTCCCACCGTATGCAGACTTCCACTTAAATATATAAAAATGCAACGAGTCTCTTCGCCTCTGCAAAAAAGCAACTTTGGCACTGCGTTTTCCAGAATTATGGCTGGTGAAAATCGTTATACAGCAAACGAAAGCACGCAGGCTGTGCTGGAACTATCGTATCTCTGCACATTTCCGATGGCAGTAAAGGCAGCAATTGTTCTTAAAGTCCCCGACATTCTATCCGCAAAGTCCACTCCTCTCACAGCCAAGCAGATCGCGGATCGAATCCCGGGGACTGCAACCAGCGAAGCAAAATTAGAGCGGCTTTTGCTGGCACTCTCAACCTACGGCCTCTTCGCCGTCTCGGGTTCGAATCCCAGATCTTACAGTTTGACGCCAATGTCCAGGCTTCTGGCGAAGGACGAGAATGGGCTTTCGTTGGGCTCCATGTTTCTGCTCAACACAGAAACGTCTCACCTCGAGACGCTGCAGCATCTTCACGAAGCTGTTTTGGAGGAAGGTGTGGTGCCCTTCGAGAAAGCCTACGGGCAGTCTGTGTTTCAGTACTTTGCACAGAATACCCAGATGGGAGGTATATTTCATTCTGCCATGAGCAATCTGTCTGTCATTTTGATGAAGTCTGTGCTGAAGAACTACGATGGGTTTAAGGATGTGAAGGTTCTGGTGGATGTTGGGGGAGGAACAGGGCTGAATTGCAGTATGATAAAGGCTGTTTATCCGCACATTTCTGCTATTAATTTCGATATGCCCTTTGTCATTGCCAAGGCTGCTAATATGCCAGGTAAGTCGAAAACTTTCGATGGAATCCACAGAGATGGTGAGATCGACCTTATTTTGTTTTCGATAAAATTTCTATGGCAATCCCGATTCTTCCCTGTTTTATCTCATACTTTCATTTAAGATTTTAAATTTCTAACTTCTAAATTAGATTATGTAATTAGGTTAATATGTTGAAGCTATTTTTATTGCAACACTCAATTATATTAGGTTTATATTTAAAAGATATTAATGTTTTTTTAAATTTCAGGAGAGTTTAATTATTAATCAAAATTATTATATACAAATCTTATTTTGTTAAATTAATTAATTTTATTAATGATCAGTATATAGTAAATGGTATATAATTTACAAATATTAAAATCTCTAATTTAAGTCTCATTCAATTTAAAAATAAAATAAATTTATAAAACAGAAAGTAGTATTATCAGATAAATAGTTTGTGGTTTGTATTAAGTGACATTGATTTGAGTTTAAATACCACATAATATTACATTTTAATCTTATAGATAATTATACATATCTATTATATCATTTTGTTTATTATTTATGAGATTAGAAAACCTCAAAATTAATAAATGATACTTGGTGTTTTAAGTTTGTAGGTCATCTAAATTTTTTAATATTCATTAATTTAATCTATTATGTTTTAATCATTATATATATATGTTTGGCTATATTGTTAAATATTAGTTAAGGAACAATGTGGGATGGTCCTTTTTTTCAAAGTGCATATTATTTAAGACTTAATTCAAAAAAATAAAAACTAGCATAAATATCTTAAATAAATCTATGTAAAAGACACCTAAAGATATCAATTTCAAAGGTGCTTATATTGGTATTCTTATATAAGTAAAAAGTAACTTATATAAAATAAAAAAATCCCCTTTAAATACATATTTTACTATCCCATACAAGATATGCTTGCAATTTAGAAGTCCTCTAAAATCGGTAATTCAACTAACTATAATATATATTTTAATACAAATCACACAAATATTCAATTGATTTTATAATTTATTCCTCTTAAAAAGTATTGAATTGTCTCTCAATACAATTTTATCGATAAAATTCCTTTAATTTTTGCCAACATTCATACGTACTCGAACAATAAGCATTCTTCAATCATATCTAATTGAATCAAGATTAAACACACATTCTTTTTTTGGTTGTTCATTGATGGAAGCTCACCGATGCAATGTAATTCGAGGCTTATTTCAGTCTAACATTTTTCCCAATAATTTCGATAGGCATAGAGCACCGTGGAGGTAGCATGTTCGAGTCTATTCCTACTGGTGGAGATGCAATACTTCTCAAGGTGTGTGAAATTCTACTCATGTTCCCCCTTCTGATCTTTGTTAATATGCTAATAAGGTGTAACTGTATATTATGGCAGACTGTGTTACATAATTGGGATGACACAGGGTGTGGTAGGCTGCTAAGCAATTGCTATTCGGCCCTGGCAAGCGCTGGCAAGTTAGTTATCATTGAATGTTTACTGGTGGAGGAGACAGACATGAGTTCCAAGTCAAGGTTAGCTGCAAGCTTTGATTTGGCCATGATGAATGTTTTTAAAGGTGGCAAAGAACGCACCACCCCACAATTCCAAAATCTGGTGGAGTCCGCTGGATTTAAGGACTTTAAGGTTGCAGTATTTGGAGATGTTCTCTTTGTCATGGAAGCCTACAAAATCTAGAGCACATAAAGGACCCTCCTTAACTATTATGTAATGAAGATTTTCTTTTTTTCGTGATGAAATCATCTTTCGCTTGGTTTTTAATGACTTCGATTCCATTTGAAAATGGCATTGTCTATGTCAAATAAATTCAAAATTTTGCTTAAGAGAAGTTTTATTAAATCAATAAGTGCTTTTTTGGCCAAAGATTAAATGGAAAGTGAAAAAATTTAAAATAAGTTATACGGGATTATACTATTTTCAATAAGATATATTCATTATGATAATATCATACCAACTTCGGGTAGTTATTACCGCACGTACATTGTAGAACATCGTTGCACTTATTATGCTTAAGGCGTTCATCCCATGGAAAAGATATTTTCGATTGTTTAAGTCATTATTACAAGTAACTCTGATTTTTGGCATCTACTCTGAATTGAAGAGATCTAACAACATGGGCACCAAATACAACCACCTGTTTCGTTTCAGCCATGGAGAGATTGGTGACTGTAAAAATATCTTTACAATTTTATTTTTTGGGCTTTCTTTTCTCCTGCTATAATGGAAATCCATATTTGGAGGTTATAAATAAATTGGGGAAGTGTCATAGACCTTGTCCAAACCCCAAATATGTCCTCTAATGTGGAAAGATGACTTTTCCCTGATTGTACACACTACTAGCCTGTTGGAATTTTCCAATTTTGCAAGTGGTAATCAGGAAAATGGAGTCCATCCTTGACTGTTAGGGGAAAAAAGAAAAATTCTTCATGAAGCCTCAGATAAGGAAAGTTCTTAGTGGATATAAAGTTAGTTCACAATTTCATTTTCATGTGATAGTTATGCATTATATTTCTAAATGTTGATTTCTTATAATGTAATGGAGAAGATTGAAGATGGATATATAGAGAAGAACATATAGAATGAAATGAATATTGGAAAATAATTGAATGTCATTCTACCTTCATGATATTATACAATAAGAGTTCAACAAATACCGAGGTTAGGATATATAGATAGTGTTTGTAGTCTATAAGATAACAAATCTTTCGAGAATTTTATTGAATAGTTTATGTGTCTTGTGCATGCTTCCACATATTGCAAACATATCTACCATGGCACTTGTAACTCCAACATCGATAAAAGTCCTTTTCCGCGTGCTTTGGTGCATGTCCATATGTTGTTGTAAAGATCTTAGTTCGGTATATACTAGGAGTATACTAGAGTAAAGGTGAACTGATCTAGTTGAATTTTATCTCCATGACCTCGTGTACATGATGTATCATCGGATGAAATGTGAAAAAAAATCAATGCATAGAACCAAGCGCATCATATTAGTCACCAAATTCTTTCCCAAATTCAGCATATAAAATATAGTCTTTATTTTAAAAACCAAAGTATCTCATCACCCCAATATATATATATATATATATATATATATATATATATATATATATATATATATATATATATATATATATATATATATATATATATTCTCTCTATATTTATAGCTTTGAGGACAATGTGTAATGTTTGGCCACTATAAAAATGTTAGGATCAACTTTTGAATGTAAACCCATTCATTTAGATATTCTACATTAAATGAACTAGATTAATACAATTTAATTAAATGATAAAATATGAGTGATGGATGGGGAGGCATGAGTGATGGATAGGGAGGCATCAAATAAAGAAAAAATACAACTTGTCTAATAGTATTTGGCATCAACATTAAATTGGTATCAATTTAACTACAAATTGGTTGTGATAAGGGATTTTATTTGGGAAGGGATGTTAGTGCTTAATTCTTCTCTAATTTAAACAAGTCAATGTTTACATTTCTTTGTAAATGAGTTTTTCTTGTTTATGTGGAAAACCACTAATTGTGAATTTAAAGTACAACTTCCATGTAGTTTCTTTTAAATCTCCCTTTATTTATGTTTGAATGTCCTCTAGCTTTTGGTTTTGTGAAAGTAATCAACAACAAATTTTACAAAATTTGGAAATCGTGAAAACCAATTGAATGCAAGCCTTTATGGATAGCTCTACACTTCTCCCTACGACCCTCTCTAAGTCTTTCAGATAGAACAAGTCAATAAATACCACTATTTGTATCTTTACTCCCAAAAATGGTTTTCTTGTAATGGAAAAGGATTTGAGGGCTTTTAAAATATGAAGCATGTAGGTATCGAATTAACTTTGCATGAGAATATCTTTGATCATGTTTATGGTGTGTTCTTCTTGGGCCCAAGTGTTATTTCACCATAACCATATTCTATGTAAATCTCTTCCAATTAAAGGTTTCATGATCTAGAGTTTTAGTATATGTGGGGTTTCTAATTTAGGGTTTTCTTTGCATATAATTTTGAGATTTTCTACAAAAATTTATATACAACATTATAATATTTTCTAAGTATTAATTAATTGCCTTTGATAAGACTTACAAGTAACACCATTGCATGATCATTATCATTCTCTTGGCTTCTCCACAATATGTATTTTGGAGGACTTGAGAAACTTGTGTTAAAACTTTGTTTTTAATTACCATCCAATCAAAAATTACATCTTTTTGAAGACCACCAACTTTCAACATGTATTTCAAATTCCCGGAGCAATATCCTCACTTAACATTATACCTTCTCTTGTTGTTTCTGGAAAGTCAAGACGTCATCTCTCGTAAAGTGTGGGGTTCACCAATTCGATAGTATGGAAAAAATGGCACACGTACCAACACTTAAAGAAAGAAGAAAGGACGATTCAAGACTACTATCACTCAACCTATGATAAATACTACACCCTACTTTGATAGCACCTCCACTACTACTTTACTTTACACTTCTTATATCCAAAACGATAATGTCATTCAAGGTGTATCAAATGTATTAAAGTTTATTGTAAATAAAATTGGCCATAAAAGGCTACCGCTCATGATATAAAATATGCAAATGTAAGGGGTCTTCATGTATTCATGTTTACTTCAAATCTCATGATATAAGATTTGCAAATGTATATGTAGGAATTTGTAATAAATTTTAAATGTACACATAGAACCTTTCAATGTAAAGTTTCATCCATATTCCTACACTTCCACTATCAATCACACCTCATATCAACATGTTATCGAAAATATAAAAAAGACTCATGCATCCACCTTTGAAGGCTCCCTGAAGCATCCACAGACGGCTCTGCGCGAGTCCTATCCATGGGGATCATCAGGGAATCAGTGCATACCCTGTGAATCAAATCTCACCACTCATCGGTGGTCTCTGCAAACAAAGGTGAAAACAAATTACAAACCAAATAAGGAATTAAAAGATACAAGATAGCAACTAAGGAGGTCCTAACAAAGAAAAAAACACTAGAAAGGACAGAGGGTAACTTACTCGGATCACCCGGCCTCCAAGATGGATCTATGGGGTCAGCGCCCACCACGGATGCCGCTACCGACTGAGGAGCTGCTCCTGTGGCTGGGGCAACATAGCGCCCCGCAACGGACTCATCCTCCCCACCATGGTCCTGGGAGAGTGGCTCCTTTGAAACCAGAGTATCCCTCTCTGCACTCTGCTCGGCCCTCTCCACCTGCATAATATCTTGGGTGTCATGCCACTCAGGATCACTTTCCTCGGTCTCCTCCTCTGTCTCTCCCCCTGTAAACTCCTCATACTCGGACTCTACCTCAATAGGGTCATCGCTGTTGTGGGTAGGACCCACGGCAATCCGAAGTAAAGGTGCTCGAGGTACACCGGCCCTCCCCGGCATGTACAATCGTCCCGACCGCGATAGGAATGCCGAGGACTAACCTTATCCAACCACGACCTCTAGGCCCCCTCGGCCTCTCGGGATCGATCTATATCTGGCGCCACTTGGGAAGCATACCCATGTATGGTAAGCCAAGCTGGCTGAGGAACTCGGCCAAAGGGGTGCATCTCCACATGCCCCACTCTGTCAATAAGCTTCCATGTCGTGGAGCAGGAGATCAAGGTAAGAGCCTCCTCGCCTCATATACCTACCATAGTCTGGTATGGTGTGGCCTCCATGTCGGCAGTAGTCGGGAGGTGGCGGGCGATGAGGTGCTCTAAGCATCGACATGTCTATCCATCCGGCTGCCCTCACAACTCCGGGATCGCCACCTCCACACCCCCGCCATAAGGGATGAAATGCTCATAGACCCAACTCATGACTAGAGTCGGGTGGCTCAATGACTACCCCTGTAAATGGACTACCCTGTATAATTCATGGTAGGTGGTCCCAAGAATGTCTGCTCCCCAGGCATATATCCGACCATGCCCCTCTATCATTGTGCAATAATAGGGGACCAGCAAAGATAACAAAGTTTCTCCTCCCTTGTCCCCGATCAGCCTCAAGGCAAGGATCCCCATGATGGCCTGGCGAAGTAGGGGGATGGGCAAAGAAGGAATAGATAGAACTCTCACCCCCTTCTTCGACCCCGTGGAGATGACTGCATCTCCCATATATGTGGGCCTTTGTGCAATCTATGCCCATGAGCTGTTGTCTCAGGGTAAGTTGTCTCCGATGATCGGGACCCCGAATCACGATAGACGTCCTCCGGTGTAATGGTCCACTCACCGCGAACCCTGCAATCGAAAGGTGTTCGATCGAATCCCAATACGAGAAAAGGTCACAAAGAATGTGATTTGGATGGTATAACATGGCACGCGTGAAATGCATAGTATCCCTACCCTTTCAAGTGTGTCCTCCTCATCCTGTGAGAGGGCATCTAATACTATTGGGAGCCAATCACACTCCCTCTCTCGCTCCATCGATATACTCCTCTCTCTCCTACATACACCCAAAAACACACAAAATAGAGCAAGTTAGCATCCAAATAATACTAAGAAAGTCATGAAAACACGTAGAAGTGCTAGAAAAGCAAAAACTATTTCAAAGAGATGTTCCTTTTGCATTAGTAAAACCGCCGCCCGAGCGGGGCGGTGCGTGTAACCGCCGCCTCAAGGGTGGCGGTCGTAGTAATTGCTGCCCGAACAGGCGGTGGCCGTGTAACCACCACCACAGGGCAGAGCGGTGGTTGTGGTCCGAAAACCCACGCGGGTTTTAAACTTTAAAAAGCCTTAAAAACATAAAAAAATGACCATTTTACCTAAAAACAAAGCCTACCAAGAGGTGCCCCCTAGGTGGACCTTTCAACACTAACGTTTTCAAAAATTACCCCCATGACAAAGTATTTAGCATTTCAAATTTAAAGTCGATAAAAGGGAGAAATCAAGAAAACTAACTGTGATCTCATGGGTCGATGTGCCGCACGTGGAGGCATGATCTCTATCTCATCATGGACGTTTTGACTCTACTCACGCAAGAAACCGTCACCGTGGGTCCCCGAGCTCAAAATCAACCAAATCGACTCGCGAAATGAATAGGAAAATGGGCCCACTTTCATATATATAAGCACTTCTCGATTCGTTTTAAAATGACTTTTTCACGAGGTTTGGAGCGCCAACGGAGGTAAGTTCTTATCCCCGCACAAATGGTAGCGAAAAAAATTGGATGGCGTCATTTCAACACACGGATGTATCGGTATAACTTCTAACTTCCCATTTCGGGACTGCCATACTCGGACCCACCATTTTACGCCTCTTCATGGCTAAAATGCTTCTCCGAGGGGGCAATATGTACGTACGAGAAAATTGTAAAGGTCTTTGTCTCGTCTGTGAACAACATAACAAGTGCCCCAATGATGATATGAGTCTCCTCGCATGAGGTGTTCGGGATCTAGAAAAGATCTCCAAGTGTGTGTTAACATCCCGCATGCCCCGATTAGCCCTCGTCCTTTGTTTTTATCTTTTTCCTCTTTTCTAGCCCTTTTGCCCTTCAAGTTATGAAACCGCCCCTGCACAGGCGCAGCGGTCTCGTGACCACCGCCCTGACAGGTGGTGGTCTGTAATCGCCGCCATGCTCGGAAGCGGCGGTCCTTTATGCATTTTCTAGAAAGCATTTTTAACGCAACTCACGTAAAATCAACTATTCACCAGCTTTTTTTACCGCCTTGGGCTTGCATTTATGTTTTTGGTCCCCTGGAATAGTGTTTGGCCATTGTTTATAGTTTAAGAGTTCGGTTTGGTTTTGATCTTTGGGTGAATGAAATGCTATAAATAGATGGCTTGTGCTCAAGCAAATGGCCCTCTTTTTTTCTCTCATCTTCTAATTTCAGTAGCTCAATTATTTTATTTTGCTTAGAAGCCATAGTTTTAATTCATTGCATACTTAGTTAGCATTGTTTAGGCTTTGTTGGTAAGCCACATATCCATCTTGTGTAAACACTGTTGTTATTTTATCAATCCTTTGAAATAGAATAGCTTAGGAAGCCATTAAAGTTGCAGGTCTTGCTCCTCAAATAGGATAGTTTTAGGTTTTGGACGCTTTATGTTGCATGACTCATGATAGATCCCGCTAGGAATTGCATAATCCAAGCTCGTACTCTTGCGCTATCCCTCTCCTACTCGCATTGTATTGGCCGGTGTTCTAAGCTGCCTTTATCCCAATATCTACTTTTGTTGATGCTAGCATTACACGCTTTTACGGATTCACGTGAACATGAAAGAACAAGGAGATCACCCCGAGGGGACAAGATCACACACACCATTGGATTCGCCACGTTCTCTACGAATCCGTGTTCTAGCTTTCAAAGTTATAAGTTAGAAATATATCAAATACGGTAGATAATCACTTCTTTTTAGTCAAGTTTACTTTCGATATTCGAAGGAAGATGTGGGGATTGATAGTTTCTAAGAAACTATGATTCACTCTTCACTTACGAGGTAGGATCAAGAGTCGGCAAATAGATTAGGCAAGTTATTTCATTGTTTAGAATAGATCTACAAATTGCACAGACAAATAGCTACACTCGGTTATTTTGTTTGTTTTAAGTTGTTATTTTAGTTGTCAATTCTAGATATTTTAAATAGCTGCTTTTCTTAAATTCTTAAAGGTTTCTCAGAAAATACAAAAATAAGTTATATATGTTCTAGATTTATTTTCATATAGTTTAATTCACTTTGTTACAGTTAGATTTACATTATTGCTTTTGTATGACAATCACGGGACCTAGGGAACCCAGAGAATACGTATTTGAGCCAATTGTGCCTCAACCCAATCTCATCAAGCAATAGTTGACATAGACCAGAATCTTAAAATCCAAATCTTCCAAACAACAAAAGATTTATGACAGATCATCTCTCGATTAAGGGGATTAAATATAGAAGACGACTAAGCACATATGTTTTGGTCAAATCAACCAAACTACAGATTACCTAGGAAAACATTCACATGGTTGTAGAAGGGCTCAAAGAGAGAAAACATTCGGTTTTGATCCTTTGGTCCCACACCCGGATGCAAGAGAAATTCTCACATACATAGATACTAGCCTAAGAATTCAAGTGGAAAGAACGCTGTGAGGTACTCTAAGAAAATCACACGATTATTAATTTTAAATATAGAGGAAATTTGAAAAAGCATATGATTATTGGATACTAGGGATCGGGGACTAATTTTGTCCATGACCATAGTAGGACCGCAACAAACAAAAATCTACGGTTGCGATCCACAAATCTCATGACCTAACGAGCCCATAGGTGAATCGGATATAGATGTTGGCTTACGTACACTAGTATTTAGATCCACCCCACTTCCACCCACCATCGTCGAATAGTTATCCTTATTAGATATAAAGAGCCTACAAAGCTAGAGAGTTCGGACTAGGCCAAAGAATCGTCCGTAGAGTCGATTGTATTCACTACCCACCATATGACCTTATCTAGAGATATACATGAAACTATCCCAGGTCATTTTCCACGTATTCCACAACCCATAGATCAAATCATGCCAGAGCTCAATATTTATTGGAGCCTTCGAGCAATCATCCTTACTAACCAATCTATCACACCGGTTCGGGTTAAAAGGTCCTTCTTTGCCTTAGATTCACAAATTCCACTAGTGCGTATTGAAGACATTAGATTACCTAACTAGTTTGTCTACATCCCACGCATATCCCATTCCCACCGGGCCGGTTGTCTCGGCATGAACTCGGGAGGTCGGGTACGTGGAAGAGTTACTTGTATATTCCCATGCTTGCTTGTTGCTTTTGCGGCGTACGATTACCATTGATTAACATAAACAAGGCCGCGCGTATAGAAAATTATTTCTTTTCTAATGCCTTCATTCCTTCCACGGTGCCATACCAATTCGTAGAAAGACAACAATGTCTTCTAATTCGTAGGCGCATGTTGTAACCTATATAACTATGCAGTTGGCATGGTTTCTTCAATTTTTGTGCTTCCTCTCCTTAGTTGATTATAGATAAATGGTGCGGTCAGAATTACTTTTCCCCTGGCTTCACCACAATGTGAAGTCAAACTCTTGAAATAATAGTACCCATCTACATATGCACCATCGTAAGATGGTCTTGTTTACCAAGTAATTCAATGCCACGTGATTTGTATAAAACAAAAATGGTGTTACTAACAAGTACTATAAAAACTTGTGCAATTCATATATCATTGACAAAGCCTCGCGCTCTATACTTCTATAATTTTGTTCACTAGGAGTCAACTTCCAACTAGCAAAACAAATTGGATTATCTATAATACCTTCACTGAGTTGAGCTAACACAGCACTAATGGCCATGTCAGAGGCGTCCACGTGCACATGAAATGGTTTGTCCCTTGAGGGAAAATGTAGAATGGGCACGGTAGTAAGTTTATCCTTTAATATCTCAAACGCTTGTTGCTGTAGTTCTCCCCCAATAAAATATACCTTTCCCTTTTAGTAATTCTTCCAAGGGTTCCTAAATTTTGGTGTACCCTTTGATGAACTTTCGATAGTAACCCATATGACCCAAAAATCCGCGCACCTCACTTTGACTATTAGGCGTCTCTAGGCCTATAATGACTGAACCAAGTATTTGGATCAACCAACAAACCTTCCTTATAGATTATATGTCCTAACAATATTCCAAATGGTGTAACAAATATGCACTTCTTGATGTTTAAAGAGATACTAATTTTTTTGCATCGTTCAAACATTAGCGTATATTGTCACAATGATCTTTCACAAGTCAATATATTGTCCAATCATCTAGATAAACTGTAAAAATTTGTGAATAAAATCTTTGAATGTCGAATAACTATATGTGAGAATACAATAGGCACGTTTTCAATCAAAAGGCATCACAGTATAGGAAAATTTTCCCCATTCGGTAGTAAATGTAGCCTTTTCCTAATCCTCCCGAGAAATCCTAACCCGATGATGCCTAGAAAACCCATATGTGAAGGAATATATTTCACACCCTATGACTCCCTCTAGGATTTCCTCTCGTAAATGGTGTAGGGAATGGGTCTATTACACAAGAAGCATTTGTCTCCTTATAGTCCACACATATTCTAATTTTTCCATCCTTCTTGATCACGATCACCATTGGACTAACCCATTCGACTTATCAAGGGCTTGATAATTCTAGATTTCAACATTTTATCAATTTCTTCCTTCACCTTTTCACATAAATTGGGATTCATTCTATAAGGTCACTTTCTAATAGGCGGGCATCCACCATCCTTAAGCTTTATCTTCATTTCCCCAAGTGATTCATGCATGCCTTTAAGTTCATGATACCCTTGAGGGAATAAGTCCTGATAATCCACGAGTAACTCAATGATCTTTGCCACCCCGAGTTTGACCTGGTAGTCTCCAATTATGACCTCGTAAGCTCAGCCTCGAGCCTATATTGACCTTTTTGGTCTTCATTGGTTCATGATATGCACCTCTATCCTTATCTTCACTATCTAAGACCTCATGCACCCCACGTGAATGGTCAATATCCAAATTTTCAACTTCCTCATCATCCATGATGTAAAACATATTTCCTTTCTCTTTCTCAAGGAAAGCACGTTCAAGTAGTATGGAATCCATTTCTTATTCCTTTTTAAAAATCACTCCGAACTTTGTGTCACCAAATAACTCCTGAATATGTTCTTCTACTTTTGCTCTATCTCCCATAGTTAAGTGCTTGAAAATTTTTAATGCCTCTTCTATTCAAGGTTGGGAAGAAAAAGTAGTCAAAGGTCTAGATCATTCCTACAGTCAAATTTTTATAGTTTCCAGTCTCTTGATGTATTTATTTGTATACATACCATGCATGTGCACATCCTTGTAGCATAGAGTAAAATCTATGCACCCGAGTGAAGGTGGTAATGCTTCTGTCTGTTGTCCAGAGTCTCTCACACCGCTTTGAATGTGATGTTGAATAGGTTGATCACCATGATAAGTGTAGATCTCGTGTAGGTGCATTGTTCCTTAAAAACCTAATACATAGGGAGATCCAAATCTCTTCCCATTCTATAATATTATCTATGTGGACCACCCATCGAGTGCATTTTTGTCTTCACATAAGGTATATACTAGCATATCTCTTCTCTTAATTTGATCTCTCCATCGTGTTTCCATGGCTTTAAAAATACATGAAGATATTTTTCCTATATACCAAGGTATTGTGCTACCTATCCGTCGAACAAATGAAGTCCATTATTGCATGCAACCACTCTTTTCACCTCATTCCCTATATACCAAGGTATTGTGCTACCTATCCGTCAAACCAAACGAAGTCCATTCTTGCGTGCAGCCACGCTTTTCACCTCATGCCCTACTAGTTCATATGTACCATGAGCCCAATTGTCACAAGCAATACTCGTAGTATCACTAATAGAATGAGAATCCTCCCATTATAGGATGCCTTCTTTTGATGGCTCATTGACCTCTAGGTCCTGAATAGCGCATACATAAATTTTGTTTAAGTCCTCCTCACTTAGAGGCTCAACATATGGTGTAGACTTCCCATCATTAGAGTTTTCACAACTCTTTCCTCCTTGTTCTCAAAGTGATATACCCCTTATTGAATCTCAAGTCAGCATTATTCACATAACACCAACGGCATCCAAGCAAGGTGGAAAATTGTCTACTTCAAAGTGCTAATACCTAAAAATCCCAAAGTGAACTTGGCCCCTTGTATGGTTATAGATGCATCCTTAAAACTCTCTGTGGGAGTGGCCTTAGTCGGATTGCCATAAACAACACATTAGATGATGGTCGTAATGGAGGCTTCCCCATTTATACCCATGCATCTAATGTAATCACTTTTACTTCCACACCTATATCAATCAATATGAATCTCAACATCCATCTATCCACAACAGCATTTAGAGTAATTTCCTTTGTCATAGTCAATGCTTATCGGGGGAAGATTTACACGCAGGATTTGTTGTCTTGTTTCAATTCTTGTGCACAAAGTGTTCCCTTTTAACCAACTTCTTGATAAAGTGGAATGATGTTCTCCTAGCAGGTATTTTGCACACTTCTCTCATATCATTGATATCAATTTGGAATGTCTCTCGATGTTGTCTTCCTTCGAGACACTTCCAACATTACACCGTCCCAACCACTTCCTTCGACTTGCGGCCTTTTCGGGGACATGGAGAAAAATTAACCAATGGGAACCTGTTCTTGAGTTCCTCCTCTACCAAAAAACCCACATAATACTATTTACCTTATATTCCAAGAAAAGTAGGGATTTGGATAATCCACAACAACGTAGAATTGTTCCAGTAGTTCCACTGAAACCCAAAAACACGCGATAAACTAGGAAGGACCCATTTTTCCATTTTTTCTCGTATTTTGGCTTGGTATGGGATCAAGGATTTATTCAAAGGAAAGGGGTGTTATAGGTGACAAGGACGAGAGCAGGGGGTGAATTAATCTCAATAAAATATTTTTCACATTTACTTCAAACCCTAATCACACAAACTCATGTAGAACACATCAAAGCATATAATTTTTTTTTCAATGAAGTAAATTGAATGCAAGGAACACAATATAATATCAAAGACACATATATCAATAGTAAAATTATATCCACACACACTTATATACATGCTCAAATCATATCACAAAGTGTAATGTCATTAACAAAGATCCATAAGATACAATGAAGTGACCTCAAGACAATCAATGTCTCATGAATACATATGAAGAAGTACAACTATGAGAATGTCTTCAAACTTAAATATTAGATCTGAAAACTCCTTAGAAACCTTAAAATTACATCAACATGTTATGAAGATAGCATCCAAACACAAGCATCCAAATCTGCCCTCCTTCTCCAACTCGCTCTCAAAGAAACAACACCAACTTTGCACTTGCTCAAATTCTTCTCATGAAAAATCAACCTGGTTACTATCGTAGAATGGAATTCCGTGGGTTTTGGAGTAGGCCTAAATATTTTTTCTTTGCAGAAAAAGGGTTCCTCAAAAGAATAAGGGGATTTTAAAAAGCACCCAAAAACATGCTTTCATATGCTTATTCATATTTCAAACTTAGGTACAAAATTTTCACTCAATTTGGTACAACCCATACATCAAGTAAACATTTTAAATTTTAAATATAATATTCACAAGTGAACCAATTAGGTCGCCCTAACTTAAAACCACATTACAAGTGCCAAAATGGCTCAAACCCCATGGGCACATTCTTAAAAATGTACTTACAATAAATGTATACTTTTTCATGAGAAAATACCCATTATTTATGAATAAAATATCATAAAAAAATCATAAATGGTCTCACATTTGATCAAACAATAAAATTATTTCATTTACTAGGCCTGTGATCATTTTACAAATCTCAAAACAGTTATTTCACGACCCCTTTAGACCTCGGAAACTTCATAATGAAACCAAATCACATAAAATACTAAAAACCATTCCATGTGACCACTCAATGGAAATTTCATAACATTTAAAACACTTCTAATAAATTTTTAAGTCATGAAACATCCTTCACTTCAAACCACACATAGCATTTTCCTTCACCAGATCAACCTAGCAGAAACCATTATTTCGAAGGTTATCTCATAAAATAATTTATACATACATTAAAGACATAAAAATGGATTAATTTGATGAAAATTTCATCCTTCTTAACTTTATATGTGATAGGAATCATCACCCAATCCATCTCATGCTTTAAATAGCACCAAACTTTCAATGGAACACATCATGTCTTAAATCTGCTAAAAATTATTCCTGCTAAAGAATGTCATGGAAACTCTATTAAATGATCTCATAATGAGGCAGCCCATATATAAATATAAATATATATGATTCATCTTTCCAATGAAGTTTTAATCATCTCAAAATCCACCTATATCTAAATTTATGCTCATTTTACTTGACCAGTGTTATTTGAGATCCTAAAATTGCTCTTTGACCAGTCAACCTATTCGGACCTCAAAGAAACATAATCCTGCATTAAATTTCTCCAAACCTCAATTTAAATCAATAAAAAAACTCTCAATCATCACGCACCATCAATTTTTCAAGCTACTCCTTTGGACCATCTTTTCCTAAAACCTTATTCTCTAAAAAATGTCATTTTTAGGTGGGGACCACTCATCACCATGACCTCAACCATATATTTATGGAAATATAACAGATTCTTTACAACATCCAATAATCACTTCTACACTATTAATCAAAAATGTGTAATAATACTACATTTTCCACAAACTTCTCCTAGTTAGGGTTTAACTAGGGTTTTAGACCACTTTACCTTCTTAACATTCGTACATAAAATCCTGACAATAAAATAAACTCATTATTTTTTTGAAACATTATAAAATCACCATATAAGCTTCCCTAAAATCCAAAAGGTCCCATGAAAATCACACTATTCGCAACAAGCATCTAAATTTTAACTTCAAGATGAAATTTGACTTGACTTTCACCCAGTCTTACAAAATCACTCATATCTAGAAAAATATACATCATGGGCACTTGAATTTTTTTTAGATCACTATGAATTATCCCTATAACTATGTTTGCAAGTTAGATCCTCACCGTATAAGCTAGAGTCAATTGAAATAATGCAAAAAATCATCAAGTAACTGTTATCCAATTTTTCCCCTTGGGCAAATTGTTCAAAAAAATATTACACACGAGAGATGGAACTGTTGGTTCGGTCATACAAGCTCACATCCGATTTTAAAAATTAGATTACATCTAGTATTGTCAATGAAATGCAGAGTTGGAAAATCAATGGCCAATGGGATTGACAAAGGATATCATAGCTCAAAATGAAGAAGAATGGAGAAAGGATCAAAGTTTTCCGACTTTCGCATTTTTGGCACTTTGGAGAAAAATAGGCAAAAAATGTTCAACAATGTCTGAAACCGAAAGTCTAAAATTTCAGACTTTTGGGTTTTGGGGTTTTGGAAACTCTCAGGCGTGAAGTTGGAAAATCGCCCTAATTTTCTGAAATCCCAAAGTCCAAAGTCGAAAATTTAGACTTTCGAGGTTTCGAGGTTTCGAGACCTCGTAAAGTGTCCATAAATGGAGCAAAAATTTCCAAATCTCAAGTATGAAATTCCAAAAATTCATACTTTTAGGATTTTGGGTTTCAGGAATTTTGGGAATTATGCCTAAAAAAGCAATGAGCACAAAGCCTAAAAAGTCGAAGTCTGAAATTTTGGACTTCAAGAGTTTCGGGGTTTTAGGACTTTGGAGTTTGGAAGTCTCGAATTTCAAAACATGAAAATCACCCTTATCATCAAAATCTAAAACCAAACCCGAAAGTCCAAATTTCAGGACTTTGGGCTTCGTGTTTAGACTTTAACCATGTGCCATTTTTCACATAATGACAAACATTTCGACCTTCGGATGGCCATATCTTTCGACTAGAAGCTTCGGATTTGAGCAAGAGAAGACTTTTGAGGTGTCCCAGGTTTCTCACCTACCACCATAATGAAGGTATGGGCTTCCTTCTGCTTGCCAAAGCAAGGCATGGTACTTGGAGGCATGGGTTTTGCATAAAAGTAGAACCCATCATTGTTGTAGGAGAATTCAATGCATTTTGGGGTGGTTGAAGCTAGAATTTGGATTTCTTCTATCTCCTTCTCTAATTCTTCATATATATTGTAAGGATGGGCATTTTCTAAAAGGTTGGAAAAAAGTTTCTTGCACCTTCCCTTATTCTCTAATCTATAATTGAATTTGTGGAGTTCAACCCTCCCATTTCAAAGCTGTAATGCAAGTTTGTGCCTCTTGGACATTGTAATGGACTCAGATCAAATTCTTGGAGAAATAAAAATAATTTGTGGATAATTTTAACAATCTCTTATGTTAATTGTATCTTCCCGATCTCTCTTTGCAATCCTAGTTATCTATGTATGGTGGTTATATTACTCTTTTAAAGGTTTTGTGTAATTGCAAAGCAAGGTGTTCAACATTCCTTTGGTGCATCACCTCTGTTAGTTTAGGTTTATTTTCTTGCATCTTCTTAACCCTGTCTCCTTGGCAAGTTAGAGTAGATTTTAGAGTAGATCCTCTACAATTTGAATGTGTGCATCTGAATAGAGGAATAGGAATTGGCCTTCATCTGGAGAGCTTTCCCAATTGCAAAGTCCCACACTTTGGGAAAAGCTCCATGTTATGCAATCACATTGATAGTTTCAACCCATCAAGTTACATACATTCAGGGGTGTTGTGATTACGCATCAATAATAACCTCTACAATAACCCAAACATACCTCATATTCCATTATGTACCTTATTATAAGCTTTCATGAACTCATACAGCTCCAAAACACTTGGTCACACTTCTAAGCTACTATACGTACTCCCAATGAGCACTTATAACCAAGTGAACCACATGTATGCGTGTATCTTGTGCCACTAGTTTGAGTGCTCAAATACCTCAAATCATGATATACATCATGTCAACATGATTCCCAAGCATCAAGTAGCTCACATTGCCAAGCTACGCATAGTTAGGCATCTGTATAGGCTTGCAAGTTAAAGCATGCCTCACCTCTTGAATCGTAATGTAGCAGTTGATGTACATCTAAAACATCATGTTAGCACAATAAAAAAACATTCACTTTCTCATTAATGTTGTTTTTCATCAATGAAAACACCTAATACGTAACCACATGTAAACAATCTCCCCTTTTTAATTGATGGAAAACACCCTGATCTTCTCCCTTTTTACATTAATGACAAATGCATACATATAGCTCATATTATTTACCTTGTATAGCTTCATACCATATTTATTTGTTTGGAAACATCAACCAAAGGTATCAAACTAACTCCATTTTCTTAAATTTTCCTCAACCATTGATTTTGCCTTCATTTCAAGCAAATAACAACCATGCTCCCCTTGGAAAAAAACTTCCAATATCTTAACATCATGAAGACTCATGAAAGAAACAAAAGCATGCCTTATTTGGAGCAAAAAAACCATTCTCCATCTTCTAGGCATGCAAAAAACAACTTTTAACCACAACCATGTTTTTCCCTTAAGGAAATATTTTAGCGTAAGATCTGATCCTTATCCATCTTACACATGCCAATAATGTTGGTTCCAAACATATCAACTTAGAAAAACACATTTCTTTTCTAAAATCCAACTTTTCTACACTCGATATTTAAGCTCTACAAAGCATATTCTTTCTCTTCATACAATTTGAGCATTTAAAACTTAGGGCCCCTGCAGTTCTTTTAGTGCACTAGAGCTCATTTTGGCATGTTACTATATGTTATTCATACCTTTCCTTGTTGACTCAACACTAATACCTCTAGACTTTATAAACTTGTCTCAAGTAAATAAGATGAATTTCATTTTCTCTTACCTTGGTATCATGGCTATCATTGGGAGTACTTCACAAGCACTTAGGCTCTGGTCCAAAGCCCATTTTCACTCCATATGAATCACATATAGATGACAACTTGCATTCAAGAGCTAGCACAATGTATACATCAAGTACATACCTCTTAAGTCTTTAGGCCTTCAATTAACCTATACATTAATTCATAGAGTTTTATACACCTTGTACTTTATGCCACCCTGAAACTCCCCGTCTCTACCTTAAAAAAATCTCGCTTATCACGTTTTCAAAAGAACCATATAAACCTATAAGCCCTAATTGTGTCACAAACCCTATTTAAGACTCTCTAGGTCATCTTAGAGCTCAACCTTCCTAGATATAAGTACATTTACTCATGCTTCCTCTTCATTTCTTTGATCTTATCTAAGTCAATCTTAAGTGCATAAGTGTAAGACATTTAGCTCTCTTCATATATTCCTAGAATTCTCCTTTTATTCAAGATTCTATCTTTTCCTTTTGGACACAAAGTATATAACTTCATGCTTCAAATCTTCTCTTTGGTATTTGAGATATCAAACTTCTCAAATACTTATGTAGATCTTCATCCCAAGGTTCTCGGCTCAAAGCAAATTAGATGACTATTTGGTACAAGAGAAACCACAACAAGACTTTTCATAGTCATTGTGACTTGAAACCATACGTACATGAAAGAGGCATATAAACCATCCTCCCCTTGAGCTTCATATGCTTCTAAACCTTCAAACCTTTTTGATACTTGAATTCATCTTACTCATACCTTAGAGTGACCGTATTATCAACTTGTTTCTCCATACCTACTGAGACACTGTAATCCATCAAGTATTGTGATTTAGTTTTCATCATCCTACTTGTGATTAAGAACATCCTTTATGCCTAGATTATCCTCAAACTTGTAGCTTTATCCTCCGTACCTTATCTATGCTCCTCATATCTCTATTCATGAAAACTCGAAACCTATTTTCTAATATGGTACTATAGGAAACCTTTGATCGTCTAAACAAAGACATCTAAATACATATGAGTCTTTCAAGAAGCCTATTTGAACACTCCTTGTATCATGTTTTATCCCTTATTTATTCATGATGATCTTGAATTAAACACCTTTTCCATTATTTATAGTTCTTTATGACACTTAAAATATATATTAAACCTCTCTACAACACTTGGTAGCTCATTTTCTCTGTCATATAGCTCTTCTCACAGTCCAATACTTTGTGAAAGACAACCTTAGTTCTTTTTTAATACTTAAATACATACCTTGAATTTAAATTTGTCTCACTTGAATATTGTAGTTCCTTGGATGAATTTTCATGTTCATCTTGCTCAAAATTGTAAGCGTGGATTTAGCACTCATTTCATGATCATATGTGTACATCTTGAATCTTTAACTTTAGTTCATTATGACTCTAAAAACTCAAACACTATACTCGGGAGTAAGCATACCTCAAATTAGTATGAGATATCACCTAACTACATATGATCTTATGGACATTTTGTACCTTGCTTCTTGACAATCTAGGCTCAAATAAAAATTCTTCTACTTTGCACCTTGCATATGGCCTTATTAACTAGAACTTAGTCACTTCTAGACTTGTGCTTTAGTTTTCTCCTCCATGGGAAAAAAATTGTCTTCAATGACTCTCTTGGTAACAAGAACTCCTCATGTTTGACACAATTCTCATTTCAACCGGTGATAATTATTGAGATCTTGGTGATTCCTTGACATTTGAATTCAACTTGTCTTTTCATTTCTTAAAACTACATTAACACTTTTACCTTGTAGCTCTTTTACCTTGTCAAATATCCTTGTCATGACATCATTATTATTGATTCACTAAAAACCATAAAAATGGTATGAATTGACCCAAATAATTGAATACAAACCTAGCTCATAAAGACTTTATACTCCTGTAGCATATATTCTTTGTCATATCGGGGATTTCCTTTGACTGAGAACATCAAGAACCTCTCGAACACACAAATTACCACTTACAATCCTATGATGATACAACCTTTCATACTAACCATCTTGATAAACACACGAGAGCATGGAACAAACCTTCACAAAATTTGACCATGTTTCATCAATTTGTGCTCATTCATAACTCATGCACACCTTTTCATGCCTTACAATTTATTCTATGGTTTCCTACATTTTCATTGAAGTTGCATCGTGAAACCTTAGAATCTTCTTCAAAGAAAAACATTCCTAACTTTGAAAGATACACCTCCTCTAATTAATCCATTTTGCACTTTACTATCAATCTTCATCCTTATCAGAAATTCCAAGAATTGTAGCTATATTTTGGAAACTAAGACCTCTGAAATATCTGAAGTCCTAACAAGTTATCTAGAATATTTTTACAATATTTTATCTTGAATTCAAGGATTTATATCTTCAAATCCATCTATCCAACTATATCTCTTGATCCTATCAAAAGCACGCCAGACCGAGAGACCCGCAAATAGTACAAATTTTTACAGCTTATGCCTATGATGCTTCATGAACACCAGTGAGTTTATGACATTCTTACAAACACTTAAGTGATTATATGTTGATATGGAATCATACATAAGACACTTACATACCTGAAAATTTCTTGTTTTTTCGGACTCACATATTTCTCAAGTTTTGAGCATTTCTTGGTCACTTATTACCTCTTGATGGATGATCTAATTAATCAAATCAACACTTGAACATGCTATCCATCTTCACATAGCTTCTTCAACATACAAAGAGAGATATGAAAACTTGCAGGTCTCATGACATATGACTTGACAAGTTTTCGACTCATACCAAAACTTATGCTTATACCCTTGGAGAAATGACATCATGATACCTCTTAGGAAAAATAAATGCTCATGAACTCAAGATGGTGTTTCTAACTTTAATGACATTTTCAAAAGATTCATACACCTTATGACTATTTTATACACTTGACCTATGCCACTAAAACTTATGAATTATCCTTATAACATAGACTAAGACAGAATACACTCGAACTTATCACAAACCATATATGCATTCAAACAGCTTAATGAGGGATTAAATGACTATGAGCAATGCTTTATGAGTTCATAAATATCTACACACTACCCTTATTACAATGACCAAGAGACTTATGAGTAACCACAACTAACTTATAAAACAACCATTCATCATAATTGAACTAATATAGACCATAAGGACACTCTACATGAGATACTCATGACCATGAGGTTGAGATCATGAATTTTCACACAAGTACTCAAATAGAACCTTTACAACACACTTAGAGATACGATGACATACCTTATGCACCATGGAGAATACTCATACTAACTTAGACAGCCCCCTCCTCACTCCAAAATTTCATTTGCACCTATACTGCATCTAAGAATCCTAGTAGAGGTATATGACAACATGGAGGAGCTTTATGAGACCTAAGTAGGTCTCAAAACCTCTTCTTGCACCTTGATTGATTCCTCCTATTTTGATTCGAATTTTTCATTGCTGCTGTAGATCCCTTATTTTTCTCAAACTCTTGGAATATTCTTGAGAACATTGACTAGCCTCATCCTTCTTTTGTATGCTTGAGCTTGTGGCTGTGGTCTTTAAGTTTCTTTCTTTAATCGACCTGCATTATAAAACCTTAAATTCTGCCTATCTTGTGGCACACCTAAAGCATTCCACTTGCCTTCCTCTCCACTAAAAATTCTTATGTCCATATCCATGAGCATAAAAATACCCATTGAATTTACTTATATACATTCTTATGTTTGATGGCCCACTTTTGCAATATTTTTGTAAGATGTCCTCTCTCATGACAATGATAATATTCAGCTCCATATATTTTATGTACATTTTTCTCCTTATTTTCTTGACATTCCTCTTCCTTCTTTTCTTCACAATGTTCCTTTCCTTTTCCATCATCTTTCTTTTCAACCACAGAGACTAAAAAACAATCCATATGTCCATAAACACCACACTTATAACAATTACCATGAAAAACATCATACCTATATGCATTTGGCTTCCTGATAGATGATATTCTAGGAGGTGGAAGACCTCTCGATCTCTATTTATTGCTTGGTTGTCTTGCTTCACTTTATTCTTCTTCATTCTTTTTGGATTTGAATGAGCCTAATTGAATCTAAGCATAATGTCTCTATCACCATAGGCCTTTTTGTTTTTCCAAAATTTACTATAACTTTTCCTGAACTTCCTTGAAAATATAGTACTTTTATTTTCATTTTACCTAGATATTTCTTCAAATCATCTATTTATTTCCTCTTGATCTTCATTGAGCTTGTGTCTCCTCAAGTTTCTTCATTAAAACTTTAATTTTTTATCTCTTAGACTCATGTTTGATACATTCTTCTCTCTTGGTCTTCAACTCATCTAGGGCCTCAAATCGAATTTTTCAATACTTTGATAATCTCATCATGAGATCTAGACATCTTGTAATGTGATCACCATGCTGAACTACCCATTGCATTGTCTCAAGTATTATATTGAATTGTTTCCACATCGAGGTGTCATCTTGTCACCAAATATATCTCCTCTTGATTGTTAGGATAATTATAAGGACCTGACTATAATACAAATTTTTTGGAGGTGACATGGACTAAGAAGGGGGTATATCATTCCCTAGATAAAATCTTTTTCTCACAATTACTTCAAATTCTAATCACACAAACTCATGTAGAACACATCAAAGCATATAAACTTTTTTTCAATGAAGTAAACTCAATGCAAGGAATGTAATATAGTCTCAAAGACACATATATTTATATTTATGATCAAATAATATCCACACACACTTATATAGATACTGAATAAGATCACAAGGTGTAATGTCTTTGAACAATTATTCACAAGATATAATAAAGTTCTCTTCAAGACAATCAATGTCTCATGAATAAATATGAAGAAGTAAAACTATGAGAATGTATTCAACCTTCATTATCATATTTGAAAACACATTATAAACCTACAAATTACATCAAAATTCTATGAAGATAGCATCAAACACAAGCATCTAAATCGCCTCCTTCTCTAAGCTCGCTTCAAAGAAACAACACCAAATTTGCACTTGATCAAATTATCCTCATGAAAACTCAATTAGTTTTCATCCTGTAATGGAATTCCATGAGTT